>JAYESD010000001.1:23960524-24350697 GCA_036927565.1 Tuctoria greenei | reverse complement strand
ACTGACAGAATCAACAGACCAACACACAATCCAAGAAATCCGAGGAGCCACTCACCTGGTAGACCCCGGGCGGCAGATCAAAAAGGACCTGGAACTCGGCCCCGACCAGCGCCATGGGCCACTCCTCCACCTGCAACACCAACAACAAGAGGAACGCCAAAAAAGAATCAAACAACATTACACCCCTCAGTCAGCCGCCACAATGCCTAACGCATGGTGGAAGGGAAAGAAAAAAAGTGCCGTCTTTCCGGCGCCGCGGCCCCAAGACGGGACCTTTTTCGGTGGGACTCACCCTGTGAAGCTGCCGCAGAAGGATGCATGACGGCCGCCGTACGGCCACGAGAACCGCAGCAGCACCATGGCAGGCGACGAACCCTAGTGAGGGAGGGGGAACAAGCGAGCAGGCGGTGCCGGCGACCCCGATGCCAGGCAGCCGACCGGCCGACCGATGAAACGCTAGCTAGCAGAGCGCACTGGTCGACGAGCCCGAGCCCATCAGCGGAAACAGACCGGCTCGGATTATATGGGCGCGTGAGGGCGAGGCTCATGGGAGAGGGAATTTGGGGGGGGGGGGGGGGGGGGGGGGGAGAGCGCTGGCGTTGGAGCGCGTGTGGGTGTGCGTGGCGTCCCCTCGTTTTGTTTGCTTGCGCATTGTGTTGTTTTGGTTGAGGCTGCGGGTGCCCTTGCTTTGCTCTGCTGCAGCTGATCTTTTCACTCTCGCTCTCGCTTATGTTCTTGCTTTTTTTTCTTTGTTTGTGCACTGATATTCCTTGGGGTGATTCCGTGTGGGATGATGGTTTGGTCTTTGGCCGGCAGGTGATGATTGGCAGTTACTTTGCCTTTAGTGGTTTATGCAAGTTTTCCTCCTTCACGTTATGGTATACTTTGTTATGGTGTGCTTTGTTATGGCATTTTGGGATGTATGTGTTACACAGGATTATATTTAGCATTGATGTACATCCACTTGATTTGTATCAAACAAATATTAAGCATTAGTAATGAAAACACGTCATGCTTTCTTAACAAGCACGCTAAAAAGATCATACCTAGAGAAGTGTTGTGTGACGGTGCTTAAGTCAAAGATGTCTCTAGATATCGACATAACTCTGGTGATGTTACGGGTAGGTTTACGTTTCGTGTAGAAAATATAATATCTTTAGAGGAGTAGAGTCTAGAAAGCACCCGGTATTCTAAACAACAGCACCAGGTGGTTTCTGCATTTTTGTAAGATAAAGATTAAATGAGGGTAATATTGAAGCAATCTGACCTTTCATGATGATATGCTTTATTAAAAAAGAGGGAATGCCTTCATTTTTCTTCAAAATTCGTTGTATCTCTACGCTTGTTTGAGCTATACTTATTACAAATCCTTGATAACATTTTTGTTAAAAAGACATGACGGGTAAAAAATATTGGGTTCTTGAGTTTTTATACATTTCTAATACCAAGTTGATGCTCAATTGGTAAAGGTCATGTAAAAACCATAAATTGAGAAGGTTGTACCTTCCTTTGATAGCATGCCAACAAATATCTTCACCTGATTAATACAACAAATTTATGAACAAAGTGTAACAATTGTACTGGTGACCCCGTGTGTTGGTGGTGTGGTATCTTCGTCGGCATGTGATGATTAGTCGTTACTTTGCCTTTAGCAGTTTATGCAGATTTCCCCCTCCACGTTATGGTGTGCTTTCCTGAGGCCTTCAAGGGTGCATGTGTTTGACGGGGCAATATTAGCCTTGATGTACATTTACTCGATTCACATGAAAGAGATATTGAGGATTAGTAATAAAAACACGTCATACTTCTGTGACAAGCATGCCAGCAGACAACGACACGAGAAGTGTTGCATGGCGGTGCTCAAGTCAAAAGACGTCTCTAGAGATCGGCATAACTCTAGTGACGTTACAGGTCGACTTACGTTTTGTGTAGAAAATATAATATCTTTGAAGTAGAGTCTACCGAGCACCCGATCTTCTAAACTACGGTACCAAGTGGTTTTCTGCATTTGCGTAAGTTATATATTAAATGAGTGCAAAATTGAACAAATGTGTGACCTTTCATGGTGATATGATTCATGAAAGAAGAGAAAATGCCTTTAGTTTTCCTTAAAATTTGTTGTAGGTCTATGTCCATTTAAGCTATACTTGCTGCAAATATTTGATAACATTTTGTTAAAAGACATGACGAGTAAGAAGATATTGGGTTCTTGACTTTTCATACATTTTAATAGAAAATTCGTACTCAATTAGTAAAGGTAATCTTTGTTTAAAAATCACAAATTGAGAAGGTTATGCCTTCCTTTACAACATGCCACCAAATATCTAAATATGATTAACATAAATAATCTATGGCCAAGTGTAACAATTATACTAGACATGAAGTCAAGTCTTTGCACCTTAGATATCCTCATTATTGATCTAAGAATAGGAATTTACCGGTGATCTATCTTGAGCGCCATATGTCACCAGTGGTTGGGGTGGGGTAGGGGGAGGTGGAACAACATACTGGTACTATATATAGAAGTTGTCATATAGTAGAAGAGCCGCATTAGTTTCAAGCCCCTTGATGACATGTCACATCTTAGGCAACAATGTTGATGTAATTAAGGTATAAGACAAGTTAGAAAAGGATCAAAATATTCACCTATTCGAAGAAAGATCTAATGTGCTCCCTTCATCCTTAAAAGTCGCTTTTTAATTTAAAAACGAATTAGAATGCGACACACTTTTAAAGAAGGAGAGAGTATTGTTTTAAAAATATTAACTACAAATGATTATAAGTACATTGTCATCTAGTAATAGGATGTGCGGTGGGATCATAAGTGTAGCAAAAATGCATCAAGGATACTAAAATGGTATTATTTGGTGTATATACGGCGCTTTAAGTTAAAGCTGAGTTTTGAGCCAAAATCTAGGCCTAACCCTGTCCTTCTAACAAATCGACATACTTTTAAGTGTGAAATAAAATGTTTTGATGAATACATTGCAATTCTTAATTTGGTGCATGGTATGCGATGCCACATTGATTGATGTACATGTAGACTCAATATTAAGAAAAATTAGATTGATTGACTTATTATTGGTCATACCCCAAGAGTATAATAGTGAAGAAGATTTCATTCAGACTTTTATTTTGCATAACTTATTCAAACACACTCAAGGTTCTAATAGGACTTATTTTTAGGACTAAAGAATTGTATTGCGATTTTAGAATTTTCAAATAGAACTATCCAATGAGTGCATCAAAGATTAAAATGAGGCCCACCACAAGTTTTTTCACAAATGATTGATTGTTTTTGTATACTGTTGTAAATATTCATAGATATCTAAATTATAAATTTTTCGTGGGCAACATTATAGTAATAATAATAAATCACCGACCAATGCACTACAGGAATCCCGACGATTTGCGACGGCCAGGGCCGTCGCAAATAAGACGAATGCCGTCGCAAATAAGCTATTTGCGACGGCTTTCCTTATAGCTTATTTGCGACGGCCAGGCTGTCGCAAATAGCTTATTTGCGACGGCTAGGAGAGGCCGTCGCAAGTTATTGCTGCGGGCTGGTGGGCCCGCAGAATTATTTGCGACGGCCTAGCCGTCGCAATTAATGCTTATTTGCGACGGCAAGGCTGTCGCAATTAAGAGCCTCTATTTGCGACGGCCCGGCCGTCGCAAATAAGTTCAGTGGACAGGGCCCACGTGTCCTCCTCCGGGACCCACGATGCTTATTTGCGACGGCCCGGCCGTCGCAAATAACTCTGGTTTAATTGCGACGGCTTGTGTCCTTATTTGCGACGGTACTGTATAAAAAGCTGTCGCAAATAAGGTTTTTTATTTTTTTAAAAAAACAGAAAATACTACCCGGCTCAATGGCCAGAATCACAACAAACACAATATAGACAATATACACAATATATACACAGCATACACAAACATCATCACAATCACAAACTAAAATTCCGATACATCTCACATCGTCATCAACAAAGTAAATAAAAGGGCTCACTCGCCCATCTAACCTCCGAAGCCACCTCCGAAGTCGAAGTCGTTGTCGTCGCGCCTCAATCCAGGCGGCGGTAGCGAAGGCGACGGCGTTTGTGCAACCGTCGCGGATCCCTGCAATTAATAAAACTTAGAGTTAGAATATAAATGCATCAACATCTCTCTCCCTCCCTCTCCCTCTCCCTCTATCTTCATCTAGATCACCCTCTCTTCCTCTCTCTTTTCATTTCTCTCTTTGTCTCTCACTCTATCTTTCTTGCTCACTCTATCTCTCTATTGCTATCCTTTTCCTTCTATCTTCCTCCCTCTATCTCCATCTACATCTCCCTCCCTCTATTTTCCCCTCTCTCTATCTCCATCTACATCTTACTCTCTCTTCATTCCCATCCTACTCTATCTATCTTTCACTCTTTCTTATGTCTCCCTTTCTTCTATCTCTTTCTTTCTTCTATCTCAATCATTTTCTTCTATCTAACTATCTCTCTTTCATCTATCTCAATCTTATTACGCTGGAGAAGAAGGATTACATAGAAACTTACCTGACCCGCTGAAGAAGGATCGCCTGGGAGGACCGGTGGTAGTACCGGTAGCTGGATTCCCAGACCCTGCGCCTGAGCGATGGCCTGTCATTGCAAACATTAAATGCTACCTATTAGTAAGTCATTTAAGCTGAATTAATGAGAATTTTAATTTTTAGATTGTTACCTCCATTGCTTCCCGCATCTGCGCCAACGCTGCTGCCTGGGTTTGGATCGTGGCCTCCATCGCCCTCCTTTCCTCCTCATGTCGCCTTTCGTTTTCTTCTACAGTCTCTCGGAGGGACTGCATCTCAATGTCCCTCTGCGAGCGGCGACCTCCCGTGCCCGAAGCCTGCGTGGAGCTGCCTCTCGCAGGTCTACCTGCCCTCGAGTCGACAACTCCGTCGAATATGGCGAGCCTATAAAAAAGAGAGTCAGTAATATGAAATTAAAATATCTTGAATACTTTGAATTGAAAACGATAAAATGACTTGCAAACTCACCTTCCGTGTGCTTTTCTACCACCGGTTGTATACGCGGCTTGAGGATCGATCGATTGACGTTCCCAATCGAAATCCTCGCCGTGTATCTTCCTATTCTCCTCCCCGTACTTAGCCTGCAAAACAATAAAATCGTGTAAGTTCAACAATCTATATAGTTATATGTAATATGAATGGTTTCTAAACTTACCAACTGCTCGGCTGCAGCCTGACTGCACCCCGTCGGCTGAGAAGGGTCCCTGTGACCTCTCTTCCAAACCTCAGCAGGGGTGGGCGGCACCCCCGTCTCGCGCTCCTGTCAATACGTGTTAGTACGAACAATATATTATTAATATATAAACATAAGTTACACACACTTACCATGCATTTAGCTAAACGCAAGTGGTTATCTTGCCCGTGCCTGCTCTTCCCCTCCACCCCTCTGCAGTCTCGAGCCTTCCCGGACTTAGCTTTAAACTCGTCGCTAGCCCAGTAGCGACAAAGGGCCCGAAATGCATCGTTCCGACCCTGCAACCAGCTCACGTGGCCCTGCACATAGTTGAAAGTCGTTAAAAGTACCATCGAGGACATTATCAGAAAAAAATACTTACTACACTCCACGTACCTGCGCGTACTCCTCCTCCGTCAGGTGCCTCTCGCTCTCTTGCCGGAAGTGTAACACGTGCTGCTGGTTCGCCTTCAAGTGCTCATTAATAATTTGAACACGGGCGTTCGACCAAGCTTGTCGAAGTGCCTTGGCAGCGTTGAAGTGAAACACTCGCCTCGCATCCTCAAACATGTGATGGTCGTCCGGGTCCTCTAAAGTATATCTTGTCTGCAATAAAGAATATATTGAAGAGATGTGCACTAAAAGAGTTTAAGAGTTGTAACTTAGAAACTTTTTTAACATACTTACCATAAAATCGGCCCATACGGCCTCCTGAAGGTTACCGTGCTCCTGGTGATGGACGCGTGCGTAGTCCTCCCACGAAAGAGTAGGCACTCCGTCGATGACCCCGGGATAGTGCAAACGCACTATGGACCCGAGGACACCGTTCACCGGTCTCTGGTGTTTCTCACCGGTGAAAGACAAGTCGTCCCAAGCCCTGTAAGATATTTATTCATTCATTCATTACTTAAGTAATCAAAAGAAACTAAAATTGAAAACTATAATTTTTATTACATGTCTCCGACTGGACGAATCACGATCCTCTGTGAAGGGACCGCGGGAGGACTGACAAAGTGAGTCCTCCTCGTCCTCCGCGTCTGCTGGGGCGCCACGTCAGGTGACCCAGACGGCTCCTCACCAGCCGAGTCAAAGGCCTCAGGAACAAAGTCATCGCCAGCCGGGGGCTGGCTGGCCGAGGGCTGGCTCGCCGAGGGCTGACTCGCCGAGGGCTGCCTCGCCGAGTGCTGGCTGGCCGAGGGCTGCCTCGCCGAAGGCTGGCTCACCGAAGGCGCCGCAGCCTCTGAGTCAGCCGGTGAGGACTACAACATTCAAATGATTCATAAGTAAGTTTAATGTGAATTTGAATTTAAAGAATTTGTCAAAAACGAGTGACATTTACCTATGACAAAGCTCTAGAGCTGGTCTGAACGTGCCCCAACAGCTGAGAGCGTCTGCTGCCAGTCGACGAGGCACCAACGAAAGCGTCCTCAGGTCTAGAGGGGTAGAACCCCCTCGTCGGCGGCACCTTCTTACCCTTCTTTGACGCCATCCTATTGTAATTAGATAATTAGTAAATATGCAAATAAAATATATAAAATTCATGTTACTATCTTCAAGAAAACATTACTTGTAGTCACTTTCAAAATTCATCAACATCATTGTCATGTGCCTGTGCCCTACTCCTTAAACCAGCCCAACGATCTTCCATCGTGGCCTGTTCTAATTTTCGTTTTCGCGTATCATCTGCCTCTACATCTTCAACGTCTTCAACATCTCCAACTAATTGATCGAGTCCTGCACCAAGCTCGACGATAAAAGTGTCTGACAACTCTTCTTCTTGGTACACTTCTTCAACGTCTTCGCTATCATGGTAACCATCATCCCCAGGAGTATATAGCCGCTCACGAGGATTCACCTTATATACCACCCACCAAGCACTGAGCTTCGTGCATGGATAAGGTAGATAATACACTTGTTCAACTTGATGCGCAAGAACAAATGTATCATAACCCCGTAGTCGGTCCTTATGTTTCACTTCCACCATTCCAAATTGGTTTTCTCGAGTTCCATGAGTACGATCAAACCAGTCACAGTCAAAGAAGACAACTCGAAGGGTCTTATTTCCGGTAAAAGTAAATTCAAGGATTTTGTTAATGATACCATAATAATCGGTTAAATTCCCTTGAGTGTCCATTGCTCTCGTCACAACACCGGAATTTGATGTTGCCGCGAGAGGACGATGAGCTTCAAAATGAGTTGTACGGAATCGGAAGCCATTTACATCATATCGACCATAGCTTCTAACATTCACCAATCCATACGATAGCTGCCGCAAATCTTCATGGACATTGTGAGTCCGACACTGTTATAAAAGACGAGAGAATATTACATAATACTTCTTTAATAATAGTAATTTATAATACATAGAAGACGAGAGAATATTACATATTCTCGAAACAAAGATAGAAAACTCTGTCCCCCATTTATTCCTTCCTTTCGCATCGCTTCTACTTGTTTGGCCGTAGGTTGATGCGTATGTGGCCAATATTGTCTGTGGAACTCGCTGAACATGAAAAAACATCTTTTAGAGTACATGTGTAGCAAAATATGTAGATTAGCATAAACATAGGAGAAACACTTACTCGAAGTATTCCTGCATGCCTTCTATATTTGCGTACATATAGAGTAAAGCAACAGTCCTTTACTGTTCGGATAGCACGTAGGTCGTGTAGCTACCAACGGTGGTGCCTCTCGTTTGAAAAATGGAAAGGTCGCTTAGAGGGGGTGTTTCGTCCACATTGTACCGCATCGCCGAAGTATTGATATTGTTTTCTTCCGCAAAGTAGACACTTGAAAAGTATCCAACTTCTTTAAGAGCATATGCTTCAGCGATGCACCCTTCCACCCTTGCCCTGTTGCCAACCATTGGTTTCAGATATCGTAGCGCTCTTTCAATGTGATACATCCACCTATATTGCACAGGACCGCCAACTTTAGCTTCGAATGGAAGATGGATAAGCAGATGTTGCATTGGATTGAAGAAACCCGGTGGAAAAAAAATTTCCATCTTACATAAAAGTATGGGTATCTCCTTCTCTAACTTATCCATCATCCCGATCTTGATTTCTTTAGCACAAAGCTGTCTATAGAAATAGCTGAGCTCGGCTAAAACCTTCCACACCGCATCATCTAGATAGCCTCGGAACATAACAGGTAGGAGTCTTTCCATTATAATGTGATAATCATGACTCTTCAACCCAGTGAGGTTTCCTGTGTTAACATTTACGGCTCGTTTCAGGCTAGCTGCGTAACCATCTGGGAATTTCAAAGTTTTCATCCATTTCATAACTTCTTTCTTTTCTTTCGATCGAAGACAGAAAGAAGCACGTGGCTTTCCACCACTTTCAGAGATTTCAAGAGTTGGACGGTGACAAATGTCTGCCAAATCTAGTCTAGCTTTATAATTGTCTTTCGTTTTGCCAGGCATATCCATGCAAGTGCTTATGATACTTTCGCTCATATTACGCTCCTGATGCATGACATCAATGTTGTGCATTAGAATCAACGACTTCACATATGGTAGCTCCCAAAGTCCACATATGTGAGTCCAATTGTGTTCCTCTCCATAACCTACGAAATATCCAGGACGACCTTCATCAGGCACCAGTTTGTCCAACATATCAGAAATTTCTGACCCGTTGAGACGCTTCGGTGGTCCTTTAGTGACAACAGTGTTCTTTCGAAAGACATGCCTCTGCTGCCTAAATATATGATTCGAGGGCAGCCAACGTCTGTGACAATCGAAGTAAGATATTTTGCCTCCATGAGTTAGTCGAAAGCAATCCGTGTCTGAAGCACATATCGGACACGTCAGACGACCGTGAGTGCTCCATACGGAAAACATGCCGTATGCCGGCAAATCATGGACGGACCACAAATAAGCAGCTCGAAGGTTGAATTTCTGCTTCTTGTAACTGTCGTACGCTTCGACTCCTGTCCACAAGACTTTCAATTCTTCAATCAGCGGTTTTAACATCACGTTGAGACGTGACCCGGGATGATCAGGTCCAGGTACAATGAGGCTGAGAAACATGAACTCGTTCCTCGTACAAAAAGCAGGTGGCAGGTTGTACGGAATGACAAAGACAGGCCAACATGAGTATGGCGCGGCATTCATACTGAACGGTGAGAATCCGTCTGTCGCTAATCCGATGCGAACATTCCTTGCATCACGAGAAAAGTCTGGATCGAAACGGTCTAGCGCCTTCCATGCATCACCGTCGGACGGATGCGTCAAGAATTCTTTGTTCTCACGTTTACCTTCTTTGTGCCATCTCATGTGTCTTGCGGTTCTTTTTGAAAGAAACATCCGCTTCAACCGAGGTGTCACAGGCAAGTAACGAAGCTGCTTATGTACGACATCTGTCATCACATTATCACCATCGTCATTAACAACTTCGACATACCTCGATTTACCACATTTCAAGCACATCTTCTCATTGGCGTGCTCTTTCCAGAATAGCATGCAGTTGTCTGGGCACACATCAATTTTCTCATACTTCATACCGAGACCAGATATCTTGATCTTTGACTGATACATATCTGGTGGCGCTTTGTGAGGTTGTGGAAGGATATCGCAGATCAATTTCATGAGATCATTGTAGCAGTTGATAGAAAAAAAGTACTTGGACTTAATTGCCATAAATCTGGTCAAGAAAGCAAGTACGGTCACAGCCGTGTGTTCATGCAACGGCTCTTGTGATTTCTTCAGCTCCTCGAAGAACTTCTCTGCCTCATTTGTAAGAGGATCCTCCACTTCAAGAGCTTCTAACATCTCATCCATCCTATCAACCTCTGTTATATCATCATCCTCATCCACTTCGGCTATGACTCGAGAATTAGTCTCGCCGTGGAAGGTCCACACTTCATATTGTGGAGTGAAACCGTTTCGACATAAGTGAAACGAAAGCTCCAATCTTCTCAAAAACTTAGTGTTCTGGCATTTTGTACATGGGCACCGCACCATATCTTCCGTTGACAACGAAAATGCTCGATCCAAAAATTGATCTAACTTGATAAACCACTCATCGGAGTGACCATCATTTCTGCTCTTCCAGCCAGTATACATCCAACTGCGTTCTTCACCCATGTTTGACTCTGCAGTTTAATGCGAAAGAAATTGTCTTTAATGTATTGTTGTGTTATGTCACGACCCTACAACCTAGGCAGATAGATCCTAAACCCACCCAAGAGTGACCGAGCGGAGCGTGCTCATGACGAGACGCGTGATCCGGATTCGAACGAAATTTCGGCAGCATAACCCCGCTGTTCTCCACTGCACGCCCAAAAATGGTGCAGCAGAGAACAACAGGGTTACGCCACCGAAATCTCATCCAAATCCGGACCCACGTCTCGTCACAAGCCACGCCCCCTCGGTCACTCCAAGGCTGTCCAAAAAGGGACGATTCCGAACCTGCACGTCTCACATGCCAATGGCATGTGAGACGTGCCGATCCGAAACGGGTAATCAATTGCTATAGGTTACGTTGCTCATGTTCATTTATAAATCATTTACGAATGAGGAAAGAGAACGAGAGTGACGAGAAAAGTGGGTCAGAGTTGAAAGTTTCATAGTCAGGGTCGTCCTCCGCTGCCGGCCTCTCCTCCGCTGTCATGCTCGCCGCAGGCGATATGGCGTAGAATATCTCCTCTCTCTTTTGATATTTCTCCTGATACATTATCGTTTTAACCCGCTTATGTATATATATATATATATATATATTTATATTTATATATTCATATATATAAAGAATATTAAACATGCTAAAAGAAACATAACAATTAATCAAAATTTGAACATTTAATAACTTAATTCAATAACGATAAGCAGCAATGAACATAAATATTAAGAATACTAAAGCAAAACATAAGCATGCTTAACATCTACATAATCAATAACATTATCAACAAATTTGCATAACCAACATCATTAACAACTAAGCATAATTAACATCAAGATCGAGCAACAATTTCTACTCATTCGATCAACAATCATTCGAAGATTGAACAATCCATATGAAGGCAATTATTTGCGACGGCCAGTTAAATTGCGACGGCTCGGGGGCGCGACTAGCAGCTAGCGGCGGGGCCGGCGGGCCGGGGGCCAGGGCCGGCTCTGACCCTAGGCGGGAGGGGCGGCCGCCTAGGGCCCAGCCAAAGTAAGGGCCCCGAAATTCTGAAAACATATATACGTATATTAGGCATTCAGTTCAAAATCGTGTACTCTTCTTAGAGGTTGTAACTTGCTCAGCATAAGATAACTTACGTAAAATAGGTAGGTCCAAGCAAAAATAAGTTCGAAGGCAGCACACAAATCTGTAAGTTATTTTTCTTTTTCCTTTTCTCATGGATACAAGTTGTCCATATCCTGATCCAATTACGCTGCCTAAAGTGCCGCTTGTTTTTCAGCCAAAAGGAAAAGACAATCTTTCTCCAAAAAAACACACAAAATTCTAGGTTTAGTCTTCGATTTCATTGACGGCTTGACTCATCATCTCTGCATGTGCAGTAATTATCATACATGTTTGAGTACTTTGGGATATTGATTTGTTCCTATCAGTTAGGTTTTATTTTTTGCTTTCCTTTTCTTGATCCGATCACCCATCAGGTCACATATCAAAGGCTGAGGTGGTAAGTCATGGACAAAGTGCTCGAGCTATGGTTTTATACATAAAATAATTTTCTGTCATTAGACCCTCAATTAGTTCGTTTTGTCATTAGACCCTCAATTAAGTGATTCAATCCTTAAATAAACTATACAAGCTATTCTAAGCTACTATAGCTAATTGCTGCTACCTCTTAACAAAATTGTTAGCTAAATCTGAAAAAAAAAACCTAAAACCGGGGGGAGTAGCACTGACCTCAGAGGCGTCGGGGGTCGGGGGCGCAGTGGAGGCGTCGGGGGCCGGGGGCGCGGCGGTCCGGTCGGGGGCGCAGCGGTCCGGGCCGGCGGCGGCGACGCCGGTGGCGCGGCGGGCCGGGGGCGGAGGCAGGCGGCGGTTGGGGCGCGGAGGCGGGCCGCCGGCGGGGGGCCGAGGGCGGCGGGCGCGGAGGCAGGCGCGGAGGCGGGGCCGAGGGCGGCGGGCCGGCGGCGGAGCCGGGGGGCGCGGCGGCGGGGGCGCTACAGGGTGGTGGGGCGCGGCGGCGGGGGCACGACGGCGGTGGCGGGGGGCGCGGCGGCGGTAGGGTGTTTTGAGGTGAATGAAGAGTCGGGGCCGGAGCGACCCGATATAAGCCCTAATTTGCGACGACATCTTTAATTGCGACAGCCTCAACTTAAGGCCGTCGCAATTAAAGCCTGTTTGCGACGGCCGTCTGACCGGCCGTCGCAAATAAGGATTTATTTGCGACGGCTCCTTTATTTGCGACGGTCCTAGGGTTGGCCGTCGCAAATAACCGCTTATTTGCGACGGCCCGTCCGAGAGCCGTCGCAAATAACCACTTATTCGCGACGGCCACCTTATTTGCGACGGCCGGAGGCGGGCCGTCACAATTTAAGCTATTTGCGACGGCTGGCCGTCGCAAATAAAGCCAGCCGTCGCAAATGATCGCTTTTCCTGTAGTGATGGTCATCGATAATATATATATATATATATATATATATATATATATATATATATATATATATATAAAAAGATAATTGTTGATCATCAAAAAGAAACTAGCTAGAGAGAACGTTGAATTATTAAAGATTTACATGGACCAATGACTAGATTTGAAACGTATGGCAATACACCTTCCCCGACTCTTAGGTTACTTCGTGGGAGTGTGATAATGATAATATAAATTATTCTTGGACTCTTGTGTTCTTCACGTACAAAGGATCTGTGCTCTTGTTTATTGAGACATGATGGAATCCAGTGGTTGTTGTTGTTGTCAACCTCAGGCGAGCAGCCTCCATCAAACAATATTGTCTCACTGATGGTGATGGGATGTAATGCTTATTTAAATTACAGCAGGACATAAGCTCCTAGCTATGTAGTGTGAGATTGCAAGCTTCCAATCTATTTCCAATTCCATCAGTGCTAACATACCGACGATGTATTAGGTCTCAAAACCCGTTGGATTGAATAAAGACCGATGTTAAATCATAATAGATCCATTTTAATGAATTTGGAGCAAGATCAAAACAAGCTTCAAAATGTGTCTCAATCGCTGTATTTATTTAGAGATAAATAACGAGGGCCGACTACCATGATCTTGTGGGGAAGGAGAAATAGAGAGGGCCGTGAATGGCCACCCTGCTTCAGATGTTTCCTTTTGTTCTCCCGCCGTCCAAGAAAAATGGGCCTAATTCAGCTCAAATGTGGCGCCACATCTGACGGCCCTGTAGATCGGCACCGTGGGCCCATGTGTTCATCACTTGGACTCGATCGGGCCTTGAGCAGAACGCACTCCTCTCCAGTTAATATTTTGGAGTACGTACTTACACTGGTAGTCGGGTCGGGCTGAGGATGAACCTACGTACGCGAGCGGGACGGCAGACGGCAACGCTTCGAGCGTCGTCCCACTCCACTAGTTCTCCGTGGACTCGGGAGAGCGACCAGGCGAGCCCGGCCG
The DNA here is from genome assembly GCA_036927565.1 of Tuctoria greenei. Taxonomy (NCBI): domain Eukaryota; kingdom Viridiplantae; phylum Streptophyta; class Magnoliopsida; order Poales; family Poaceae; genus Tuctoria; species Tuctoria greenei. The sequence continues at coordinate 24,336,907 of JAYESD010000001.1, read as the reverse complement.
GCAGCCGCAGGCCAGTCGCAGCGGAAGATCGGATCGGAACGCGTCCCTCTTCAGCGTCCCGTTGTCACTCACGGCAAGCGCTGCTGCACTTTTGGGGATTTGGAGCTAGCTCTAGCTCTGGCTGGAGCCAGGAATACTATCCGGCTGCCAAAGCATGAACGGGGTGTACTCCCACTAACTCACTAGCTATGTAAGGAACTCGGGACAAAAAGTGCCCGGCCGATGATCTTGACTAACGTCACCTCGAGTCCCAAGTGTGTACACGAGCGATGGATCCATGGATTCGGCCCTCACCACGAACACAGCTATGTATATAGCTCGTCGGCCTATCCACCACGAACACAGCTGTATACTAGCATCTCTGCAGACTGTTGAAAAATTAAGAATTATTCAACTTATGTTAATTCATAATAGGGTATAAATCATGACAAATGTAATTGATCATATGCTCTTCATATATATTAGCAATAGTAATGATCAAAATTACTAAAACTAAAATAAGAGTCTCAGTTTTATACCCAGAGGCGGGACCAGTGCTGGAGGCACCGGTGGCGCCATTCCAACAGTTGACATGTTGGGCTGTTCGATGTAGTCGATCTTCCTTGGTGCAGTGAAGATCGTTGATGCAGTGCAGATATCTTCCACGAACACGTGAAGTAGTCGTAGACGAGCTTGAAGTGGATGCAGTCGTATACGAGCACGAACACACGTCAAGCTGTCACGCGAACGCGTTTCCCAAGAATCATATTCGCCCTCTATCCTGCGATAAGACCTCAAGAGAGTGTCGATTTCGGAAGTCTGCTCACTCCGTTTCTCATGCGTGCAAGAAACAGAGCTGGGAACACTTGGAAGCAGCGCAACAGTGAAATCTTTGAAGGATGAGAGAATAGGTTCCTCTCTTGTGTCCCATAGTGTGATGGGGACCCCTTCTTATATAGCCTTCAAGAGTGAGAGGGTGAATGAATGCTATTAAATCTTTTAAACATTCATCAATTCAACCGTTACAAATCAGCTATTAACGCGTCCGTTACTAGTCATAAGTACACCAGTTAGGACTCAACATTAACGTGCCAGCTATGATTCGGTCATAAACGTGTCTGTTACTAGTCATAAGTATGCGGAATCGATTAACGTCACTAACATACATTTCACACCTCCCACGGGAGGGGGGGTACCTAGAGGCTACCACGTATTTTGCAGTTCTAGATCCAACCTCCTGCTGAGGAGAGGTCTGGTGATGCCACGAGACCTAACTTTTTGTTGAGGAGAGGTCCGGTGCTGCCACGCATTTTGCGGCTCCGTACCTAACTTTCCCGCTGAGGAGAGGTCCAGTGCTGTCATGCGTCCCGCGGCTCCGAACCCAACTTTCCCGCTGAGGAGAGGTCCGATGCTTCCACGCGTCCTGCGGCTCCAAATCCAATTTCCCTCTGAGGAGAGGTCCGATGCTGCCACGTGTCCCATGGCTCCGGACTCAACCTCCTAGTATTGAAAGTGCATCTAGGAATCCCTTTTGGGTTTTAGATGATTTATGACAAGCAAATGAGATACTAACCACTTTGTTGAGATGAGCACAAGTTTTAATGAGAAAATAAGAAAGTGTCAAAAAGAAAAGAGAATGAGGAGTAATGCGGAAAAGAGCTCAAGAAATAAGTGTAGTAGATCATTGTGTATGGAGTGTGTTAAGGAAACGCACCCCAAGAGCTCAGACACAAATAATCACACACATTGCACATATTTATACACGACCGGACTAGTCCGTCTAACCCCGAACTAGTCCGATATCTTTCTGCACAAGATCGGACAAGTCCGATATCACCACGGACTAGTTCGATATCTCTCTGACTAGAATCGGACTAGTCCTCCCCAGTGCGGACTAGTCCCCAAAAACTTCACAAGTTGCACGAAATCGTACAAGTCCGATATTAGCACGAACTAGTCCAAAAAAGTATCGGACTAGTCCGAAAAACCCTCTGACCTAAATCGGACAAGTCCTCCAAGTGCGGACTTGTCCCCAAATTCACTTAGGGTTTCACTTTTTTGGACAAGTCCGATATCTACCGGACTAGTCCGAATATTTTCAGAACCAAATTCGGACAAGTCTGCTTTCAGCCGGATTAGTCCGATATTTCGGGACACCTAGGATTTGCTACACACAACACACCGGACTAGTCTGGTGTCCACTACGAATTAGTCCGATCTTTCTAAAACCTAACGATTACTTTTAGGAATCCCATATAAATAGGTGTACACGGCCCATCTTCCAACAACTCTCTAGACCCTCTGCGCTGTCACACCTCCCAAGAGCCTCAAAAACACATTTCTCCACAAAATCAAACGCAACAAAGATCAATCCCATGATGATACACTTTGGATCATTGGAGAGACACGGTTCATCACTCATTGATTCTTGGTTTGTTTCCCTAACACACTCATGTGGTTTTCATTGTGATCTTTCGAGTGTGTTCTTGGTGGCGTTCTTGTTATAATCTTGGGGATCCCTCAACGTGTGAGAAGGCCCATTGAATTCGGTTATTTGCCCTTTGTGATAAGTGAAGAGGATTGCCCCAGTGGCGATCCGACGAGGGTAGGGTTGGAGAAGACCCGGTCCTTTTGTGGACTCCTCAACGTGGATGTAGGTTGCCTCTATGGGAACCGAACCACGGGATAAAGTGCTTGTGTTCTTACTTTGCGCTCATCGTTCTTATACTTTATATCAATCTAGGGTTTCAATCAATCTTGCTTACTTTACATTGAAACATTGAATATAAGATTGACTTGTAGCACATCCTAGTTCATAATCGTGTAACACTTCAATTACAAGTATATTTCCGATGCATACATCCTAGGATCAAGATAATCGATCAAATTTGATAAACCTAGACGGTACACACCGGACTAGTCCACACTCGACCGGACTAGTTCGATATCTCGAGATTTGATCTGGTTGTTAAGTGTTGCAGGTTCCAACAAAATTCAAAAAGGCCTATTCACCCCCTCTAGGACACATTCAATTGGTATCAGAGTAAGGTTCTTCAAAAGGAGACTAATCGCTCGAAGAGATCATGTCGGACATGAAGGACATACACAAGAGCAACAACCAAGAGAAGGTTGATGAAGACAAGAACCAAAAATTGGAGAGGCTCCTCGAGGCCATTCAAGACTTCGAGGATGATGATGAGGAGACGCTGGAACTAAAGGCGCTCCTAAGGAAGAAAACTATTTCCAAAGGGAAAGTAAAGATTGAAGATGAGAAGAAGAAGAAGGGGACTAGTCACACTGACTACTCCCGATATCCTTTCAACTACGATCGTCTTAACTCTAGCAATAATCACTACTTATCTATTCCACTTGGAAAAGCCCCACATTTTGATGGCAATGACTACTAAATGTGGAGGCAAAACATGAAAATGCATTTGCTTTCTCTCAATCCGAGTTTGTGGCACATAGTATGTACAGGAATAGATATCCCGAATGATGATGAGGATCTCACACCTAGCCAAGAGCAAGCAATCAATCGAAATGCCCAAGCTGCAGCAGTCATCACCTCATCACTCAGTCGGGGTGAGTTCACAAAGGTGGATGGACTCGAGATCGCAAAAGAGATATGGGATACATTGCAAACCGCACATGAAGGCGATCGTCATGTGCGAGAAGCGAAAATCGAGATGATTGAAGCCGAGCTGGGAAGATTCGCCGTCGAAGAAGATGAGTCGCCACAAGATATGTACAACCGACTAAATACGCTCATCAACAAGGTGCGAGCATACAGAAGCAAGAAGTGGAACGACCACGAGGTGGTAAAGCTCATTCTTATAGCCTTCATGCCTTGCAATGTTACCTTGTGCTCGATGATAGGAGAAAGCCCCGGGTACAAGAAGATGACCCCGAATGAGCTACTTGGGAAAATCATCAACTTTGAGATGATGGAAAAATAAGCCAAACATGTTAAGGAAATTGCCAATCTCACCTCGGCAAATAAGAAAGGGGTCGCTCTAAAGTCCACCCTTAAGCCCTTGTCTAAAGAAGCTCGAGAAGCTCAACTAGAAGAAGACGGTTATGATGAGAGCAGTGACTTGGATGAAGATGACATGATACTATTCATGAAGAAATTCAAGAGAATGATGAAGAAGAGACAAGGGGCTAAATCGAGTGAAGGGAAGTACAAGGAAAAATCAAGACGAAATTGAGACGGGCATGCTATAATTGTGGTGGGTATAACCACTTTATAGTTGATTGCCCATATGAAGAGAATAAGAAGAAGACCAAAGAAGTGAAGCCTCAACCCAAGAAGTTCTTCAAGAAGAAGAAGCAAGCTGAACAAGCGCATCTTGGGAAAGAATGGGACTCAAATGATGAGTCCTCATCCGAAGAAGAAGAGGAGATGGCTAGCATAGCCATCAAAAATACATCCATGAAGTCCACTCTCTTCCCCACTCTTGGCACACAAAAGGGGAATGACACTTTCCTCATGGCAAAGGAAGGTAAACGCAAGGTAACTACCAAATCTTCTTTCGTGCATTCCTATTCTAGTGATAGTGAAATTAATAGTGATAATGAAGATATGCTCATTGGATTAGATAAGAAAACATCCACAAAAATGAAATTTTTACTTGATCAACTTGTTGAGAAGGAGAAGTTGATACATCATCAAGAAGACATGATTATCTCCCAAAAGGAGGAATATGTTGAACTTGACAAGCTTCCATAACTTGAAAAGGAGTGAAGAAGTCACTAGAGCTTGAGTTAGCTTCAAGCAAGAAAGCTTGCTTGGAGTTAAGCGACTCAAATGCGACAATCAAGGACGAACTTGCTAACCTAATCAAGGTTAACAAGATCCCTGAAGTGCAAGTTGAGTCACTCAAGCAAAGTGACCCTTCATCCTCTTTAAGCTCACCTTCTCAACCCCTTAAAACTGAAACTGCTTCTACTTGTACATATGGTAAAGTTGACCCCAGCTTGAAAGACAAGTCAACCTCTACCAAGGACAAGCATCCTTCACAAAATGGCATATTCAACAAGGAGAAGATCAAATATGCACGTAGTGCATACTTGGTCACAAGACATCCAAATGTCAAATATGGCATTGGTTACTCTTATGGTGAAAGCAACATGCTAGAAGCCATAAGAATAACAAGGAGAGCATTGCCTTTGTAAAGGTAAGACCCTCTCAAACTGGAAAGTCCAATGTTAACACATCAAACACACATGGACACCGGACTAGTCCGGTCGGGATCCAGACAAGTTTGGTCCTCCGGACAAGTTCGATCTCCCAGACTAGTCCTGTTTATAAACAACAACCGCTGCTATTTAGAACTTTTGATGCATTTATGTGTTAATAAGAAGTAATATTGGTAATATTTATGCTCATTATGTTGGGCCACGCCATGAGAACACCAAATCTCATGTGTGGGTGCCCAAATCCCTTGTGACTAACCTAAAAGGACCCAAGCAAGCTTGGGTACCTAAAACCAAGGCTTGATTTGTTTTTGTAGGCCTATTCCTCCGGTGGATCTAAATGGGTGCTAAACAGTGGTTGCACCAACCATATGACCGGAGAAAGAAGGATGTTCGTGGAGTATGAAGCAAATGAGGATCCAAGCGAGGGCATCTATTTTGGAGACAATAGTCAAGGAGTGGTGCTCGGTACCGGTAAAATTGCCATATCATCACAACATACTCTTTCTCATGTATTACATGTTGATTCCTTAGATTATAACCTGCTGTCCATATCTCAATTATGCGACAAAGGTTATAATTGTTTGTTCACTAACGAGGGTGTGACCGTCTCTAGAAGGAGTGATGGTTCCATTGCATTCAAGGGTATGTTAAAGGAAAAGCTTTACCTTGTTGACTTCAACAAAGATAAAGCCGAACTTGACACATGCTTGATTGCAAAAACCAACATGGGTTGGTTGTGGCATAGACAGCTAGCGCATGTTTGTATGAGGAACCTTCAAAAACTCCTCAAGGGTGATCACATCCGAGGTTTGAAGGATGTTGTTTTTGAGAAAGACAAGCCTTGTAGCGCGTGCCAAGCCGGGAAGCAAGTTGGAGCACCCCATCCCGCTAAGAACGTCATGACTACAAGAATACCGCTCGAGCTACTCCACATGGACCTATTCGGTCCAATTGCTTACATAAGCATCAGCGGTAACAAATATGGCTTAGTAGTTGTCGATGACTTTTCTCGCTTCACTTGAGTTTTCTTTTTACATGATAAAGCAGAAACACAAGGAATCTTGAAGAAATTTTTCAAGCGTGCTCAAAATGAGTTTCATTGACAATCAAGAACATTCAAAGAGACAATGGCACAGAGTTCAAGAACACACAAGTTGAGGAGTACCTAGATGAAGAAGTCATAAAACATGAATTTTTAACACTTTACTTTCCTCAACAAAATGAAGTTGCCGAAAGGAAGAATCGAACCCTCATAGAGATGGCGAGAACAATGCTTGATAAGTACAAGACCTCAGATCGATTTTGGGCGGAAGCGGTCAACACCGCTTGCCACGCCATAAATCGACTTTATCTTCATCGACTACTCAAGAAGACATCCTATGAGCTACTCACTGGTAACAAGCCTATTATTTCATATTTTTGAGTTTTCGGTTCCAAATGCTATATTTTGAACAAGAAGCCTAGGACGTCAAAGTTCGCTTCGAAGTCCGATGAAGGTTTCTTGCTTGGTTATGATTCGAACACTTACGCCTATCCTGTCTTCAACAAGACCTCCGGACTTATTGAAGTAGCACGTGACATAGTGTTCAATGAAACTAATGGCTCCCAAAAGGAGCAAGTTGATCCATGTGTGCTAGATAGAGAAGAAGATCCTTGTCAAGCATTGAGAAGAATGGCTTTAGGCGAAGTTCGACTACAAAAGTCACCTCTACATATGCATGAGGAAAATGAACCACAAGAGGAGGCCAATGATCAAGGGGGAGCTTCCATACAAGATCAACCTCAAGAAGACGAAAATGACCTACAAGGCAATGAGGACAACCATTTAGGGGGAGAATAAGATGATCATGAAGATTCAAGACAGGAAGTACCACACCCAAGAGTGCACCGATGCGTCCAAAGGGATCACCCAATCGACAACATCATCGGTGACATCCAAAAGGGAGTAACTACTAGATCACGCATAGCTTATTTTTGTGAGCACTATTCATTTGTATCCTTTTTGGAACCACATAGGATTGAGGATGCGTTGAAGGATCCGGATTGGGTAGTGGCCATGCTAGAAGAACTAAAAATTTCAAGCGGAACGAGGTGTGGGAACTAGTCGAAAGACCCAAGTCCAACATCGTCGGCACCAAATGGGTCTTCAGCAACAAACAAGACGAACACGGGGTGGTGACAAGGAACAAGGCACGACTTGTGGCCAAAGGGTATTCACAAGTCGAAGGTTTGGATTTTGATGAAACCTTTGCTCCAGTAGCTAGACTTGAGTCTATTAGAGTATTACTTGCATATGCTACTCACCATGATTTCAAGCTCTATCAAATGGATGTGAAAAGCGCCTTCCTCAATGGACCAATCAAGGAGGAGGTGTATGTGGAGCAACCCCCCGTGTTTGAAGATGAAGAGTTCCCCGACCACGTATTTAAATTGCGTAAGGCTCTCTACAGCCTCAAACAAGCTCCTAGAGCTTGGTATGAGTGTCTTAGAGATTTCTTAATTGAAAGTGGTTTTAAGATTGGTAAAGTAGATTACAAATTGTTTACAAAGAACCTTGACAATGATCTCTTTGTTTGTCAAATTTATGTTGATGAGATAATCTTTGGTTCAACTAACAAATCTTTCTGTGAGGAATTTAGTAAATTATGACAGATAGGTTTGAGATGTCTATGATGGGAGAGCTAAAGTATTTCTTGGGATTCCAAGTGAGGCAACAAAAGGAAGGGACGTTCATAAGCCAAACTAAGTATACTCAAGATATACTCAAGATGTTTGGAATAGACAAGGCGAAGCCCATAAAGACTCCCATGGCAACGAATGACCACTTGGATCTCAATGAAGATGGACCAAACGTCGATCAAAAGGTATATCGCTCCATGATTGGATCACTACTCTACTTATGTGCATCTAGGCCAGATATTATGTTGAGTGTATGCTTGTGTGCAAGGTTTCAAGCCAACCCAAAAGAGTGTCATTTGACATCCGTTAAGAGAATCTTGCGGTATTTAGTTTATATACCCAACCTAGGCCTTTGGTATCCCAAAGGTTCCAAATTCAATCTCATTGGTTACTCCAATGCAGATTATGCCGGATGCAAAGTAGATAGAAAAAGTACCTCCGATACATGCCAATTCCCAGGTAGATCCCTAGTTTCTTGGTCCTCCAAGAAACAAAACTCCATTGCCCTATCCACGGCCGAAGCGGAGTATGTCGCAGCCGGGAGTTGTTGTGCACAACTCCTTTGGATGCGACAAACTCTAAGGGATTACGGTTACAATATGAACCGTATTCCACTACTTTGTGATAATGATAGTGCCATTAAAATTGCCCATAATCCCGTTGAGCACTCTAGGACCAAACACATTGATATCCGACATCACTTTTTGAGAGACCATTCAATGAAGGGGGACATAGCCATTTCACATGTCAATACCAAAAAGCAACTAGCCGATATATTCACCAAACCACTTGATGAAAAACGCTTTTGCGAGCTCCGAAATGAACTTAATATCCTCGATGCTCGGAGTGTGGCTTGAAATCTTGTATACCTGAATGCTATCTTCAAAATTCATTGATTGTGTTGTGAAAATCTTCTCTTCATATTTTTCCGAAAAACTATGTCAATTACTAGATCTTGGTGAATTATGATCATTGCTTGATTGTTGTATGCTTACTGATCATATTCGTCAAGATTATTTGATTTGATTTGCCTCCCTATTTTCTAAATAAGTACCTTCGAATATATACAAATGGGCTAAGCATTTTTTCCCTGGTGACCACGGACTAGTCAGCCCATGCAGACTAGTCCGCAGTACGGTTAGGCCGGACTAGCCCGACAGACCACGGACTAGTCCGATATAGTCTCTGGAAAAGTTTAGACTAGTCCGATTTTTCGTGTCCTTAACCCTAGCCACTGCCAAACCCTAATCTTCCTCACTCCACGCTTGCCTCAAGCTCTCTATCTCTCTCCCTCTCCAAACTCGAGCTCCCAAAGGCGATTCTTCGTTTCCTCCATCAAAACTTCGCAAGTTTGGGTGGAAATTGACCCTCTTCGTGTAGGGACTGAAGACCACGGACTTGTCCGATACTTCAACACCTACATCTCCACGAATCAAGCAATTTCGGTAAATTTTCCTCCCTAACCCTAGAAATTGCTATTTTCTTCGTTTGTGATCAACTAGCTTGGTTCCATCCATCATGTACATGCTTCCTTGATGTATTACATTGATGCTAAGCTAGTTGTGCATTAGGAATCACCATTTGTCTCATAGTTAGGGTTCTAGAGGTTGAACACCGGACTAGGCCGACCCATGCCTGGACAAGTCCGGTCAACTAGACTAGTCCGCGCCTGTACACCAGACTAGTCTGATTTTTCTGGACTCAACCTTAACTTCTCAATTCCTCAATGCAATTCCTTGCCATCTATTCTCATCAATGCCTTGTGAAATCTATTCTCAGGACAATGTCGAGCACCAACGACGAATTCTCTGACTTCGAGGCCGAGATGGACCATGAAGCCGTGCTTCGGTCCTCGACAAGCCTAAGCAAGAAGCACCAAGAGCGCCCATCCGAGCCGGCTACCTCTCCTCCCCAGGCTCGAAGGAAGGTGCTCATGAAGAAGCCATCATCCAAGGCTTCTGCTGGAGGTGGCCCTCGCTAAGCCAAGGGCAAGGGCAAAGGAATTGCAACAGGCCCGATTGGCCCCCTAAAGCTGTCAGCTCCAAGGAAAGGGGCCAGAGACCCCGCAGAGGAGAGATTCAATGGAAAGGGCGGTGACACGGCGGCCAAGTTCAGGAATGTTGATTGTTACAACCATCCGAAGCAAGCTGCCGATGGGAGGTTTTGGAGCAATTTTCATGCAGATTTCTACAAGACCGTCTATCTCCCAATGAAGTCGCCCGTGGTGCGTAGCCAATGGATAGATTGGGTGCACTTTGAGAAGAAGGGCTACTCACCCTTTGAAAGTGCATCTAGGACTCCCTTGTGGGTTTTGGATGATTTATGAAAAGCAAATGGGATCCTAATCCTTTTGTTGAGATGAATGCAGGTAAATAATGAAAAATGAGCAAAATGCCAAAAAGAAGGGAAATGAGAAGCAAAGTGAATTTGAGCTCAAGGAGAAGAAAATAGTAGATTATTATGTATGGAGTGTGTTAAGGAAACACACCCAAGAGCTCAATCACTTTCAAGCACACACACACACAATGCACAAAGTTATACAGGACCAGACTAGTCCGATATCAGCCGGACTAGTCCGATATCACTTTCTGCACTAGATCGGACAAGTCCGGTATACACCGGACTAGTCCGATATCTTTCTGATCCACTTCGGACTAGTCCTCCCCAATGCAGACTAGTACTCAACACAATGCACAAGTCACACAAAATCGGACAAGTCCGTTGTGATCCGGACTAGTCCGATATTCTTTCTGATCCACTTCGGACAAGTCCGGTGTCTACACGACCTAGTCCGATAGACACACTGATCTAAATCGGACAAGTCCTCCAAGTGCGGACTTGTCATACTAAACACTTAGGGTTTCATATGTCCGGACAAGTCCGATGGCAATCGGACTAGTCCGAAGATTTCCAGTAGTGAAATCGGACAAGTCCGTTTTCAACCAGACTAGTCCGATATTCTTAGACACTTAGGGTTTGCTACACACAGCACACCGGACTAGTCCAGTGACCACCACGGACTAGTCCGATCTTTCTGAACCCTAACGGTCACTTTTAGAAACCCCATATAAATAGAGGTGCACGGCCCACTTTTAAAAACTCTCGAACCCTAGCGCCATCACACCTCCCAAGAGACTCAAAAACCACCTCTCTCCACGAAATTAAGTGCAAAATTGTTCAATCTATTGAAGATCACTTCTAGATCATTAGAGAGACACTTGGCACACATCATTGAGCTCTTGGTTTGATTCTCTAACACACTCTTGCGTTTCAATTTTTAATTTTCGAGTGTGTTATTGGTGGCTTTGTAAGTTGTAATCAAGGGAGCTCTCAACGTGTGAGAACGCCCCTTCAACTTGGTTATTTACCCTTTGTGATTAGTGGAAGAGGATTGGCCTTCGTGGCGATCCGACGAGGGAAGGGTTGGAGAAGACCCGGTCCTTTTGTGGGCTCCTCAACGTGGACGTAGGTTGCCTTCGTGGTAGCCGAACCACGAGATAAATCGTGTGTCTTGTCCTTTTGCGTTCTTCATCTTAATTGATCAACTTAATCTAGGGTTTGATTCACTTTGTTCAATTTGAGTTAAATTGTTGAACAAGAGCCTTAATTTTAATAGAATTTGACATACAACTATTAAACTGTCATTCAAGTTTATATTTCTGCTGCAAACATTAACGATCAATCAAATTGACTGAACTTGATCAACTTAGCCCGTGAAAACCGGACTAGTCCGCACTTTACCGGACTAGTCCGATATCTCTGGTATTGACTTTGTTGTTGAGTGTTACAGGAACCGAGAAAATTCAAGAAGGCCTATTCACCCCCCCTCTAGGCCTACATTCAATTGGTATCAGAGCCAGGTTCTTCAAGAAAGAGTGCAACCACTCGAAGAGATCATGTCGGACATGAAGGAAGTTCAGAAAATCAACAACCAGGAAGAAGTGAACAACGACAAGAACCAAAAGCTGGAAAAGTATCTCGAAGCAATTCAAGACTTCGATGATGATGACAAGGAGACGCTGGAGCTGAAAGCACTCCTCAGAAAGAAAGCACTTTCCAAAGGGAAAGCTAAAGTTAAAGAAAAGAAGAAGGGGAGTAGTCACACCAACTACTCCCGATATCCTTTTAACTATGATCGTTTAAATTCCAACAACAGCCATTACCTATCTATTCCTCTTGGAAAAGCCCCACACTTCGATGGGAGTGATTACTCCATGTGGAGGCAAAATATGAAGATGCACTTGATTTCCCTTAAACCAAGTTTATGGCATATTGTGTGCACAGGAATAGACAACCCAGATGACGACGAAGAGCTCACCCCAGGTCAAGAGCAAGCCATCCACAGAAACGCTCAAGCCGCAGCCGTAATCACCTCCTCTCTAAGTCGAGATGAATTCACAAAGGTGGACGGACTGGAGATTGCCAAGGAAATATGGGACAAACTACAAACAGCCCATGAAGGTGACCAGCATGTGCGGGAGGCGAAAATTGAAATGATCGAAGGCGAACTAGGAAGGTTCACAATTGAGGAAGACGAGTCTCCCCAGGACATGTACAACCGATTGAAGACACTTGTAAACAAGGTTCGATCATATGAGAGCAAGAAGTGGAATGACCACGAGGTTGTAAAGCTCATCCTTAGAGCCTTTATGCCTCGCAATGTCACACTATGCTCTATGATCAGAGAAAGTCCCGGGTACAAGAGGATGACTCCAGATGAATTGCTTGGCAAAATCATCAACTTTGAAATGATGGAGAAACAAGCCAAGCACGTCAAAGAAATAGCCGACCTCACATCGGCCAAGAAGAAGGGAGTTGCCTTGAAGTCCACACTCAAGCCTCTATCCAAAGAAGCAAGAGAAGCACAGCTTGAGGAGGACAGTGATGATGAAAGCAGTGAGCTGGACGAAGAGGATATGATTTTGTTCATGAAAAAGTTCAAAAGAATAATGAAGAAAAGACAAGGAACAAAATCAAGTGAAGGCAAGTACAAGGAGAGGACAAAGCCGAAGATGAGGCGGGCGTGCTATAATTGTGGTGAGTATAACCACTTTATAGTCGATTGCCCTTATGAGGACAACAAGAAGAAGAATAAAGAAGCCAAGCGTCAACTGAAGAAATTCTTCACGAAGAAGAAACAAGCTGAACAAGCACACATTGGAAAGGAGTGGGACTCAAACGATGAGTCCTCATCATCCGATGAAGAAGATATGGCTAGCATAGCCATTGAAAGCACGTCCAAGAAACCCACACTCTTCCCCACGCTCGGTACAAAGAAGGGAAATGGCACTTGCCTCATGGCAAAGGAAGGTAAACGCAAGGTAAACATCAAAACTCCTTCCATGCATTCCTACTCAAGCAATGATGAACTAGATAGTGATGATGAAGATATGTTAATTGGATTAGATAGAAAAACTGCTGCTAAAATGAAATTTTTACTTGACCAACTTGTTGAGAAGGAACGGCTAATTGATCGTCAAGAGGACATGATTATCTCCCAAAAGGAGAAGTATGTCGAACTTGACAATCTTCTAGTTCTTGAAAAGGAGAACAACAACTCACTAGAGCTTGAGCTAACTTCAAGCAAGAAAACTTGCTTGGAGTTAACCAACTCAAACGCTGCAATCAAGGATCAACTTGATGACCTGATCAAGGTTAACAAGATCCTTGAAGTGCAAGTTGAGTCACTCGAGCTAAGTGAATCTTCCTCCTCTTCAAGTCTACCTTCTCAACCCACTTCAACTAATCTTGTTCATATGTGCAAATGTGGTAAAGTCAACACCAGTTTGAAGGAAAAGTCTACCTCCACAAAGGATAAAAATCCTACCCAATGTGGAATATTTGACAAGGAGAGGATCAACTATGCACGTAGTGCATACTTGGTCCAAAGACCTCCAAATGTCAAGTATGGCATTGGTTACTCTTATGATGGAAAGCAAAAGGCTGGAAGTCATAAGAATAACAAGGGAAGGATTACCTTTGTGAAGGGAGGACCCTCACAACCTGGTAACTCGAAAATTAAGAACCTGAACTCTCATGAACACCAGACTAGTCCGGTTGCGGTCCGGACAAGTCCGGTCATCCGGACAAGTCCGGTCACCCAGACTAGTCCGATCCATAAACAACAGCAACTTTTGTTCAAAACCTTTGATGCCTCTTATGTATTAATGAGAAACAATCTTGGTAAAGTTTATGCTTATTATGCTGGGCCACGCCATGGGAACACAAAATCCCATGTGTGGGTGCCCAAATGTATTGTAACTAACCTCCAAGGACCCAAGCAAGCTTGGGTACCTAAAACCAAGGCATAATTTGTTTCTGCAGGCCTATTCCTCCGGTGGATCCAAATGGGTGCTAGACAGTGGATGTACCAACCACATGACCGGAGAAAGGAGGATGTTCGTGGAATATGAAGAAAACAAGGACCCAAACGAAGGCATCTACTTCGGAGATAATAGTCAAGGAAGGGTGCTCGGTACCGGTAAAATAGCAATATCCTCTGAACACACTCTTTCTCATGTTTTACATGTTGAATCTTTAGATTATAACCTGCTGTCCATATCTCAATTATGTGACAAAGTTTATAATTGCTTGTTCACTAACAAGGATGTGACCGTCTCAAGGAGGAGTGATGGTTCCGTTGCATTCAAGGGTATGTTGAAGGGAAAGCTTTACCTTGTTGACTTCAACAAGGATAAAGCCGAACTCGACACATGCTTGATTGCAAAAACCAACATGGGTTGGCCGTGGCATAGACGGCTAGCACATGTTGGTATGAGGAATCTTCAAAAACTCCTCAAGGGCGATCACATCCGAGGTTCGAAAGATGTTGTTTTTGAGAAAGACAGGCCTTGTAGCGCGTGCCAAGCCGGGAAGCAAGTTGGAGCACATCATCCCGCAAAGAACATCATGACTACGACAAGACCGCTCGAACTACTTCATATGGACTTGTTTGGTCCAATTACTTACATAAGCATCGGCGGTAATAAATACGGTTTAGTCATTATTGATGATTTTTCCCGCTTCACTTGGGTGTTCTTTTTGCATGACAAGTCAGAAACACAAGGGACACTCAAGAAATTCTTCAAGCGAGCACAAAACGAGTTCTCACTATCGATCAAGAGTATTCGGAGCGACAACGGCACGGAGTTCAAGAACATACAAGTGGAGGATTACCTTGATGAGGAGGGAATCAAGCACGAATTTTCAGCACCATACTCTCCACAACAAAACGGAGTTGCCGAAAGGAAGAACCGAACGCTCATAGAGATGGCAAGAACAATGCTCGATGAATACAAGACTTCGGATCGATTTTGGGCGGAAGCAATTAACACCGCTTGCCACGCCGCAAATCGACTCTACCTTCATCGACTACTCAAGAAGACTCCTTATGAGCTACTCACCGGTAACAAACCAAACATTTCATATTTTCGAGTTTTTGGCTCTCCATGTTATATCTTGAACAAGAAGCCCAGGACTTCAAAGTTCGCTTCGAAGTCCGATGAAGGTTTCTTGCTTGGTTATGATTCGAACACTTACGCCTATCGTGTGTTCAACAAGGCCTCCGGACTTGTTGAAGTGGCACGTGACGTAGTGTTCGATGAAACTAATGGCTCCCAAAAGGAGCAAGTTGATCAATGTGAATTAGGTAAAGAAGAAGCTCCTTATCAAGCATTGAAGAGAATGGCTCTAGGCGAAGTTCGACCACAAGAGTCATCGTCACAAATACAAGAGGAAAGTGAACCACAAGAGGAGATCAACAATCAAGGGGGAGCTTCGATACAAGATCAATCACAAGAATATGAAGATGATCAACAAATCAACGAGGGCAACCACTCAGGGGGAGAAGAAAATGATCACCAACACACAACTCTCCAAGTGCCACACCCAAGAGTACACCAATGCATTCAAAGGGATCACCCAATCGACAACATCATCGGTGACATCCAAAAGGGAGTAACCACTAGATCTCGTATAGCTAATTTTTGTGAGCATTACTCGTTTGTCTCCTTTTTGGAACCACGCAGGACTGAGGATGCATTGAAAGATCCGGACTGGGTGGTGGCAATGCAAGAAGAGTTGAACAACTTCAAGAGAAACGAGGTTTGAGAACTTGTGGCAAGACCCAATGCAAATATAGTGGGCACCAAGTGGGTCTTCCGCGACAAGCAAGACGAACACGGAGTGGTGACAAGAAACAAGGCACGACTTGTGGCCAAAGGTTACTCACAAGTCGAAGGTTTGGATTTCGATGAGACTTTTGCTCCAGTAGCTAGGCTTGAATCAATTAGAATATTACTTGCATATGCTACTCACCATGATTTCAAGCTGTATCAAATGGACGTGAAAAGCGCCTTCCTCAATGGACCGATCAAGGAAGAGGTGTACGTGGAGCAACCACCCGGGTTTGAAGACGAAGAGTTCCCCGACCACGCATATAAACTGCAATTTAGTAGAATTATGACAGACAAGTTTGAAATGTCAATGATGGGAGAATTGAAGTACTTCTTGGGATTCCAAGTGCGGCAACAAAGGGAAGGAACATTCATAAGCCAAACCAAGTACACGCAGGACATACTCAAGAAGTTTGGCATGGACAAGGCAAAGCCCATAAAGACTCCCATGGCTACGAATGGCCACTTGGATCTCAATGAAGATGGACCAAGCGTCGACCAAAAGATATATCGCTCCATGATTGGATCTTTACTCTACTTATGTGCATCTAGGCCAGATATTATGTTGAGTGTATGTTTGTGTGCAAGATTTCAAGGCAACCCTAAGGAATGTCACTTGACAGCCGTAAAAAGAATCTTGAGATATTTAGTTCATACACCCAACCTTGGTATTTGGTACCCAAAAGGCTCCAAATTCAATCTCATTGGTTACTCCGATGCAGATTATGCCGGGTGCAAAGTTGATAGAAAAAGCACCTCTGTCACATGCCAATTCCTAGGAAGATCTTTGGTTTCTTGGTCATCTAAGAAACAAAATTCCATTGCATTATCCACAACCGAAGCGGAGTATGTTGCAGCCGGGAGTTGTTGTGCACAACTCCTTTGGATGCGACAAACTCTAAGGGATTACGGTTACAATATGAACCGTATTCCTCTCCTTTGTGATAATGAGAGTGCCATTAAAATAGCCCACAATCCAGTTGAGAACTCTAGGACTAAACACATAGACATAAGACATCATTTCTTGAGAGACCATTCCGTGAAAGGAGACATAACCATCTCACATGTCAACACCCAAAAACAATTGGCCGACATATTCACCAAGCCACTTGATGAAAAGCGTTTTTGCGAACTCCGAAATGAGCTAAATATTCTTGATTCTCGGAGTGTGGCTTGAAAAGTTGCATACCTGTATGATTGCTTCAAAAATGTTGATTGAATTGTGAAAATCATCCCTCTCCATTTTTCTCTCGAAAAACTATGTCAATTATTAGATCTTGATGAATTTTGATCATTGTATGATTGTTGTATGCTTACTGGTCAAATTCATCAAGATTACTTGAATTGTTTTGCCTCTCTATTCTCTATTATTGAACCTTCAAATATATATGAATGGGCTATGCAATTCTTTCCTGGTGACCAGGGACTAGTCCATGGTTACCCGGACAAGTCCGCCCCTGCAGACTAGTCCGCAGAGTGCCGGTTAGGCCGGACTAGTCCGATAGACCACGAACTAGTCCGATATAGGTCTCTAGATGACTTCGGACTAGTCTGGTCATGTACGGACTTGTCCGATTTTTCGTGTCCATAACCCTAGCCGCCACCAAACCCTAATCTCCTCACCCTCACATTCGCTCTAGGCTTCCTCTCTCTTGCGCTCGAGCTCCCAAGGCGATCTTTTGCATCCTCCGTCGAAAAGCCACTCAGTTGGGGGAGATCAAGCTTGAAGACTTGGGGATCGAAGCTAGCGGACTAGTCCGGCCTCCAACCCCCAAAACTTCGAGCCTCCATCGATTTCTTCGATAAAAATCATCAAAATCCTAGAAATCGTGTTTTTCTCAATTGTTGATCGTTTGGCCTAGCACCCTTCACTAGTTACATGTTTAGTTGATGTACTACGTGTATGCTAGACTAGATTTGCATTAGGGATTGTATCCTGTCCAATCTGTTAGGTTTTTGAGGATGAACACCGGACTAGTCCGGTCCATGCACGGACAAGTCCGGTACCTTGGACTAGTCCGTGCCTGAGCACCGGACAAGTCCGATGTTTCTGAACCTGAAACCTAATTCCTTAATTCCTTAATGCCATCCATTGCTATCTTGTCTTACCTATGCCTTGTATAACTTGTCATTATTCTTGCTTAATCATTCTCAGATCATGTAGAGCTCCGACAACGAGATCTCCGACTTTGAGGCCGAGTTGGACCACGAGGTGGCACCTCGGTCCTTGGCGGGTCTTGGCAAGAAACGCCAAGAAAGACCTTCCGAGCCTGCTACCTCCCCTCCCCAGGTTCGGAGGAAGGTCTGTGTCAAGAAGCCCGCCTCGAAGGCTGCTACGTCTTCAAGCGGCCTTCGTCAAGCAAAGGGAAAGGGCAAGGGAGTCGCAACAGGGCCAGTTGGGCCCTTGAAGCTTCATGCTCCCAGAGAAGGGGTCTGGGACCCCAATGAAGAGAAATTCAATGGGAAAGGCAGCGATGTGGCAGCCAAGCTAAGAAGCATTGATTGCTATGGAAGGACAAAGCAGGCAGCTGATGGAAGGTTTTGGTCAAACTTCCATGCAGATTTCTACAGGCTGGTTTACCTGCCGATGAAGACTCCGGTGGTGCGCAGTCAGTGGATTGACTGGGCCCACCTAGAGAAGAAGAAGTGCTCAGCTTTTGATGAGGTCATTGCTGCAGCAGAAAGGCATGGTCTGAAGGATCTGTTTGCCTTCAGACACAATTGGAATGATGAAGTGATTGCACAATTCTATGCAACGTGCCACTTCTCGAGTGAAGATGAAGAGAGTGTGACTTGGATGACCCATGGATCCAAGTACTCCATCACTCAGGAGGATTTTGCAAGCTTGCTCCATTTAGACTATGTTGGACATGACCACCTGATCATCCACAACATAGGGGTCATTGAGAGGGACAAAATGAAGTTCTTGTATGATCCCAACTCTAAGTATGTTCCTCTCTCCACAAAGAACATGAAGCCCTTCTTTGTGGTTCTGAACAGAGTTCTCCGGAAGACCATTGCCCCCAAGGATGGGGATGCAGGGAGTGTACAGGGCTACGCCCGGACTCTAATGAGGGTCATAGGCAAGAAGAGACAGTTTGATGTTGCAAATTACATATTGAACGACATGGTCAACATCTCAAGCACCCCCAACCGGTCCTGTGGCTATGCTCCCTACTTGATGTTCATGTTTGAGAAGGTCACAGGAATAGAATTCGTGAAGGATGTAGAGCACACTCCCCTAAGGCCTCAGAAGCCTCAGCCTGAGAGTGTCCAGGCTGCTCCCTCGCCGGCCTCAAGTCCTGAGGCACCGGCAAGAGAAAGAGATGCTGCTAGGGCTCCTCCCCCCTCCAGGGAAGCCCCTCGGGGAGGATCCGCCAGTGGGATCCTCAAATACTTGTCCACGATATTCTCCTTCTGCAAGAAGACTGAAGTAAAGCTTCATAAACTCAATCAGAAGAGGAAGGAGGATATGAGATATATCAAAGCCAATGTGAAGCAACTGAGTGAAAAGCTGGAGATCAACCCCATTGGATCTCCAGTAATTTCTGAAGATTCTGATCTTGACATCTCCGAGCTCGGGCCCTTGTCCCCCTCCGAGCTTGCCTATTTTGGCATTGGGGGCTCGAGCAGCTCCACTCCTCCTCCTCCCTCTCCTCCTCGTCAAGCGGAGAGCAAAGAAGACGAAGAAGATGACGAGAGGACAAACATCAAAGAGTGAAGAACCTAGTACCTTCCTCTCTCTCTTTTTGGTGTCTTGATGCCAAAGGGGGAGATATTGAGGGGGAGTCAAGTCTTAGCTTTAGCTGTAATAGGATGCGAGGAGAGAGCCTTCTCTGTACTTTTATTTGTGATTGTAATAGTTTAACACTGTTTTCATATTAAGTTTGGTCTTGTGATGAATTGCTCAATTTATTTGCGAGTATGTGATGAAAACTGCATTTTTGCTCCTGGAATGTCATATGCACTTGGTATCGGTTGATTAATGTAAATTCTGTCATTCTCAATGTATTCATGCACTTAGTATGCATCCCACCATAAAGAATGCACATATGGATAATTCTCTTGTTGCTTGATGTATTTTTGAGTCATATGTGCATACTTTATGAAAATCTCATTTTTTGCCTTATTTTGTGAAATCTCAATTGGTTGTCATCAATCACCAAAAAGGGGGAGATTGAAAGTGCATCTAGGACTCCCTTGTGGGTTTTGGATGATTTATGACAAGCAATTGGGATCCTAATCCTTTTCTTGAGATGAATGCAGGCAAATAATGAAAAATGAGCAAAATGCCAAAAAAAAGGGAAATGAGAAGCAAATTGAATTTGAGCTCAAGGAGAAGAAAATAGTAGATTATTATGTATGGAGTGTGTTAAGGAAACACACCCAAGAGCTCAATCACTTTCAAGCACACACACACAATGCACAAAGTTATACAGGACCGGACTAGTCCGATATCAGCCGGACTAGTCCGATATCACTTTCTGCACTAGATCGGACAAGTCCGGTATACACTGGACTAGTTCGATATCTTTCTGATCCACTTCGGACAAGTCCTCCCCAATGCGGACTAGTCCTCAACACAATGCACAAGTCACACAAAATCGGACAAGTCCGTTGTGATCTGGACTAGTCCGATATTCTTTTTGATCCACTTCGGACAAGTCCGGTGTCTACACGGACTAGTCCGATATACACACTGATCTAAATCGGACAAGTCCTCCAAGTGCGGACTTGTCATCCTAAACACTTAGGGTTTCATATGTCCGGACAAGTCCGATGGCAATCGGACTAGTCCGAAGATTTCCAGTAGTGAAATCGGACAAGTCCGTTTTCAACCGGACTAGTCCGATATTCCTGGACACTTAGGGTTTGCTACACACAGCACAATGGACTAGTCCGGTGACCACCACGGACTAGTCCGATCTTTCTGAACCCTAACGGTCACTTTTAGAAACCCCATATAAATAGAGGTGCACGACCCACTTTTAAAAACTTTCGAACCCTAGCGCCGTCACACCTCCCAAGAGACTCAAAAACCACCCCTCTCCACGAAATTAAGTGCAAAATCGATCAATCTATTGAAGATCACTTATAGATCATTGGAGAGACACTTGGCACACATCATTGAGCTCTTGGTTTGATTCTCTAACACACTCTTGCGTTTCAATTTGTAATTTTCGAGTGTGTTATTGGTGGCTTTGTAAGTTGTAATCAAGGGAGCTCTCAATGTGTGAGAACGCCCCTTCAACTTGGTTATTTACCCTTTGTGATTAGTAGAAGAGGATTGGCCTTCGTGGCGATCCGACGAGGGAAGGGTTGGAGAAGACCCGATCCTTTTGTGGCCTCCTCAACGTGGACGTAGGTTGCCTTTGTGGTAGCCGAACCACGGGATAAATCGTGTGTCTTGTCCTTTTGCGTTCTTCATCTTAATTGATCAACTTAATCTAGGGTTTGATTCACTTTGTTCAATTTGAGTTAAATTGTTGAACAAGAGCCTTAATTGTAATAGAATTTGACATACAACTATTAAACCGTCATTCGAGTTTATTTTACGCTGCAAACATTAACAAATCAATCAAATTGACTGAACTTGATCAACTTAGCCCGTGAAAACCGGACTAGTCCGCACTTTACCAGACTAGTCCGACATCTCTGGTATTGACTTTGTTGTTGTGTGTTACAGGAACCGAGAAAATTCAATAAGGCCTATTCACCCCCCCTCTAGGCCTACATTCACCCTTTGTTGAGGTGGTCGAGGCAATGGAAAGGCATGGCCTGAGGGACCTCTTCTCTTTCAGGAACAATTGGAATGATGAGGTCATCGCGCAGTTCTATGCGACGTGCCACTTTGCTAGTGACGAGGAAAAGCGGGTGACTTGGATGACTCACGGATCCAAGTACACCGTTACCTATGAATAATTTGCAAGATTGCTGCATCTTGACACCTCAAGCAATGACAACCTGATCATCCACAACATTGGTGTCATTCAGAAGGACATGATGAAGTTTCTCTATGAACACAACTCCAAGTTCAACCCCCCTTCTACCAAGAATATGAAGCCTTTCTTTGTGGTGTTGAACAGGGTTCTAAGGAAGACAATTTCCCCCAAGGATGGGGATGCTGGAAGTGTGCAGGGGTACCTCAGGACCTTAATGAAGGTCATTAGCAAAGATAGGAAATTTGATGTCTTTGACTATATCTGGAACAACATGGTCAACATCTCCTGCACGCCGACCAGGTTCTGTGGCTACGCACCTTACCTCATGTTTATGATTGAGAAGGTCACATGAATAGAGTTCATCAAGGACATGGAGCACCTTCCCTTGAGTCCCCAGATGCCTCAACAGCCAAGTATTCAAGCTGCTCCATCTCCGGCTTCCAGCCCTGAGGCTCGAGCTAGAGCCAGTGTCAGAGCTAGGGCTGCTCCCGCCACTAGGGCCCCTCCTCAAAAGGGGTCCCCAAGTGGTATCTTGAAGTACCTGACTGCCATTTTTGCCTCCTGCAAAAAGGCCGAAGTGAAGGCTCACAAGCTCAACAAGAGAAGAAAGGCTGACATGAGATATGTTAAGGAGAATGTGAAGCAGATTTGTCAAAAGATGGAGATCGAGCCCATTGGATCTCCAGTAATTTCTGATGACTCCGACTCTGATTTCACTGAGCTCGGGCCCTTGACTCCCTCCGATCTTTCCTATTTTGGCATTGGGGACTCGAGTGGTTCCACTCCTCCTCCTCCTCCTCATCAGCCAGAGGATGAAGATGAAGACGACGAGAGGATCAACAGCGAGGCTTGAAGACTTTAGGTCCCTCCTCTCCTTCTTTTTGGTGTCTTGATGCCAAAGGGGGAGAGATTGAGGGGAGTATTAGGTTTTAGCTGTAGGATGCGAGGAAAGCTTCTTTTTATGTATGTTGTCCATCTTGTGGGTTGTAAAACTCTTAATATGCTCTTATGATACTTTTGGTCCTTTGATGCAATGTTTTGAACTACTTATGAAGAAATTGATGAATTATGTGATTTTGCTATAAGAATGACATATATACATGTTGTTGATGTGTTGATGTCAATTTTGTCATTCTCATCATGATTATTGCTTCTATACACTTAGTTCTACATCCCACCATAAAGAGTGCACATATGGATCATGTTTTCATTGCTTAATGTATTTTAAACTCATATGTGCATGCTTTATGAAAATATCAACTTTTCATCATATTTTGTGAAATCTCAATTGGTTGTCATCAATCTCCAAAAAGGGGGAGATTGAAAGTGCATCTAGGAATCCCTTGTGGCTTTTGGATGATTTATGACAAGCAAATGAGATCCTAACCACTTTGTTGAGATGAGCACAGGTTTTAATGAGAAAATAAGCAAAGTGCCAAAAAGAAAGGAGAATGAGGAGTAATGCGGAAAAGAGCTCAAGAAACAAGTGTTGTAGATCATTGTGTATGGAGTGTGTTAAGGAAACACACCCCAAGAGCTCAAGCACAAATAATCACACACATTGCACATATTTATATAGGACCGGACTAGTCCGACTAACCCCGAAGTAGTTCGATATCTTTCTGCACAAGATCGTACAAGTCCGATATCACCACGGACTAGTCCGATATCTCTCTGACTAGAATCGGACTAGTCCTCTCCTGTGCGGACTAGTCCCCAAAAACTTCACAAGTTGCACGAAATCGAACAAGTCCAATATTAGCACGGACTAGTCCGAAAAACCCTCCGACCTAAATCGGACAAATCCTCCAAGTGTGGACTTGTCCCCAAATTCACTTAGGGTTTCACTTTTCCAAAAAAGTCCGATATCTATCGGACTAGTCCGAAGATTTCCAGAACCAAATTCGTACAAGTCCGCTTTTAGCCGGACTAGTCTAATATTTCGGGACACCTAGGGTTTGTTACACACAGCACACCGGACTAGTCCGATGTCCACCACGTACTAGTCTGATCTTTCTAAACCGATCCCTAACGGTTACTTTTGGGAACCCCATATAAATAGGTGTACACGGCCCATCTTCCAACTACTCTCTTGACCCCCTGCGCTGTGACACCTCCCAAGAGCCTCAAAAACACATCTATCCACAAAATCAAACGCAACAAAGATCAATACCTTGAGGATACACTTTGGATCATTGGAGAGACATGGTTCATCACTCATTGAGCTCTTGGTTTGTTTCCCTAACACACTCCTGTGGTTTTCATTGTGATCTTTTGAGTGTGTTCTTGGTGGTGTTCTTGTTGTAATCTTGGGGAGCCCTCAACGTGTGAGAAGGCCCCTTGAATTCGGTTATTTGCCCTTTGTGATAAGTGAAGAGGATTGACCTCCGTGGCGACCCGACAAGGGTAGGGTTGGAGAAGACCCGATCCTTTTGTGGACTCCTCAACGTGGATGTAGGTTGCCTCTGTGGGAATCGAAACACGGGATAAAGTGCTTGTGTTCTTACTTTGCGCTCATCGTTCTTATACTTCATATCAATCTAGGGTTTCAATCAATCTTGCTTACTTTATGTTGAAACATTGAATATAAGATTGACTTGTGGCACATCCTAGTTCATAATCGTGTAACACTTCAATTACAAGTATATTTCCGCTGCATAAATCCTAGGATCAAGATAATCGATCAAATTTGATAAACCTAGATGGTACACACCGGACTAGTCCGCAGTCGACCGGGCTAGTCCGATATCTTGAGATTTGATCTGGTTAAGTGTTGCAGGTTCCGACAAAATTCAAAAAGGCCTATTCACACCCCCTCTAGGCCACATTCAAGTATTTCACATATGCCTTGAAATTCATTTGATTAAATTAAATAAATGGGTCAAATACCTAAATATTTAACAATCCCCACCAAATTTCAAGGCATATAGAAATACTCTCAGTTTCACTGCTGTTTGATATATCAGCATTTTGATGGAGACTGTTAAGTGGAACATCTATCTAGAATAGTGATTTACACTCATCCACAACTGAACAATGGACTATGCCTTGAATGGACTGCTTTCTGCGAATGAGTTTCATCAAAGTCTTAGCTGATACTAGACTGCTAGATGCATTCCCTTGATTTGGAGCTTATGAGTCATACTCCCTGACCTTTTCATGAGCATCTAGAGATCACCCAGTCTCATAGACAGTGACTAGTAGTCGGGATCATATAGGTGTATTCGTCAGGAGATGTTCTGTAGTTCAACATCTCTGCTTATACAAGCAACTCAGAATATATTAAGATATAATCAGCCTGCCATACAGAATAGGAGAGTAATGCATCTTCAACGGAGTGGGGTTTGAACATATGTACTCTCCTCTCAGCCAATCAATAGTTTGTTTTAACACCCTAATTCATGGGATCTCCGATCACAAAGGGTGAGTTACCACTATGATATGACTTTTATGTGGGTCTCAATCCCATCTCCCTTGATGCTTCATCTATCACATTTCGTGATATCCCCTTTGTAAAGGGATCTGCCATGTTTTTAGCCGTCTGGACATAGTCCAACACTAACACTCCAGCGTTTTTCATTTTCCTGATAGATTTCAACCGTCTCTTAACGTGTCTTGATGACTTCATGTTATCCTTAGAAATGTTGACCTTGGCAATCACAATTTGATTATCACAATTCATAAGAATAGCAGGAACCGATTTCTCAACTATCAGCAAGTCCATCACAAGTTCACGAAGCCAATCAGCTTCAATAGTAGCGGTGTCTAATGCTGTGAGTTCTGCTTCCATTGTTGACCTCGTTAAGATGATCTTCTTGCAAGACTTCCAGGAAAGAGCGCCACCTCCCACAGTGAACACATATCCACTTGTGGCTTTTATCTCATCAACATCAGAAATTCAGTTTGAATCACTATAACCTTCTAGCACCCTGAGGTACCCGGTATAGTGAACTCCATAGCTTGATGTCCCTTTTAGATAGCGCATCACTATTTCGAGAGCTCGACAATGATCATCTCCCAGATTTGAAACAAACAGGTTAAGTTTGCACACAACAAATGAGATATCAATCCTCATAGTGCTAGCTAAATACATCAACGAACCTATGATTTGAGAGTATCTCAATTGATCCTTAGCTGTACCATCATTCTTTCATAACAGTACACTAGAATCATATGGAGTTGAAACAGGTTTACAATCACTAAATCCAAAGTGACTCAAAACCTTTTTCGTGTAGTGAGATTGCACAAGTGTAATCCCACCGTCATCTTCTCGTAACAATTTAATGATTAAGATGTCATTCACTTCTCCCAAATCTTTCATTTTGGAACTTTTGGACAAAAAGTCCTTGACCTCCTTAATCACCTTAAGGTTGGTCCCAAATATCAGTATGTCATCGACATACAAGCATAAGATCACTCCCTCTCCCCCACCATAGCGGTAATATACACACTCGTCTGCTTCATTCACAACAAATCCTGCAGATGTTAGAGTTCTATCAATTTTCTCGTGCCACTACTTAGGCGCTTGTTTTAGGCCATACAAAGATTTCAACAACTTACACACTTTTCCTTCATGACCACTTACTACAAATCCATCTGACTGATCCATATAAATTTCCTCTTCCAACTCTCCGTTAAGGAAAGCCGTCTTAACGTCTATCTCATGGACAAGCATACCGTGAGAGGCAACCAATGATAATAGTACTCGTATGGTATTCAATTTGGCCACGGGTGAGTAAGTACCAAAGAAATATTCACCTTTATTCTGGGTATAACCCTCTGCCACAAACCTTGCTTTGTACTTTTCAAATGTACCATCAGGCCTAAGCTTTTTCTTGAACACCCACTTACATCCTACAGGTTTGCATCCATAAGGACGATCCACAATCTCTCAAGTTCCATTAGACATGATGGAATCCATCTCACTTCGGACAACTTCCTTCCAGTAGTCAGCGTTGTGAGATGAATATGCCTCCTCGATGGTTCTTGGAGTATCATCTAGTAGATATAAAATGAAGTCATCACCATAAGACTTTGCATTCCTTTGCCTTTTACTCTTACGAGTTACTTCATTGTCTTCATCTATTGGACCATCCTTCACTGAAGATCTAGTATATATTCATGAAATGTTGGGCTCAGAAGATGTAACACCTTCATTTTCATCCATCATGCATTGCATACATTCTAATACATGTCTAACATTAATCCACATAAAAAGGAATAATTTAAAATGAATTGATGGCAAAACCGCACTTAAGAATTCTGGAAAGTGCGGACTAGTCCGATTTCTCTGCGCACTAGTCCGATTTCTCTATGACTTCGAATGAACTTGTCCGTTTTGTTGCGGACTAATCTGTTTTTCCCTCTAGACACTTTCAGACTTGTCCGGTTTTGCGTAGACTAGTCCGGTGTTCCAATTCCTTGAAAAATTTGCTAAGTCCCTGGACTTGTCCGGACTAGTCTGATCTTCCAGTGGACTTGTCCATTTTTCCCTCTAACTAAAGTCAGACTTGTCCGATATTTAGCCAGACTTGTCTTTTTTCCCCTCTGGATAAGTTCGGACTTGTCTGATGTCCAGTCCGGACTTGTCCAATGTCCAGTTCGGACTTGTCCGATATCTCACTGTCCAAGTTCGGACTAGTCTTACCCTTTTCGGACTTGTCCGATAAATCGCGACTCCGAGTTGATCTTTTTTTTTCACGACTTGTTCCTTGGGTTTTACGTTAAGTGGGCCTAGGGACGTAGTGCCTAACTCTTTTAGAGCCCATGTGGGACTCCAAACTGGCCCCTACTCATCTCAAACTCGAAATCCATCTAACCCTAGCCTCCACCTCTATATAAACAACCCCACCCCTTGGCTTGACATTTATTTGCCACTTTTCCATCACACTGTTGATGGTCCTTAAGTACCATATTTTGACCGTCAATTCACCTCATAATGTGCATAAAAGAAACACCAAACATAGTGGTAGGGTTATACACTAACCCAATTTCACAAGTGTTGGTGTCTATTTGTATGCAGGTGAATTATTACCCAAAATACCAAAACATGCAGGGATGAATCTATGAAAATGGATTTCAATGAATCAGGCGATGACACGTGGCAACACATGGATCAAATGGCCTACAAACAGAAGAATACGAGGAGATCCAACGGTGTTGCACCCATATATATCAAGGGGCCCACCTGGAAGCCACCTGGAGGAAGCACTCCCCTAGGGGAGCCTTGACCAGGTCGGCTGAACCAGGGGTTCGGCCGACCTCTTCCTGGCACCAAACTCGGTCAAATGACACGTGTTGGCTCCGCCCGACTCCCTGGAGTCAATGGTGACTGATTCGCGCGTTAATTGTGGCGGGAACCGACTCTTCTCCACCTATAAATAGACCCCCTCACCTCACTTCTCACACACACCAAAAGTTGAGAATAGTGCTACACTCCAAAGATTTAGAGTAGTCCTAGAGGCTACCAAAGTAGAAGGAGAGTGTGGTGAAGAGTCTAGGAGGAGTCTTGGGCTTGTCAAGTCCCTCTTCTTCACTTGTACCCCTACAAAAGTTTTACTCAATCAAGTAAGCCTTTGTGAATTCAATACAAGTTTGATCTTTTATTCTTAGTAGTTTGCACAAGTAGTTACTTGTGGGTTCACTGCTTTAATTCATTAGAGGCTCTAGTTGTAGCTTTGTGTTCGAAACAACTAGAGTAGTGATTTAGAACGTAAGCGTGGTGCTTAGGTTATAAATCATTAGTGGATATCTCGTAGACCCACGGATTGAAGAGGTAGGCAGTAGGTGGTGACAACCCTATCTGTCCTTCATAATCCTCCACGTTCATCTATGCCATAGGCTCTTGGTGGGAGTCGTCCTAGTATTGCTAGGAGTAAGCCCGTGCCCGAAGCAAGCATCTACTGCAAACTACCTTGAACTAGGATCAATACTTTGAATTCCTCTCTGATCCTTGCCTAACAAACAACTTTGTGTCCTTGGGTGAGTTAGTTCGAAAGATTAGCACACACTTTCTTTGGATTTGATACCCTTGGGAATACTCCTTAAGGGGAAGTGCTACAACGATATTTCCGTGCGCTTGCAGATAACTCTGTGGT
Organism: Tuctoria greenei; assembly: GCA_036927565.1. Taxonomy (NCBI): domain Eukaryota; kingdom Viridiplantae; phylum Streptophyta; class Magnoliopsida; order Poales; family Poaceae; genus Tuctoria; species Tuctoria greenei. Next base: position 24,307,837 of record JAYESD010000001.1, on the reverse strand, counting down.
GTTAAGAAATACCAACAAGCATTTCTGGCGCCATTGTCGGGGAATGGTTGCTGTTAATCTTCGAACCAAGATCACCCCCGTATCATATCCCCCTTATCTATCATCTTACCTTTCTTATTCTTACCTTACCACCACCATATAAATGGAGCAACCCACCATTCTTTCTTACTCTACTCCGAAGGGCAAGTTCTGTGAGCCACCGCCTTCGGCAGAACCCATTTGTTCAACCAGCTATGAACTTCGCCCTAACTTTATAGCCATGGTTCGGGAACAATCCTTCTCAGGAATGGATTGTGAAAACCCTTACCACCATCTACAAGAGTTCGAACAACTGTGTTCATGCCTTCTAATCAAAGGTATGACACAAGAAACTCTCAAATGGAAGTTGTTTCCTTTTTCCCTCAAGGAACAAGCCAAACAATGGTACAACCACTATGTTGGGAATAAAAACGGTGATTGGAGTGAATTATGAGACAAGTTTTGTCTTGCTTTCTTTCCAATTGCCAGAATTGTTTCCTTACGGAGGGAAGTACTATGCTTCCAGCAGATGGAGAAGGAATCCATAGGTGCAGCTTGGGACAAATTTTCTCTTTTGAAAAATTCTGGCCCAAATTTGTTAATCCCTGATCCAATGCTTTTGCAACATTTCTTCATGGGACTAAACAAAGAGTCTGCCCTATATCTTGACATTACGGCTGGAGGATCTTTCCTCCACAAGACTCCAGAAGAAGGCAAGGATCTTCTGGATAGAATTCTAGAAAATTCTTCTTTCATTATGGGTCTTAATGAGCCTCCCCAAGAGGAAGTCGTGTCAAGAACGGAGGATACACTCATGGACAAGGATGAACCCATTTCTTGTTTACCCCAAGCCTTGCCAGAGGAATCCTCTCCCGAACCTGTGACTATGAAGGTAGAAGAAATTCAACCCTCGCAGTTTCCATTTTACTACGAGGAAGAGCTTTTTGAAGATTATGGAAATACCTCGAAGTATTGTTGCTATAGGAAACCTTCATTGCCACCAACTCCACCTGAACCACCTAACGGGGTGTTCGTACGTCAGACGGTTAAGGAGTTGACCTCTATCCTAAGCAGAGAGTGGACAGCTGAAGTCAAGAATTCACCCGAAATTCTTCGAATGACCTCACCTTTGGCTACCATTTTATGTTCTATTAGAGGTACACCAATGAGAATCCTATACAACCCTACTGTTGGTGCAAATCTCATTTTCGATTCTTGTGCTCTCGCCATTCTTGGCGATGTGCCATTGGCACCAACACACAAATCTTTCCGAGATTCATTTGGAACCATTCTTGAAGGATGTGGGGTTCTGCAACAAGTGTCTGTTAGACACAAAGATGTTGAGGCTCTCCTAGATATTCACGTGTTGGAAATCCAAGATTTCGACATCATGATAGGGATTCCCATAGAGAAATTTTTCATGGAAGTTCCTTTGGAAGGAAGCCTCAATATCAATCTTGGAGGGAGAAATTTCTCCATGCCTATTCTGCGTTCAAAGAACACATCTGCAGAATCTCCCATCCAAGATGAGCCAATGGAGGAGGTTAGGACTCTTCAATTTTTAGAACCCCCTGAAATTGAAGGAGAAGAAGACTTCGTCCAAGAGGAGGATGAATTTTAGGAGGAAATTGAATTGCCAAAAGAAGAGCCCTTCCCAAAACCTCCTGTTGAGCTCAAGATTCTACCTCCAGGCCTACGTTATGCCTTCCTAAATGGCGATTTGGAAGCCCCTGCCATCATAAGTGACAAGCTTTCAGATGATGAAACGCTCAAACTCATAGCCGTGTTATAAAGGCATAGAGCTATTTTTGGATATTCAGTTCAGGATCTCAAGGGAATTAGTCTAGAGTTATGCACCCATCGTATTCCTATTGACCCTGAGAGTGTCCCCTCAAGGGAACCTCAAAGGCGATTGAATAATGCGATGCGGGAAGTTATCAAGAAAGAGGTCTTGAAACTTTTGCATGTCGGGATTATTTACCCTGTTCCTCATAGTGAATGGGTAAGTCCAGTTCAAGTAGTGCCTAAGAAGGGAAGTATGACGATCGTTCAAAATGAGAGGAATGAATTAATTCCTCAACGGACCATCACGGGATGGAGGATGTGCATTGACTACCGAAAACTTAACAAGACAACAAGGAACGACCATTTTCCATTGCCCTTCATCGATGAGATGTTAGAGCGATTGGAAAAACACTCCAACTTCTGTTTCCTTGATGGGTTCCAGGATATCATCAAACTCCTATCCATCCTGATGGTCAAAGTAAGACCACGTTCACATGTCCTTACGGGACCTATGCCTACTGGCGTATGTCCTTTGGACTGTGTAACCCTCCTGCCTCTTTCTAGAGATGCATGATGTCTATATTTTCAGACATGATCGAGGGTATCATGGAAGTTTTCATGGACGATTTCTTCATCTATGGAAAAACTTTTGATCATTGTCTAGAAAATTTAGACAGGGTCTTACAAAGATGCCAGGAGAAGGACCTTGTGCTTAATTGGGAGAAGTGTCATTTCATGGTCCGGGAAGGCATCGTTCTTGGACACTTGGTGTCCGAGAGAGGGATAGATGTGGACAGAGCTAAAATTGAAGTTATTAAAAAGCTTCCACCTCCTATCAATGTTAAGGGAATCCGCAACTTTTTAGGTCATGCAGGGTTCTACCGACGATTTATCAAGGATTTCTCCAAAATCGCTAGACCCCTCACCAACCTATTAGCTAAAGAAGCTCCCTTTGATTTTGATGATGAATGCCTTAAATCATTTGATATACTAAAAAAGGCACTCATCTCAGCTCCAATTATCCAAACTCCTGATTGGACGCTGCCATTCAAAATCATGTGTGATGCCAGTGACTTTGCTGTTGGTGCAGTCTTAGGCCAAACCAAAGATAAAAAGCATCACGCCATAGCCTACGCTAGCAAAACTCTAACAGGAGCCCAACTCAATTATTCCACAACTGAGAAAGAGCTCCTAGCAGTAGTTTTTGCTATCGACAAGTTTAGATCCTATTTGGTTGGAGCAAAGGTCATAGTCTACACAAACCATACTGCTTTGAGATATCTACTTACCAAAAAGGATGCTAAACCCAGGATAATTCGATGGATTTCTCTACTCCAAGAATTTCATCTGGAAATAAGAGATAAGAAAGGAGTAGAGAATTCAGTAGCAGATCATCTTTCACGTATGGAAGTCACACAAACCATGGACATACCTATCAATGACTTTCTACGAGATGATATGCTCCTCAAGGTGACACACTCTCACCCTTGGTATGCGGATATCGTGAACTTTATGGTCACGGGATACGTACCACCAGGGGAGAACAAAAAGAAACTCATTTATGAGAGTCGTAGACACCTTTGGGATGACCCTTACCTCTATCGAGTATGTGCCGATGGCCTTCTTAGAAGGTGCGTCCCATCAATTGAAGGCACCAAAATTAAGAAAAATGCCATGCTGGCCCCTATGGTGGTCATTACGGTGTTTACCGTACTCAGGCAAAGATCTGGCAGAGTGGATTCTATTGGCCTTCAATGTATGAAGATAACAAGGAATTCATTCGCAGATGTTGGAAATGCCAGAAGCATGGAGGAATCTCTACTCGCGATGCGATGCCCCTAACATACAATCTCCAAGTGGAATTATTTGATGTATGGGGTATTGATTTCATGGGACCTTTTCCTAGGTCTTATGATTTCGAGTATATTCTGGTTGCTGTCGATTATGTGTCAAAATGGGTAGAAGCATTGCCATGCAAAAATGCTGATTCCAAGCAAGCGAGGAAAATGTTCCACGAGATCATTTTCCCACGCTTTGGAACTCCCCGTATGGTCATAAGTGATGGTGGATCTCATTTCATAGATAAGACCTTCTGGAATTTTTTAAGGGAACTTGGAGTCCAGCATAACATTGCTACCCCATACCACCCACAGACAAGTGGTCAAGCAGAAACATCTAATAAACAAATTAAGAATATTCTGCAAAAGACTATCTTGGAAATGGGAACGGGATGGAAGCAAAAGCTACCAGATGCATTGTGGGCATATCGTACTGCCTACAAGACACCTATCGGCATGGCTCCTTTCCAACTTGTCTATGGGAAGACTTGCCATCTTCCTGTAGAATTGGAACATATATCGTATTGGGCCATCAAGTGATGGAACATGAATCTTAACGAAGCTGGAAATCACCGATTGAAGCAAATCTCTGAGTTGGAGGAATGGAGAGATAAGGCGTACCATAGTGCCAGAATTTATAAAGAGAGAACCAAAAGATGGCACGATAAGAGGATTACGCCGAAAGAGTTCAAACCTGGAGATAAAGTTTTACTCTCTAACTCTAGGGTTAAACTTTTTGGACATGGGAAGCTTAGAAGTAAATGGGAAGGACCCTTCACTGTAGTAGAGACTTCATCCCATGGAGCAATCACACCCCAAGGTGATGACGGTCAACTATTCAAAGTGAATGTGCACCGACTCAAATTATTTCTCGATTCCCAAAAGGATACAAAAAAAGAATTTGAAGTGGTAAATCTAATCGATTTCCATGCCATTTCTTTAAATTTTGTTTAAATTCTCCACGTCCAACTAATGGGCCCATCCAATTCTTCTTCTAGAAGGCCCATTCAATCGACCCAAGAAAATGTGGCCCGAACAGAGCCAAAAGGGGTTCGGCCGAACCCTATGGTTGGCCGACCTTCCCTTCGCGCCGCTCGCATTCTGTTTTCTCGTGTTGATGCTCCTCGATATCCTCCACAAAATCCTCGGTGAAACGCGTCGTTCCCCGCCTATTTAAAGGACGGAAACAGAGAGGAAAGTCGTACACCTCATTGAATCATCATCTTCCTCCCGTCCTCGTCATGGCCGACAAGAAGATTGTGCCTCATGCCTCCAGCTGAACCTTCAATCGGAGCGGGGACATTACGCCGGCCAACGACAAAACTTCCCTCGCCCGACAGCATAGGATGCTTACTACTTAGGATTTTATTCTTTTCCAAACATTTGTTTTCTAAAGTTAGGCTAAATAATGTAAGCATCCCCATATTTTGATTACAATAAAGTGAACTTACCGGTTCATCTAACACCGGTAAAGTTCCCCTTTTAGTTGTAGCTTTGTGTTCGAAACAACTAGAGTAGTGATTTAGAACGTAAGCGTGGTGCTTAGGTTCTAAATCATTAGTGGATATCTCGTAGACCCACGGATTGAAGAGGTAGGCAGTAGGTGGTGACAGCCCTATCTGTCCTTCATAATCCTCCACGTTCAGCTATGCCATAGGCTCTTGGCGGGAGTCGTCTTAGTATTGCTAGGAGTAAGCCCATGCCCAAAGCAAGCATCTACTGCAAACTACCTTGAACTAGGATCAATACTTTGAATTCCTCTCTGATCCTTGCCTACCAAACAACTTTGTGTCCTTGGGTGAGTTAGTTCGAAAGATTAGCACACACGTTCTTTGGATTCGATACCCTTGGGAATACTCCTTAAGGGGAAGTGCTACAACGGTATTTCCGTACGCTTGCAGATAACTCTGTGGTGTTAAGAAATACCAACACACACCCAAACCCTATCTCGTGGATAGCAGCCACCAAGGACGGAGAAGGAGGTCCCAAGCAAGAAGAAGAAGAGGAGGAAACGAAAGAGGATCAAGATCTCCATCGACTTTGCGTTCTTCATCACCAAATCATTATCAAGTTCTTCATCGACCCTAGATCTTCAAAATCCAAGTGTTGCCTCCAAGATCCTTGATTCCTTGGAGTCCTAAACACATGGTATACCTTATATTCTCTTTTCCTTACATGAATTCAACCTCAAATCTCCAAATTCACGTTGATCTAGAAAACCCCAATCTGCTGTTCTCGCGTAGTGCGGACTTGTCCGGTCCCTAGCGGACTAGTCCAATTTTCCTGGCTAAATTGTGATTGAATTGATTCTAAAATTGTTTTGAATGAAATCCAAACCTGTATCAACTTGTTAGAAGCTATTAGGACTAGTTAGTGATCATTAAAAGCAACTCATTAACAATTTCCACCTTGCATTTGCATTAATCATGCATGGCATGTCACATTGAGTAATGTTTGTGCACTTTTTGATTGTGTTTCCTGTCTTGTATGCTTATTGTGTGGATTAGACGGATTTGCGCTAGAGAGTGTCGCGGAGAATCTACAACACCAAGAGTTTGAAGGCTTTGACCTGAACCAATCCCAAGAGCAAGGCAAGTGTCCTTGAAGCATATTGATCCTGATTTTAAAGTAAATGTTTTGTTTGCAAAACTGCATGCTTGTGTCAATTTGATGGGAAATCTTATGGTAGGAAGTTTACTAGATTTGTTTGACCACCCTTGTCACCTGATATTTATGGTAGAGGGTCAGGATGGGCTTTTTACCCTTTTTGCTCCGCTCAGTTAATTTGGATGGGAAGACAACTATACCACTTAACTTAATTACGCATTTATGAGATTATGATAAACATGAACTGGTTAATATGATATGGTAATGGGTGATCTATGCAAGCCTGGTATGTGGATGGGTTGGATGTTATGGTGGTTTGCTTGCTTTAGATCTATGGACCGATTCGTGGAGCGACCATCCAGGAATTACAGTGCCACCACGAGGCCAAGTATAGGTGCAGCGTAGCTGATTAATTAGGGCTTTGCTAGTGCTATTTGGACCATTAAGGATGCTTGGGGAAGGGGTAGTCGGATCAGGTTTGTTAATGATTGGTGGGACTACCCTTAGTTGAAGATGTGCTCAGTTGGAGGCATCGCCACCAGTGAAACCTCAGTGGGTTCTAAATAAGCTAGTAATCCATTTGTAAAGGCTATTTTGTGATCTCTTGGCCATACACCTAAGGAAGTGTGAGACAACATAATTGAGATTCTATAATCATCGAAAGATGATGAAATCACAAAACGTGGGTAAAGTGGTACAACCTCTGTAGAGTGTGTCAAAAAATATTATGATAGACGTGCTCCTGGTTATGAGCAACCTAGACCCTTACATGATTAGAAGAAATTGAGATTTGGAATGGTTATGGTCAATAATATAGTTATGGCCGGTTATGAATTAAATTCTGATATTGATTATGGTTATTGGTGATGAGAAATCTGGAATATGGATGATGGTAATGATTATGGACTGGTATTATGATGGTTACATGGCTTATGATTGGTTTACTTCATATACATATAATATATTGCTTTTCAAATTTTTTAATGTACTTTTCAACACTTAGCCATTATTATTGTTGTCATTTGAATCAGCTACATGTCATACTTTCCACACTTGCTGAGTACGACATGTACTCACTCTTGCAATTCCCACACCAACAGTTGCAGGTCAGGATTGGGAGTATAATGATGATAATGCAGAGTTCTAGGCTGTGTCTACCGTTAGCTTTGCCTGTGGGGTGTTGGAGCTACGCTATTCCTTTTGCTTAGTTTGCTCAGTTTATTTTATTTTCGCTGCATTAGTTCAAACTTGTCATTAATATTCATTAGAGCTTGTATTTGAGGATATTATGAATTCTATAATAAAAGTTCTTAATTAATCTTGTCTTGTTGTAATTTTCTGTATATCCTTTTGTGAATGCACTCGTGTATGTGTGTTGAACATCCTGGGCACACATATGCGTTCACTTGGTTCATTTTCGAAACCGGGTGTCACAGAAGTGGAGATAGGATTCTGGTTAGATGAGCTATGCATCTCTTTCATTGGAAAAATATCTTCAAAGAATGTGGCATCTCTATACTCCATGATAGTGCCCTCATGCATATCAGGAATATCCGATTTCACTACTAAAAATCTATATCCAATACTGTGAAAAGCATAACCAAGAAAGACACAATCTACAATGTTCGGTCCAAGCTTTCACTTCTTCAGGATTGGCACACTAACCTTAGCAAGACAACCCCAAGTTTGCAGGTAGGAGAGATTTAATTTTTTCTTCTCCCATTGTTAAAATGGTTGTCGGTACCCAACATACTAGGTACCCTCGCGCACAAGCTAGAGCCGCCTAGGTACTCTGCCTCCCAACAGAGATAGGGTCCAAGGACGCCACATGTTCAGGAGGTCCGGAACCGCTAGCCTCAGATGGGTGGTCCGGGGTACCCACAAGAGATACCAAAGAAGAAGCTCAGCCCCACCTTGGCAACGAGCTTCCAGGGAGCCACGTGTCTAGCAGGACGAGACCCGACCTGCCCCACGGAGGTGGGCTCCCAAGCTGCCACTTGGCCCATGAAGATCGAGACCGATCTCCCCCGCGGAGGTGAGCACCCGAGTTGCCACGTGGCTCGCGGGATGAGACCTGAACTCCCCCGCGGAGGTGAGCTTCCGAGCTGCCACGTGGCCCGCAAGACGGACCTGGCCTCCACCACGGCGGTAAGCTCCCCAATGTTGTGTGGTCAGTCCACTTGCCCTAAGCAAATAGTAAGGAAGTTAATAGGGCAGTGTGCCTTGTCTCCGTCAAGCCTTAAAGATACGCGGCTTCCCCAGACGCATGGCGCGGCGCACGCCTAATGTCAGGTACCGCTACGACCAATCGCATCGTAGTGAAGACACCGCAGGCCTATCCCACTCCACCAAGTGGGTAGCTTACGACACAAAGACAGTTGGATGGGACATCCCCTGCCAATGACAGCAACGATGCATGGGCGACCGATGACTCAGGCGGCAAGACGGCTAGTCATCAAAGCTACGGCCAGAGGAAGCTTATGAGAGAAGCCTTGTGTATACGACCAATCTATAGGATAAGATCACTATGAGGCCACCTGTCGGGCCCTGGGACCCCACTTGTAAGGCGTCCGACCTTGTCTATAAAAGGCCCAGGCCGCCATCGCTACCAGACAAGACCCAGAATCCCCGACACACACACACACGCATACACACTCACCAAGCAATACAATCCACCATGGAGTAGGGTGTTACGCTCCTTGTGGCCCAAACAACGTAAAAACCACTGTCTCATACTCTTCCACTAGAACACTAGTTTGAGGCCTAAGCCCCGCCAAACAAGAACCTCCGCGGGCTGCTCCTTAGTAGATCTGTGGGAAGTGTGGCATTAAAACTTCGACATTTGGAACCTAGGAAGGGGTTTTTTCCCTCAAAAAAGTGGTAGCGCTTTCACGACCATGGTGTTCATCAAGTCTGTAGAAGGCAATTTTTGCGATAGTCCTCTGGTGACCAGATCCGTCGCTCGAGCGGCACTCTCTGATCCGTCTCGCCCCCGTGCAGGTATGGCTGGCCAAGATGGCACGTCAGGACACGCCCCAGCTCAGTCGGATCCACCAGCACCCCCAACAGCGAGCCCAGAGAGCGCTTTGGCGGCGGCCAGAGCTCTCCTCCACCACCCACCGTTGCTGAATGCGTCTCATGGGGCGGCTCAGCAGTGGGTCCAAGACATCGACCACTTCATTGTCGCAACCATCAACTCCCCCAACAGGGGAAGGCGCCTCGTGTCGCTGTCAGGCACGCTGTCCATCGACCGTCACACCACCAACTCCCACTCCTCCAATCTTACGAGCATTGGACGTATCCACACGGAGGACCTCAGGGCTGAGCTTGACCGTCGTCAAGCTCACATGGACAGCTGTGTCATCATCGAGCGACAGCGAGAGAGGCAGCGCAACCTCGACGCCGAATATGGCCCTCAATGCCCTGTTCACGAGGCATCCTCCGTCCAAGGTGCGCTGCAGGTAAACCCTCTGCCACCTGACCAGGAGTATGTCGGCTCGACAGCTCCCCTGCAGTACTCGGTGCAGCAGGATGTGCAACAACAGTACTTGGCACAACCAGTACCGTTGCAGCAACCAATGGCACAACCAGTGCCACAACCGCAGGTCCAACAAGTGCCGCACGTCGTGTAGCAGACCCCCCTGGGGTATGCTGGCCCATCTGCCTATCTGACGAAGCCCATCGGAGGCTGCACGACATTGGCTCCGCACCTCCGCTTTGCGATGTGGCCACACAAGTTCCGGCCACATATCCCAGAGAGGTTTGATGGAAGCGTCAACCCGGCAGAGTTCCTGCAGATCTACACCACGACGCTCCTTGCTGCAGGAGCGGATGAGACCATCCTGGCGAACTACTTCCCAGTCGCCCTGACTGGATCTACCCGCTCGTGGCTGATGAACCTTCCCAAGGGGTCTATAACCTCTTGGGATGAGCTATGCCGGCAGTTCACATCGAACTTCGGCAGCTCCTACACGCGCCCCGACACCGAGCTCGACCTCCACGCCCTGCGACAGCAACCCAAGGAGATGCTACGATCATTCATCCAACATTTCTCTCAGGTACAAAACTCCATTCCCAACATCCCAAATGCCTCTGTCATAGTGGCATTTCGCCAGGGAGTGCGTGACCGCAAGATGCTCGAGAAGTTAGCCATGCACAACGTGCAAGACGTCTCCGAGCTCTTCTCCATGGTCGATCAGTGCGCAAGGGCAGCAGAAGGCCGCGACTGGCACACTCAGCCTGCCCCCGGAGTGGGCGGGGCCGACCAGGCTGGAGAAGGAGCCGCTACCCCTGGTAGTGGCAAAAAGAAGAACAAGAACCGGGGTGGCGGCCAGAACAAGCCGCTGCATGGATCCCCTATCGCGGTAGCAGCCACGACCGGAGGAGGCAAACCCCCACGCCCAGAGAAACGCCCTCGTTAGCCACCTGCCACTGATGAAGATGTCGAGCCCTGCCGGTGCACAAGACTCGCGAACACACTGCGAGCAAGGACTGGAGATAAAAAGGCGCGCCGAATTCTACCAAGAGCGAGCGCAGCAGCGCCCGGACGGCGCCTACTACCGCCAACGGGAGGGCAAGTAGAAGGTCGAACCCAAGGTTGACAATGACGAGGAGCTGGAGTACCAGAAGCAATAACGGACCATCAAAGTGGTCCACCAAGATGAGGACTTCGATGCCAACAGCGACCATGAGCGTCGCAAGACCCTCCACATCATCTTCGAAGGGTCTTGGGATCCCGCGTCCCAGAACGCGGTCAAAACCCTTCGTCATGTTGTGGCTTCAATAGCCCCTCTACCGACTCTGGCGCAGCACCACCGCTGGAAGGAGACATCGATTAGCTTCGACACCACTGACTGCCCCAAGAACATGGCCGGGGCGGGGGTCCTACCTCTCCTAGTCGCCCCCACCATAGCCAATGTCAAACTCCACTACATCTTGATAGATGGCGGGGCCGACCTCAACCTCCTCAACCATGCAGCCTTCGAACATTTGCAGATCCTGGTGTCCAAGCTCGCCCCCTCGAGCCCATTCTCGGGGTGGGACCTGGTAGCATCATCCCGTACGGCAACGTACACCCGCGGGTCACCTTTGAGACACCTCACAACTACAGGACGGAGAGCATCCTCTTCGACGTTGCCGATGTCAGCCTCCCGTTCAACACCATCATCGGCAGGCCTATCCTGTACCAGTTCATAGTTGTAAACCCACTACGACTACCTTGTTCTGAAGATGCCAACCCCCTCCGGCGTCCTCAGGATCCGCAGAGATTGCACCGCTGTAGTGTTAGCCTTGGAGCAGATCCAAGCACTCACAGCAGACCCAACACCTGTCCCGGTCAGCGCTGGGTCAAGTCAGCCACCGCCAAGATCGCGTCAGCGCAAAGCACCTGCCGCACTTCAGCTGTAGCCCTCTAGCAGCATCAACACCTCCATCAAAGCTGCCAAGCCAAGTCCGGGCTCTGCTCAGACCGCTCGCAAGACGGGCGGTCAAGGTAGGAAATAGGAATACTTGCTCATCGCCCTTCTAAGTAGCTGTTAACAGTAAAGTTGCCTGCCAACCATCGCAGCTACCCATGGAGCTTTGGGCACCCTATTGTAAATAACTAGGCTTAGTAGAACAGTGTAAAGGATTTTTTAGGGCTTAGGAGCAGCACTAAGGACAACTGATCACCGGGAGGGTCAGGTCCAGGGTGTGCAGCCCGCTTAGCTTGGTTCCGAACCCTAAGCCTGTGCATCCTGCCTCCCTCATCATCCGGAGGCAAGCCGTTGCCCTCTTTTGTAAAAGCATGTCTCCCCCTATGAACTCCAATCAGAAAAATCACTGTTTTACTTAAAGGCTTCATAAAAACTTTGTCCATTTACTTAAGCATTAAGTTTATGAACATGCTAGACTCGTTTATTGCGTATTATCTTTATATGCGTGACTGTACACTCTGTAACTCACCCATGCAGGAGTCATGCAGTCCTAATGCAGGCAAGTCTGCTTGAGGTACCTGCAGTGTATGAGGTGTTCTTCTGGCCCCTCTCGTCATTAGGGCCCTGTGACACCAGAAGGTTCCCCAGGAAATGCTTGTGCTGAGCAAGAGGTCTAGGGGGTGTAAACTGCTTAGCCTGGACCTGTACCCTAAGCGTACACACCCTGCCTCCCAACGCTACAGCCAAGTACTGGAGCCAGAAAGCTCACACTCTGAGGATGATAGGAGTCGGACCCTGGAGCACCAACACACCGAATTACCCAGGCCCGTAAGTCAGCCTAGGGCAGTAAGGCATGACAAAGCTAAGGGAGAGCTACAGGTAAAAAACCAAGCAAACTAGTCCACCTTGCTTTTATCATATGTGCAGAACAACCCGCCCCAGCACCTCCCAAGGGGCCTGCTATCAACACCTAAACGAAGATGGTGGACGACGCCGGAGCAACCAGTTCTGGCACCTCCCAAGGGGCTTGTCGTCGACGTCTACACGACGATGGTGAGGCGATGCCGGAGCATCTAACTCTGGCACCTCCCAAGGAGCCTGCCGTTGATGTCTCCACGACGATGATGGATGATGCCAGAGCGCCCAGCTCCAGCACCTCCCAAGGGGTCTGCCGTTGACGACTCTAAGATGATGGTGGACGACGTCGTAACATCCAGCTCTAGCACCTTCCAAGGGGCCTACCGTCAACGTCCCAGAACGTCAACGACAGCTCCAAGCGCGGATAAGTGAGTAAACTCTCCTGCCTCACACTTGTTGCTAACAGAGTTTCCTAGCGATAGCCTGTATACCAGGGGCCTGCTGTCGACGACTTTGGGACGACGGTGGGCGATGCCGGAGCGCCCAGCTCCAGCACCTTCCAAGGGGCCTACTGTTGATGACTCTACGATGATAGTGGACGACGCCAGAGCATCCAGCTCTGGCACCTCCCAAGGGGCCTACCGTCGACGTCCTTGAATGTCAGCGACAACACCACGCGTGGATAAGAGCCTGCCATCGACGGCTTTGTGATGACGGTGGGTGATGCCGGAGCGCCCGACTCTAGCACCTCCCAAGGGGCCTACCGTCGGCGACTCTACGACGATGGTGGACGATGCCAGAGCATCCAGCTTCAGCACCGCCAAGGGGCCTGCCATCTATGTCTCCACGACGATGGCGGATGACGCTGGAGCGCCCAGCTCTGGCACCACCCAAGGGGCCTACCGTCGACGACTCTACAACGATGGTGGACGACACCGGAGTATCCAGCTCCGGCACCCCCCAAGGGGCCTGCCGTCGATGTCTCCACGACGATGGTGGACGACGCTGGAGCGCCCAGCTCTGGCACCTCCCAAGGGGCCTGCCGTCGATGTCCCAGAATGTCAACGACTGCACCAAACGCGGATAAGTGAGTTAACTCTCCTGCCTTGCACTTGTTGCTAACAGGGTTCCCTTGCAATAGCCTATAAAAAGAGGCCTGCCATCAACGACTCTACGATGATAGTGGACGACGTCGGAGCATCCACCTACGACACCACCAAGGGGCCTGATGTCGAAGTCTTCATGACGATGGTGGACGACGTCGGAGTGCCCTGCTCCGGCACCTACCAAGGGGCCCGCCTTCGGTGTCCCAGAATGTCAATGACAACACCAAGCGTGGATAAGTGAGTAAACTCTCCTATCTCGCACTTGTTGATAACAAGGTTCCCTTGCAATAGCCTATATACCAGGGGCCTGACGTCGACAACTCTACGATAATGGATGACGCCAGAGCGCCCAGCTCCATCACCACCCAAGGGGCCTGCCGTCGACGACTCTACGACGGTGGTGGACGACACTGAAGCATCTAGCTCCAGCACCCCCAAGGGGCCTGCCATCGACGTCTCCACGATGATGGTAGATGACGCCAGAGTGCCCAACTCTGGAACCTCCCAAGGGGCCTGTCGTTGACGTCCCAGAACGTCAACGACAACACCAAGCACGGATAAGTGAGTAAACTCTCCTGCCTCACACTTGTTACTAACAGGGTTCCCTTGCGATAGCATATATACTAGGGGCCTGCTGTCAACGACTTTGCGACGATGGTGGACGATGCCGGAGCACCCAGCTCCGACACCTCCCAAGGGGCCTGCCGTCAATGACTCAACAACGATGGTGGGCGATGCCGAGCACCTAGCTCCGGGACCTCCCAAGAGGTCTGCCATTGATGACTCTACGACAATGATGGACGACGCCAGAGCATCCAACTCCGGCAAATGGTGGTGCTACGACACTCCAACTCCCCCACTCTACTAGGGGCCAGTTCAAGACATTCTGCGATCAAGTGGTAGAAAATCACATCTACCAAGGGGCCTCTAAGGGTTTCCACATGTAGAAAATCAACGGACGACACTTCGGCCATATCAGTTGTGCAAACCGTTGGCCCTGAGAAGCCAACGAGCTCAACAAAGGTTCTGCGAACCCTAACGCAGCTAAGGACTCAGAGCAACAGTTGAGAAGCACAGAGGCAATGCAAGAAACCAAACACAAATTCGAATTCATTAAGGAATTATTTACAGGGGGGGTGAACCCCGGGTGCAAAAACAAGCTACCAGCCTCAACCCCGACTGAACTGCGCTATGACATGTTTGGTGGCTTCCTTAACCTCCGCCACTGCTGTCACCTCGCGTTCCTCAACAGGGACTTCAAAAACTGGCTCCAGTGGCAGATCAGGGCATCGGCTCCGCTAGAACATCAAGACATGGGATGCCACTGTATCTGCTGCCGCCTTACCCTTGGCTTCCAGATGCAGAGCCAGTTGACACTCCCGCAAATCGAGCTATCGGCTGCGATGCTCTGATTTGTACTCCCGGGCTTGGACGTCAAGATCGTGCAGGAGGAGTTCCTGATGCTCAGCTAGGTGCTGCGCCCGAGCCCGCACCAAATCGCTCTTTCGGAGCTCAAGGTCTTCGAGGCGAGACTGCAACCTATCTCGATCAGCCTCAGCCCGGGCCATCATCGCCTGCGCCGCCACCTCTTGATCGGTGACAACAGCCTCCCTCTTGGCAACAACGGCTTCTTGGCGACTCAGGGCATCTCGACCGGCAGCAAGAGTGCGCAGGTGGGCATCAGCAGCGTCGTTGGCTGCCTTGGCGTCGGCTAGAATCTTCTGGGTCAAGGCGTCTGTGGCCCTCACCTCCAGTTCCTTGCTCTCCTTCTGGTACTTCACCTTCGTCCCGGTGATCTTGGAGCTCAGGAGATCCTCCCAGCCTCGGAGGTGCTCGTCCTCAGCACGCAGCTTCTCCCACTCTGCGGCAAGAGCCTCCTGCGCCCAGTGGAGGTTGGATTGCACCTGAAGGATGCTGGATTGCATCAAGTCCATGACGTCAGAGAGGCGCTCTGGCTGTGCCGAAGTCAGGGAAGGTTGTTCGGTGATCATCTCGAGGACCTATTCCTCCCGTAGCGGTGAAGGCGAGGCCACCAACATTGGGGATCTTGCCCCCAGAGACTGAGCAGGAGTTGCAGTGCCACCTGAAATAGCAGGGCCACCATCGCTCAGAGAGCCTCCCGCCGAATTAGCAACAGTGGAGGTCAGACCTTCAGCCCCCGGAGTCGGCTCTGACATGGCCTCTGCCACGATGGCGGGAGGTGCCTCTAACTCGAAGGCCGGAGGTGCCTTTGGCGCAATGACTGGAAGTGCCTCAGGCGCGACAGATGGAGGTGCCTCTGGCGCGATAGCTGAAGGTGGAGCCGGAGATGCTTCACTACCCATGCCGGGCACAGACGTCGGAGCAACGCTCCCCTGAACAAGCTTGGCAGGCTGCTCCGCCAGCACAGCCATAGCATCCTCGACCGCCTTCAAAGAGCTTCTGAACACTACCCCTGGTGGTAAGGGCCTCACAAAAGCTGACGTAGCCCTGCAAATCAAGATCAAGCCCTGACCAATAAACATAGGCAGGCGAGATAATAGAGCAAGTGTTGGCTATAATGCCTTATCGATGTCCCCAAAAGCTCCAACAAACCTCCATTTTCGGCGACCCTGAAGTCGCGGGCCCTAGCGATGGCGTAACAGGGGAGGCCATCCTGGAAGGGCCTCCATTAAAACCACCAGTAGTGCCACTGCCCTGCGCCGGTGTGCTTCCACCAACCTTGACAGAGCCACCTCCTAAGCTACCGACGACATCGGCTCGAGGCCTTTTTACCTGAGGCTCCGTAGGTGTGATGCTACCAGAGCCCCCTGTGGCACCCTGGACCGCGCAGGTGACGGGGATGCTAGATGACGTGCCGACCACCAACATCAGTGGAGCCATCACTTGACGGACCGAACCTCCTCCCGAAGAATCGCCGACGCCTAGTACTGAAGATGGGTGCGCCAGTGGACGCTAACTTGGAGCAAAGGACACCTACGGCGGCACCCTCGGTGGAGACCGAGGGCGTATCTCCTTCACGACCTCGACCACCAAGGCCTTCCTCTTGCCTATGTCGGGGACCGGTTCCTTACCCTTACCTACGTCAGGGTCCGGCGCATTGCCCTTCCCCCCAACAGCGGGTTCCTCCTCCGCCCTAGAGGCTTTAGAGCCTGAAGAAGGTGCGAACTCCTCCAAAGAGTCGACGATGGCCAGGCCCCGACTCTCATCACAAACCTACAGCGGCGCAAGACCAATTGCGTCCAGGTTGGGCATCTCCTTCAGACCCTTCGTCCGAATGTCACGATCCGTGCAAAGCGGTGGGCAAGTCTACGGAAGGTTGAAGATGTCGTACGACAGCAGGTCGTCGCACGCCTTGGACATTGCTTCAAACACCTCTTGCTGGGTCGTCTCCATGTTGCAACCCCTTAGCAACCCGATACCCTATTGGAGCCCAAAGTAGATCCATGCAGGGCGACAACGGTGCTGGAGAGGGGCCAGACGGCAACAAATGAAGTCGGCCATCACCAACAGCTTCGACAGGCCGTGGTCCGCCAGGAATAGGATCCTCTTCATCACCAGCGTGTACGCCGCCTCAAGCTCCAGGAATTCCTCCCAGGACGTCCTCCTAATCATCAACCAGTTGGTGGGTAGGACCATGCGATCGTGGGTGTCGGTATGTACGACCACCCAGTCGGTCCTCCAGTAGGGCCACTTCGCCGAGGACAGCGGAGTAATGTTCTTGAAGGGGTTGTTGGCCCGATGATGGAAGTAGAAGCCGCCATGGAAGTTGGCTTTGTTCTTCTTCCCGGTCCATCTCAGCATGAAGAACTGCCGGAACACCGGCACGCATGGGTACACCCCGACAAACATCTCACAGAAATGTGAGAACACCGCCGCCACCACTAGAGAGTTCAGCGAAAGGTGATGAAGATATAGCCCAAGGACTTCCAAGAGTGTCACAAGGAAGGAGGAAACAGCAGGGACAAACTCGGAGTACGCGTACGCCTGGAAGAAGACAATCTCTTTCTCCCCCAACTCCAGTGGCAAGGAGCCGGGACGGATCAAATCCCGTTGTTCCTTGTCCTCTCAGCCGAAAAGCCGCCTCATGAGTGAGACATCCTCCATCCGGGAATGAGACAGAGCTAAGTCCATTGGAGCAGGAGTCGAGAACCTCAGGGATGGGCAGACGCTCAAGGAGGGAATCAAAGGCTCGAATGCTTGGGGCGTGCAGAAGAAAGGAACCTCCATTGCCCACAAAGGTACCATTTCAAAAGTACCTCAGTGGCGTTTGGGCGCACTGTGCAAATTTGAGCAGGCTCCAAATCAACGACTCGTACCACGACATCGATGAGGAATGGGCCCAGGTCCCCCGTCAGAAAATCCAGCCAGAGCAGTTCCCTGCCAGAGAAGGCAACCCGGCGGTTCCTATAAAGACGGAAGTGAAAGCAGCAGAAGTGCAGCATGCGCCTTGGGAACCGTCACGATAATGTCGCAGCAAGCAAAGATCCTGTCGCCACAACCCCTAAACGAGAGAGGGACACGTGGTCACAGCAGCAGAACAACGCACTGCTTCGACTGATCAAGACAAAATTAAGAAACCGCGCGGGAAAGCAGGATAAGGATCCACCCTCGGGCTCGTCGCCTCCCCCCAAGGTGGACCCAGGGGCCACTATTGGTACCCGACATACCGGGTACCCTCGCGCACAAGCTAGAGCCACCTAGGTACTCTGCCTCCCAACAGAGACAGGGTCTGAGGGCGCCATGTGTTCAGGAGGCCCGAAACCGCCATCCTTGGATGGGAGGTCCGGGGTACCCACAAGATATCCCGAAGAAGGAGCTCAGCCACACCTCGGCGACGAGCTCCCAGGGAGCCACGTGTCCAGTAGGATAGGACCCGACCTTCCCCACGGAGGCTGGCTCCCAAGCTGCCACATGGCCCATGAAGATCGAGACCTAATCTCCCCCGCGGAGGTGAGCACCCGAGCTGCCACGTGGCCCGTGGGATGAGACCTGACCTCCCCTGCGGAGGTGATCTCCCGAGCTGCCACGTGGCCCGCAAGACGGACTTGGCCTCCACCACGGCGGTAAGCTCCCCAGATGCTGTGTGGTCAGTCCACTTGCTCTGAGCGAATAGTAAGGAAGTTAAGAGGGCGGTGCACCTTGTCTCCATCAAGCCTTGAAGATACGCGGCTTCCCCAGAGGCATGGCGTGGCACACACCTAATGTAAGGTACCGCTACGACCAATCATATCGCAGTGAAGACACTGCAGGCCTATACCACTTCACCAAGTGAGTAGCTTACGGCGCCAGAGACAGTTGGATGGGACATCCCCTGCCAATTACAGCAATGAAGCATGGGTGACTGACGACTCAGGCGGCAAGACGGCTAGTCATCAAAGCTACAGCCAGAGGAAGCTTATGCGAGAAGCCTTAGATCTTTAGAATAAAATCGCCCCGGGGCCACCTATCGGGCCTCGGTACCCCACTTGTAAGGCGTCCGATCTTGTCTATAAAAGGTCTAGACTGCCATCGCTACCAGACCAGACCCAGAATCCCCGACACACACACACACACACATACAGACTCACCAAGCAATACAATCCACTGTGGAGTAGGGTGTTACGCTCCTTGCGGCCCGAACCACGTAAGAACTATTGTCTCATACTCTTCCGCTAGAACACAAGTTTGAGGCCTAAGCCCCGCCGAGCAAGAACCTCCGCAGGCTGCTCCTTAGCAGATCCGGGGGAAGTGTCGCATTAACACTTCGACAATGGTTTTATATATTTGTTCTTTGTAGGAACTTTATTCAGGACATGAAACACAGTCAATACAGCCTCATCCCACCATTGCTTCAATAGTCCTGTTGTTTCTAACACGACATTAACCATCTCAGTTAGAGTGCGGTTCTTTCTTTCAGCGATCCCATTTGATTGTGGGGAATAGGGAGGTGTCATCTCATGAATTATTCCATGTACCTCGCAGAATAATTCGAACTCATTTGAAAAATACTCTCCACCTCGATCGGACCTAAGCTGTTTAATCTTTCTTTCAAGTTGGTTTTCCGCTTCAGCTTTTGAAAGTTGCCTAGAGAGGGGGGTGAATAGGCGGATAACCTAAAATTGAACTCAATAAAAGCTAATTAAACTATAGAGTGTGGACTAGTCTGGCCTGGGGTCGGACTTGTCCAACCAGGATGTCAAACTTGATCAAAGGTGTGATTTTTATGCGATCTAACATAATTAACTCGATGAAATGTAAAGTGTGTGAACCTAGCAATCTAGTAGATGGTGTGCATGAAGTAAAAGCAACTAGATCGAGGTGGATCACAAGATTGAGACGAAGAACGTAAATAGCCCTAACTTGATCTAGCAAAGAACGAGGAAGTCAAATCAAAGATGCAAGACGCAAGATTTATCTCATGGTTCAACTTCACAAAGGAGCCTACATCCACAATGAGGATGCCCACGAAAGGCAGGGTTTCACTCAACCCTTTCCTCACTTAGCCACCACGAAGGTCGGCTTTTCTTCCACTAAATCAAAAGGGTAATCACCAAATCCGTGGGGAAACTCACAACCTGAGGGTCTCACACATTTGCAAATCAAAAAATATCAAAGATAAACACCCACACGAACTCATATCAATCAGTCAAACTGAGAGAATCAACCAAGAGCTCAAGATCATGCAAACCCTTCTCTCTCCTCTTCCACACCTCACAAATCCTCAAGAATCGCTCTTAGGACTCCAAGAATGGTTGAGAGAGGGCTAGGATGGCTCTAGGAAGGCTATGGTGGCGCTAGGATTCAAGAGATGGCCTTTTGGAGGTGGGGGGATCCCTTTTTATAGGGGTCTCGGCAATTAGCCGTTGCCACCAGGAAAAGTGCGGACTAGTCCGACCTTTGACCCCGGACTAGTCTGGCCTGTGGGAACCTGTGATGTCATCCTTGACCAACCAAAAAGCCCCCCGCCACATTTTGAATTCAAACGGTCACCAAACCACGGACTAGTCCATCCCATAACGGACTAGTCCGATCTCACACATAACTGTTGGTTCCGATGAGAATGGACCAGTCTAGCACACTGGACTAGTCCGGCCCCCAAGGATGGACAAGTTCGGACGTCCAGGACTTAGTCCCAGCAGTCACCTCCAATTCCACTGTGGACTAGTCTATCAAGGAACGGACTAGTCCAATATCAGTCAGGAACTACTTTTCCGGACTGAAACAAACTAGTCTGTCCCAGTGGACTAGTCCGATCCTTTAGGACTTAGTCCCTGAAGGACACAAATACACTCACCACAGACTAATCCGTCCCCAAATGGACAAGTCCGAACTCACAAAGAATACTTTGGTTCGCCTAACATTGAATCAGTTCGATGGGGCCGGACTAGTCCGGCCTTCCAGCCCGGACAAGTCCAGTCCTGTCCTTAGGGCTGCTTCAACTCATCTCTCAATCAAGTCTACCTTGGACTATGAGCTCTTAGGATATTCTCAACACTTGACTCATTGGACACACTCAAGCTAAGTAGCTGAATTCAACGCAAGGAATTTAAAAGCCTAAATTCTATCCTTTGAGTTATTCGCCTTTTTCTGCTCTTTTTCCTTTTTGAGTGTATTCAACGCCTTCCACTTTCAATCACCTGTGCTTACACTTGCAAATCTCATTAGTCACTTAAGTGTTGTCATTAATCATCAAAACCCACGGGGATTAGCCTAGATGCACTTTCAATCTCCCCCTTTTTGGTGATTTAATGACAACACATTGAGGTTTTTGATGGAAGATATAATTGAGTTGATTTTCATAACACACACGTGTATAAGGAGCTCCCCTTAAATGTGTGCATGGAAGATTTGCAATAAGTTAAATGCACAAGAATGAAGTCTATGGCAGACTTATACATTTCTGTGTTATGGTGGGGTGCCTACGTGTGATGCAAGTGTTGAGATGTGGAAGGTAGAGTGAATTATGCATCTCAAATTTTAATTTAGCATCATCAAACATATTTTACTATAATGATCTTCAATAGAATCAATATGATAAAATAGACAATAAGATTCACATAACATAGAGTGATAACATAGTGATAATGTCATTACAAACCAAAATGAGAACGAGTAGCAAAAGTTAACATTACAACCCAAATTTGTAAAATAACATTGTAAAATAACATAGCGTACATGGATCTATAGTACCCCCCCCCCCCTCAATCTCCCCCCCTTTGGCATCAAGACACCAAAAAGGAAATAGAGTAAGGGATAAAAGAGAGCCTAAAGCTACTCATCGTCACTCTCACTCGCCTCTCCACGGTTTTGGTTGCTCTCCGTCTCCTCATCATCACTTTGGCCGTCGTCTTCATCCTGATCATCTTCATCACCGACCACCTCAGTGGTAGGAGCAGCGCTAGAGGGACCACCCCCACCACCAAAGAGGCAGCCTCCGCTTTTGAGAGCTCTGAAAAGGGAGTGATGTCTTCATCCTCAGAGGCCTCCGGTGAAATAGGAATGTCCGCCTTTTTGCAAAGCTTGCGAAGGTACTTGTCGTGCTTCTTTGTGGTCTTGTGAGCCTTCACTTCTGCTTTCTGACACGAGATGAAGATTGACTTAAGAAACTTTAATGTAGAACTTGCAAGGTCGCCGGAGGAGGAGGAGGTGTCGGGAGCTAGAGGAGGAGAAGAAGGCACAAAAGAGGTACCTCTCCTCGAGGCTCTTCCAATCTTCGGCACGGAAGAAGGAATATGAGGGTGGAGAGCTCTATGCTTGACATCCTTCACAAACTCCAAGCCCGAGACCTTCTCTATCAAGCACATGATGAGAGGAGCACAACCACACGAGCGGTTTGGGGTATGGGATATGTTGAAAATGTCATTGTAGATATAGTCGAAGACATTGAATTTCTCATCTTCAACTATCAACTTCATCAAGTGCCTCAGATTCCTTTGAATCATGCCTGGGTCCCCATCCTTAGGTGCTAGAGTTTTTCTAAAGATCCTACTGAGCACACTAAAGAAGGGGCAAATAATCTTGGTTGTTGGGGGATTGTAGAAGCCAACCTTGTACATGAATTCCATTTCCCCCCAAATCTAGAGCTTTGAGGTTGTGAATGATCAACTGATGATAGTTTAGGAACTCCTCAAGTCCAAGGATTCTAGCAAACTCATCATAGAGCACAAAGTATTGAACTCCATTGATCAACCAAGTAATCTTCCTATCTCCAAAGGTGGAGAAGTAGCAAGTGGAGTAGAATTGAGCCACCACCTCTGTGTTCCAATTATGCTTGAATTCAAGCAATTCTTTAAGTCCATGGTGCTCAACAGCTCGAATTACTGCATTGAAGGCTTGGTTATCTTTCTTTTCCATGTAGGCCCAATATACCCATTGAGCATCTGTCACAGGAGTATTCTTCGATAGGTAGACTAGGCGATAGTAGTCGCAGTGAAAGTCACACCAAAAGCAAGGATCCGCTGTTGCTTTCTCGTACTTGTAGGGATCCTTCAACCTTAGACTTTTTGCTTTCTCAGACCCTTGCCCTTTGAAAAACATTGCTTCCTAGCTCCGGTTGCTAGTTGGGATCATGCACGAGAGGAGTCATGACCAAAGGACCAATGGAGCCTTGTGGAGGACCACGAGGCTCAGCGGGTTGGTCACGAATGACCAAGCCTCTCCTTGCAAGGGCTTTCTTCCTAGGATGAGCCTTTCTGAGTGCCACCTTCTTTGCGGGATCCTTTCCTTTGCCTTTAGCTTGGCTGCTCTCACCCATGGGTGCTTTTCCCTTATCGACCGCTTAGACCTTTTGTTTTCTCACCCATGGTGGCAATCCATTTCCTTCGGCTTGTTTGTTCTTCTACCGCTTGAGCTTGGGCTGCCTCTTGATCATGTTTCTTCTTGAGACGAGCTTCACACATGCGCTCAAGCTCCGCTGCGATAGCTACTTCCCTTGCTTCTTTATGATGATAGAATTCTTGATGGGCCGCCTCCCTTTTCGGATCAGAAAGAGGAGAGTCGTTCCGCCAAGACATGCTGAAACATAGATAAAAGAAGGATATGAGGTGATATAAAGCAAAATATTGTGGTAGAAAAGTAGAAAACTCACTAAGTTAGGAGTTAACCCTAGGTTAGGCCCGACTTGTCCGGTCCGTGGCTTGACTAGTCCGGACCACCCAGTGTTAAACCCTAACTATGCATTTTTTCCTCAAATTGTGATAACAAGGCATAATATCACAAGGAAACGATCACAGGGTGATATATAAGCTAAGGAGACCCTAAGTTGTAAGAGAAACAACCTAGAATCAACGAAATTGAGAAAGTTCGAGTTAGGTCAAGAACACACCTTGAGTTGAGAAGAATGGACAAATCCGCGGATGGAAGGGCGGAGTAGTCCGGGATTCGCCTTCTCGACACTCCGAAGATGCTTCCATACGGATTCCTCGAAGATTTTGAGGGTCGAAATAAAAAATCACCAATGGGGGCGGTTTTTGGGAGAGAGGCACACGTTTGAAACTTGGAGAGAGAATGAAAGGTCGGGCCCGACGCTGGGAGGTTAAGTCCTTAGAAGTCCGGACTAGTCCGTTCAGGATACCGGACAAGTCCGGGCGCCATATCGGGTCCAAATTAAGATGGAAATCCGAAAAAGTCCAGTGATAGGATGAACTAGTCTGTTGTGGTCTAGTGTGAGCCTGTCCGGACATGTCCAGGTTGCCGGACTTGTACGGCCCCATGGGCAGACTAGTCCGGTCCTAGACAACAAGTTCTCATATATATTGAGGAATTTACAAGGAATGATCCATATGGACTAAGTTTTCACAAATATTCTCAATGAATATGGCTAGTAAAGCACTCAAACATTCATACAATGACCATGATTCAAGGAGACAAATATTAAAAATAATTTGATAGAAAATTGAGAAAGGCAAGTTTTTGTAACACCCTCATTTTCATGCATCATGCCCTGCATCCATCATTAAATATGTTTAACATTGAGAAACACAAAAAGGAACCAGTTTAAAATTAATTAGAAACAAAACTGCACTTAAGAATTCTGGAAAGTGCGAACTAGTCCGATTTAGGTGCGAACTAGTCCGATTTCTCTCTGACTTCAAATGGACTTGTCCGTTTTGCTGCGAACTAGTCTGCTTTTACCTCGGAACACTTTTGTACTTGTCCGGTCCTATGCGGACTAGTCCGGTGTTCCAAATCCTTGGAAATTTTGTTAAGTCTCTGGACTTGTCCGGACTAGTCCGATATTCTAGCGGACTTGCCCGTTTTCCCCTCTGATTAAAGTCGGACTTGTCCGATTTTAGACCAGACTTGTCTGTTTTTCCCCTCTGGATAAGTTCGGACTAGTTCAATGTCGAGCCCGTACTTGTCCGATTTCTCTCTATCCAACTTCGGACTAGTACAATCCTTTTTGAACTTGTCCGATAAATCGCAACCCTAAATTGATATTTTGTTTCACGACTTGTTTCTTGGGTTTTACGTTAAGTGGGCCTAGGGACGTCGTGCCTAACTCTTTTAGAGCCCATGTGGGACTCTAAACCGGCCTCTACTCACCCCCAAACTCAAAATCCATCTAACCCTAATCTCCACCTCTATATAAGCAACCCCACCCCTTGGCTTGACATCTATTTGCCACTTTTCCACCACACCCAAACCCTAGCTCGTGATTAGCCACCACCAAGGAGGGAGAAGGAGATCTAGAGCAAGGAGAAGAAGAGGAGGAAACGAAAGAGGATAAAGATCTCCATCAACTTCGCGTTCTTCGTCAACAATCCACCATCAAGCTCTTCATCAGCCCTAGATCGTCAAGATCCAAGTGTTACCTCCAAGATCCTTGATTCATTGGAGTCCTAAACACCTGGTATACCTTCTATTCTCTTTTCCTTACGTGAATTCAACTCTAAATCTCCAAATTCACGTTGATCTAGAAAACCCTAATCTGCTGATCTTGCGCAGTGCGAACTTGTCCGGTCCCTAGCAGACTAGTCTGATTTTCCTGGCTAAATTGTGTTGAGTTGATTCTAGAATTATTTTGAATCAAATTCAAACCTGTATAAACTTGTTAAAAGCTATTAGAACTAGTTTGTGATCATTAACAAGTTCCACCTTGCATTTGCATCAATCATGCATATCATGTCATATTGAGTAATATTTGTGCACTCTTTGATTGTGTTTCTTGTTTGTATGTTTATTGTGCGGATTAGACGGATTCGCGTTAGAGAGTGCCGCGGAGGATCTCCAGCAGCAAGAGTTTGAAGGCTTTGACCCGAACCAATCCCAAGAGCAAGGCAAGTGTCCTTGAAGCATATTGATTCTGTTTTTAAAGTAAATGTTTTGTTTGCAAAACTGCATGCTTGTGTCGATTTTGATGGGAAATCCTATGATAGGAAGTTTACTAGCTTTGTTTAACCACCCTTGTCATCTGGAATTTATGGGAGAGAGTCGGGAAGAGTTTTTTACCCTTTTGCTTCACTTAAATAATTGAGATGGAAACAACTATACCACTTAACTTAATTATGCATTTATGAGATTATGATTAATATGAACTGGTTAATATGATATGGTAATGGGGGATCTAAGCAAGCATGGTATGTGGATGGGTTGGATGTTATGATGGTTTCGCTTGCTTTAGATCTAAGGACCGGTTCATGGAGCGACTATCCAGGATTTATAGTGCCACCACGAGGCCAAGTATGGGTGCGGCATAGCCGATTAATTAGGGCTTTGCCAGTGCTATTTGGACCATTAAGGATGCTTGGGGAAGGGGTAGTCACGTTGGGTTTGTTAATGATTGGTAGGACTACCCTGGGATCCGAATGGCTCAAGAGGGGGCCCTTGGTTGAAGATGTGCTCAGTTGGAGGCACTGCCACCTGTGAAACCTTAGTGGGTTCTAAATAGGCTAGTAATCCCTTTGTAAAGGCTATTTTGTGATCTCTTGGCCATACACCAAAGGAAGTGTAATTGGCATAAGGGAGGTTCTTTAGTCGCCGACGGGTGATGAAATCACAAACACGTGGGTAAAGTGGTATAACCTCTGCAGAGTGTCGAAAAACTATCAAGATAGCTGTGCTCCCGGTTATGAGCAACCTAGACCCTCACATGATTAGGGGAATTTTTTTTTGGTTATGGTTTGGTAATGGTTATGGTTGGAAATTTGGTTATGGATGGTTATGGATTAAATTCTGATATTGATTATGGTTATTGGTAATGAATATGGACGGGAATATGGATGATGGTAATGAATATGAACTGGTATTACGATGATTACATGGTTTTTATTTCACATACATATGATATATTGCTTTTTCAAATGTTTTAATTTACTTTTCAGCACTTAGCCTTTATTAATGTCATCATTTGAATCAGCTACATGTCACACTGTCCACACTTGCTGAGTACGATATGTACTCACCCTTGCAACCCCCCCCCCTCCCCCAACAGTTACAGGTTAGGATTGGAAGTTTAACGATGATAATGCGGAGTTCTAGGCCGTGTCTACCGTCAGCTTGCCCGTGGAGTGTTGGAGCTGTGCTATCCCTTTTGTTTAGTTGCTTACTAGTTTATTTACGCTGCATTAGTTGAAACTTGTCATTAATATTCATTAGAACTTGTATTCGAGGATATTGTGAATTGTGTAATAGAAGTGGTTAATTAATCTTGTTCTTTGGTAATTTTTTGTATATCCTTTTGTGATTGCACTCGTGTATGTGTATTGAACGTCCTGCATATGCACTCACTTGGTTCATTTTCGGAACCGGGTGTCACAGTTTTCGAAAGCATGCATAATTTTGAAGAGAAAACAAAACTAACAATCAAATATGCAACATTTCAAGCCAAATTTCGAGAATCAAGGATATTTAGTTCATTCCTAAGTTCGCAAAAGCGTTTTCATCTAGTGGCTTGGTGAAGATATCGGCTAGTTGTTTTTCGGTTCTCACATGTGAAATGAGAATGTCCCCTTCATTGAATGGTCTCTCAAGAAATGGTGTCGGATGTCAATTTGTTTGGTTCTAGAGTGTTCAACGGGGTTATGGGCAATCTTGATGACACTCTCATTGTCGCATAGGAGTGGAATATGGTTCATATTAAGCATAATCTATTAGAGTTTGTCGCATCCAAAGAAGTTGTGTACAACAACTTCCGGCTGCGACATACTCTGCTTTGGCTGTGGATAGGGCAATGGAATTTGTTTCTTGGATGACCATGACACTAGGGACCTACCCAAGAACTGGCAAGTCCCGTAGGTGCTTTTCCTATCCACTTTGCATTTGGCATAGTCCGCATCAGAGTATCCAATGAGGTTAAACTTGGACCCTTTGGGATACCACAACCCTAGGTTAGGTGTATGAACTAAATAGCGCAAGATTCTCTTTACGACTGTCAAGTGATACTCTTTAGGAGCGGCTTGAAACCTTGCACACATGCATACACTTAACATAATATCGGGCATAGATGCACAAAGGTAAATGAGTGATCCAATCATGGAGCGGCATACCTTTTGGTCGACGCTAGGGTTGTCTTCATTGAGATTGAGATGTCCATTCGTCGCCATTGGCGTCTTGATGGGTTTGGTCTTCTCCATATCAAACTTCTTGACGATGTCTTTAGTATATTTGGTTTGACATATTAAGGTGCCTTCCTTGAGTTGTTTTACTTGGAAACCTAAAAAGAACTTCAAGTCTCCCATCATCGACATCTCAAATATCTCCGTCATGATTTTGCTAAACTCTTTACAAAAATATTGATTAGTAGAACTAAATATTATGTCATCAACATAAATTTGGCATACAAATAAGTCATCATCCCTGTTCTTAGTAAAGAGTGTATAATCGGCATTGTCAATGAGAAAATCCCTAAGGCACTCATACCAAGCTCTAGGAGCTTGTTTCAGGCTGTAAAGAGTTTTATGAAGCTTAAAGACATGGTTAGGATTCTTATTGTCCTTGAAGCTAGGCGGTTGCTCCACATACACCTCCTTCTTGATTGGTCCATTGAGGAATGCGCTTTTCACATCCATTTGATACAACTTGAAATCATTGTTAGTAGCATAGTCTAATAATATGCGAATAGATTCAAGCCTAGCTATGGGAGGAAATGTTTTATCAAAATCTAAACCTTCGACTTGAGAGTATCCTTTGGCTACGAGTCTAGCTTTGTTTCTTGTTACCACACCATGCTCATCTTCCTTTTTGCGAAAGACTCACTTGGTGCCTACCACATTCGCATTAGATCTTTTACGAGCTCCCATACATTGTTCCTCTTGAAGTTGTTGAGCTCCTCTTGCATGGCTATCAACCAATCTGGATCTCGTAGGGCATCTTCAACCTTAAATGGCTCCAAAGAAGACACAAAAGAATAGTGAGCACAAAAATTATCCATACGAGACCGAGTCATTACCCCCTTTGAGATGTCTGCAAGTATGTTGTCAAGGGGATGATCCCGTTGAGCACATTGATGAACTCTTTGGTGTGGTACACTTGGTCTTGAGTCAACTTCTTCATCTCCCTCATCTTCATAGTTCCCCCCTTGACCATTTTCACCATCTTTATCTTCCATTCCTTGATCATGGTGATCTTGATTAAGTTGTTGATCTTGGGGATCTTGGACTTGATCTTGTGCTTGGGGCACCTCTTGTGATGGAGTTGGGTCACTTGGGCCTTGTTGCTCCTGAGGTATTACATCACCAAGCGCCATCCTTGTCAATGAAACACATGGTGCCTCTTCTTCATCTAGCACACATTGATCAACTTGCTCCACTTGAGATCCATTAGTCTTATCAAACACCACGTCACGTGCAATTTCAACACAAACGGAGTTTTTGTTGAAAACACGATAGGCGTAGGTGTTTGAGTCATAACCAAGCAAGAAACCTTCATCGTTCGAAGGGAACTTCAAAATTCTAGTCTTCTTGTTGAGAATGTAACATTTGCTACCAAAGACTCTAAAGTAGGAGATGTTCAGTTTGTTACCCATTAAAAGTTCATATGGAGTCTTATTTAATAAGAGATGGAGGTAGAGGCGGTTTGTAGCATGGCAAGCGGTGTTGATTGCTTCCGCCCAAAACCTATCAGAAGTGTTGTACTCATCAGGCATGGTCCTTAACATCTCTATTAGAGTTCGGTTCTTCCTTCAGCCACCCCATTTTGTTTGGGTGAGTAGGGTGCCGAAAACTCATGCTTGATCCCCTCCTCGTTCAAGTATTCTTCAACTTGAGTGTTCTTGAATTCGTGCCATTGTCACTTCTAATCTTCTTGATTCTAAAGGAGAACTCATTTTAAGCTCTCCTCAAGAAACTCTTGAGGACACCTTGTGTTTCACCTTTGTCATGCAAGAAAAACACCCAAGTGAAGAGGGAAAAGTAATCAACAATAACTAAACCATATTTGTTACTGCCAATGCTTATGTAAGCAATGGGACCGAAAAGGTACATGTGCAACATCTCCAGTGGTCTCGTTGTCGTCATCACATTCTTGGCGAGATGAGCTGCTCTGACTTGTTTCCCGTCTTGGCAAGCACTACAAGGCCTATCTTTCTCAAATACAACGTTCTTTAAACCTCGAATGTGATTGCCTTTTAGAAGTTTGTGAAGATTCCTCATACCAACATGGGCTAGCCTACAGTGCCACAACCACCCCATGTTGGTCTTTGCAATCAAGCATGTGTCAAGTTGAGTTTTATCTGCGGTGAAGTCCACGAGGTAAAGTTTTCCCTTGAGCACACCCTTGAAGGTAATCGAGTTATCAACTCTTCTAGTGACAACAAGGTGCTCATTAGAAAACAAGCAATTATACTCCTTTTTGCATAATTGAGAAATGGATAAGAGATTATAATCTAAAGACTCAACATGCATGACTTGTGAAATAGTATGTTGTGGAGAAATAGAGATTGTACCCATATCTAGTACCTTACCTTGACTATTGTCTCCAAAATAGATACCTTGACTTGGGTCCTCAATTTCTTCATACCCCACAAACATTCTTCTCTCTCTGGTCATGTCATTGGTGCAACCACTATCTAGCACCCATTTTGAACCGCCGGATGAGTAAGCCTACAAGACAAGTTTAGGCTTTGGTTTTAGGTACCCAAGCTTGGTTGGGTCCTTTGAGGTTAGTCACAAGGCATTTAGGCACCCACACACAAGGCTTTGAGCTCTTGTGGTGTGGCCCAACATGTTTAGCATAAGTATAACCAAATTTGTTTCTCAATAGTACATAGGATGCATCAAAGTCATGGAACATGGTTAAGTTGACATCTTTAGCACTTTGGGCATTTTTGTTTCATTTGAGCCAGATACATGATGTTCGTTCTTCACTTGAAATGAGCCCTCCTTGACAAACTCAATTTGCATCTTGTTATTCTTAAGAATTCTAGCATTTCACTTTCCTCCTCTTGAATAACCAAGACCATTTTTGACCAAGGGAGATCTTGTGATCGATTATGCACTACGTGCATACTTGATCTTCTCCTTGTCAATGATGCCACCCTTAGGTGTGCTCTTGCTCTTTGCCAAGTTGAGCTCATTCTTTAGGTCAAGCACAAGATTAGCACATTTGCAAGTTTTAGTGTCCGAATCCATTTTAGGCAAGTTTGAGCTTGTTGAGGGATAAGAAGAGATGCTTGACTTGAGAGTTGTGAATTGTGCCTCAATACTCTTGTGAACTTTGTTCAAGTTCAAAAGTTCATCTTGGAGCACAACATTCGAACTCTTGAGGCTTGAAGAAGCCTCCTTGCGTTTCGCAAGTTAAAGTTCATGTGCCTTGTTCTTTTTCTTCTCAAGTTCAACAAGCTTCTCAAGGTTAAGATTCCTTTGCCTTTCATCGACAAGCAATTCATCTTGTCCCTCGATAAGTTCTTCCTTGTATAAAATTTCATCAGAAAGCTTTTCATTTTAATTGTAGCACTTTTACTCAGACCTTCAAACATATACTCATTCTCACTATCACTAGCAAAATCCTCATATTTAATGGAACACAAGGAAAGTTTAGATTTAACCTTTCTTTTTCCTTCCTTGTCCATGAGGCAAGTGTGGCTTGATCTTTTCCACTCTCCCTTGTTTGGTAGGAGAGTCTTCTTCATTGTTGGCTTCTTGATGGAGACGGTTGCCACTTCCGCTTCATCATCGGAGGAGGACTCATCGTTGGAGTCCCACTCCTTGCCAACATTAGCATGCCCATGTGCTTTCTTCTTCTTGAACATCTTACTCTCTTGAGGATTCTCATCCTTGTTTTTCTTCTTGTGTCATCTTCATTTTCGTATGGGCAATTCACAATGAAGTGCCCATACTCACCACAGTTGTAGCACGATCTCCTTGGTCTTGACTTGCTCTTGTCCTTGCCCTTGCTCTCATATTTTGACCCTCTACTCTTCCTCATCATCCTCTTGAATATTTTGATGAAGAAGGCCATTTCCTCTTCATCCATGTCAGTGCTTTCCTCTTCTTCACTTTCTTCATCATTGCTTGAATGTTGCACCTCTTTGCTTTTGGACTTGGGTGAGGCTTTGAGAGCAATACCTTTCTTCCTGGAGGATGTGATATTGGCAAGGTCGTTGACATGGCGTGCTTCCATCTCCATCATCTCGTGGTTGATGATCTTGCCAAACACCTCATCCGGAGTCATTTTGTGGAAGTTGGGACTCTCGCAGATGAGAGTGCAAAGTGTCACATTGCGAGGCATGAAGGCTCTTATGATCCTTTTGACCACTTCATGTTTGGTCCACTTCTTGTATCTGTACGCCCGACTCCTATTGATAAGAGTCTTGAGTTGGTTGTACATATCTTAAGGGGTCTCACCTTCTTCCATGGCGAATCTTCCAAGCTCTCTCTCGATCATCTCAATCTTGGCTTCCCTCGTGGACCAGTTGCCTTCATATGCAATCTTGAGAGTGTCACAAATTTACTTGGCTTGCTCCAACCCATGTACTTTGTTGAATTCTTCTTGGTTCAAAGCTGAGTGGAGCACGACCGCCGCTTGAGCATTGCGGTGAATAAGTTGTTCTTGCTCCGGGTCAGCTCTTTGTCGTCCACGGGGATATCTACACCTCTGCAAACAACATGCCAAAGTGTGGGATTGAGAGAAATAAGATGCAACTTCATGTTGTGCTTCCACATAGTGTAGTTAGTCCCATCAAAATGTGGAGCTTTGCCCATTGTAATAGAGAGGTAGTTTGAATGTGAATTGAGGCGCTCATAGTTAAAAGGATATTGCGTGTAATCCTCCTCTGGCTTCTTGAGATTCTTCTCCTTCTCAAGCCTTCTCCTCCTCTTAGCCTCATCTCTTGCTTTTTGAAGAAGGTCCGCAATGCGCTTCACTTCTTCATCTTCATCTTCGATTTCGCCATCGAAGGGAGGAGGCTTTGACTTATCATTGGCGGTGTTGCCAGTCTTGTCATGCAAGGGATTTGATCATTGTCCTCCAGTGTTGCTGTTCTCGCTGGTGCCTGTGGTGTCGACGATCGACATCTCCTTCTCACCGTTTTTCCCCATCTCTTCTCCAAGCGGTTAAGCTTTTAGGAGAGTTAGGCTTTGATACCAATTGAAAGTTGCCTAGAGAGGAGGGGGGTGAATAAGCGGATAACTTGAAATTTAACTCAATAAAAGCTAATTAATCTACAAAGTGCGGACTAGTTCGGCCTGGGGGCAGACTAGTCCGATCAGGATGTCAAACTTGATTAAAGGTGAGATTTTTATGCGATCTAACGGAATTAAATCGATGAAATGTAAAGTGTGTGAACCTAGCAATCTAATACATGGTGTGCACGAAGTAAAAGCAACTAGATTGAGGCGGATCACAAGATTGAGATGAAGAGCGCAAATAGTCCTAACTTGATCTAGCGAAGAAAGAGGAAGTCAAATCAAAGAGGCAAGGCGAAGGATATATCTTGCGGTTCAACCCCACAAAGAAGCCTACATCCACGTTGAGGATGCCCATGCAAGGCAGGGTTTCACTCAACCTTTTCATCACTTAGCCACCACGAAGGCCGACTTTTCTTCCACTAAATCACAAGGGTAATCACCAAATCAGTGGGGCAACTCACAGCCTGAGGCTCCCACATGTTTACAACTCGAAAAGATCAAAGATCAACACCCACACAAACTCAAATCAATGAGTCAAACCAAGATAATCAACCAAGAGCTCAAGATCAAGCAAAACCTTCTCTCCCCTCTTCCACACCTCAAAAATCCTCAAGAATCGCTCTTAGGACCCCAAGAATGGTTGAGAGAGGGCTAGGATGGCTCTAGGAAGGCTATGGCGGTGCTAGGGTTCGAGAGAGGGCCTTTGGAGGCTGGGGGATCCTTTTTTATAGGGGTCCCGACAATTAGCCTTTGCCACCAGGAAAAGTACGGACTAGTCCAGCCTGTGGGGACCAGTGATGTCATCCTTGACCAACCACAAAGCCCCCTGCCACCTTTTAAATTTGTATGGTCAGCAAACCATGGACTAGTCCGTCCCATAACAGACTAGTCCAATCTCACATAGAACTGTTTGTTTCGGTTGAGAATGGACCAGTTTGGCACACCGGACTAGTCCGGCCCCCAAGGGCGGAGAAGTTCGGTCGTCCAGGACTTAGTCCCAGCAGTCACCTTCAAGTCCACTGCGGACTAGTCTGTCAAGGAACGGACTAGTCCAATCTCAGTCAAGAACTACTTTTCTGATCTTAGTCCCTGAAGTACACAGACACACTCACCACAGACTAGTCCGTCCCCAAACGGACAAGTCCGAACTCACACAAAGTACTTTGGTCCGCCTAACATCGGATCAGTCCGATGGTGCCGGACTAGTTCGGCCTTCCAGCCTGAACAAGTACGATCCTGTCCTTAGGGCTGCTTCAACTCATCTCTCAATCCAGTCTAGCTTGGACTATGAGCTCTTAGGATATTCTCAACACTTGACTCATTAAACACACTAGCTGAACTCAACACAAATAATTTAAAAGACTAAATTCTATCCTTTGAGGTCTTCACTTTTTTTTGCTCTTTTTCCTTTTTGAGTGCATTCAATGCCGTCTACCTTTTAATCACCTGTGCTTACACTTGAAAAGCTCATTAGTCCCTTAAGTGTTGTCATTAATCATCAAAACCCATGGGGATTAGTCTAGATGCACTTTTAGCTTTATATAGTTTAAAATAGTGAAATGCCTAATCTTTTGACTTCCATAAATACACATAGCAAAATCTAGTAGAATCGTCTATCAAAGTCATGAAACACTTCTTTCCACTTTTTGTCAATACACCGTTCATCTCACATAAATCTGAGTGAACTAGTTCTAATGTTGCCAAATTTCCTGCCTCTGCTATCTTGTGAGGCTTGCGAGTTTGTTTTGATTGCACAAACACCTATCACTTTGAACTTTTGATAGTGGGGAACCTAGGGATTAAACTCATACTAGCTAGACTCATCATGCACCCATAATTAATATGACAAAGTTGTGAATGCCAAATATTAGATTCATTATTACATACATGGTTTACCTCATTACAAGAAGATCTAAATCTGGATACAATGCATTTATTAGACTCAAACACTAGCTTATAACCATCTCTACATAATAGAGATCCACTGACAAGGTTCTTCTTGATTGCGGGGACGTGTTGCACGTTCTTTGGTCGTATGGTCTTCCCTGAAGTAAGCTTCAGATCAACTGTACTGACTCCACGTACAAATGCTTGAGAGCTATTCCTCACCAGGACGGAAGAAGTCCTTATGGTTCGATAAGAAGAAAATAGGGAAATGTCAGCACATACATGTATATTGGCCCCAGTGTCAACCCACCAATCCAGCGAGCGACATACTGAAAGAACAAGTGATATTGGAAAGTACCCAAATGTTCCCTCTTCCGTATTGCCAATAGCAATATTTGCAAACTTCTTATGCTTGTCTTTATGCTAAGGGCAATTCTTAGATCAGTGATCAGGTTTGCCGCAGACAAAGCAATCACCCTCCCTTTATTCTTCTTCTTCTTCTTCTTAAAGCTAGTAGTTTGATTGGCTTTGTACTTGTTCTCAAACTTATTCTTAATTCTTGTTGGATCAAAAATTCCTCTTCTGCACCAAATTTGCATTAGAGTTATTCTCAGGCCCCTTTTGGCAGAGCTTCACGAAGCTGATTCTCAGGCAGAATCAGGGAAGCTCTGCCAAACACTATTTTTCAGAAGAAGTGATTATTGGCTGATTTTGTGAAGTGATCCTCTGAAATGAACTAAGGGGCTGGAAGCTGAAGAAAATAGCTTCTCCTAATTCCGTGAAGTGATTCTCTGTCCTGATTCTAAGAGTTTATTCTAGAAAATCATAGAGAATCATTTTCAGCCACAGAATCACTTCACCAAAGAATTTAGAAGTGAATCTAAAGAATCAGCTTTGTGGAGCTGTGCCAAAGGGGGCCTCAAGCTCTTTCCCTCGAATATCCTTTGCTCTTGTCTTCTCTTCAACATCAAGAGACCCAATTTGTCAAAGTGTAGACTAAGACACTTCCCCCGGTACTACTAAAGCGTAGTCCGAGGAGGTTCGTATTCGGTTGGGGCGCGTGTAAGATTAAGAGCGAGACGGTGACACAGAGGATTTTTACGTGGTTCGGGCCACCTGAGCGTAATACCCTACTCCACGGGGTGGTTGTTGATGAGTTTGAGTGCGTAGTATGCGTGTGAGCTTTCTTGGACCTCTTTTCTCTACTATGCGACACAACCCTTTTATATGCCAAGGACTGACCATTATATGGATTGCCTGTCCCGACAAGTGGCCCCAGCTATCATTAATCACATATACACAATCTACATGTATAAACAATGATTAATAATGTGATAACACACCATAATAGTGGCGTTACTGGTCTTGATAGTCCCCTGATCGTGTGTCATTAATGCTGAATTAATGACACGTTAATCAGGTCTTGTAACGGTTGTTTCAATAGCCTCTTTAATGTCTGTGCCATTGGAGATCCAACAGTCTTCCCGTTGCAGGCTTAGGTCTGGAGGCTCAACATGTGGCAGCTCCGAAGCTTCCCTCTATGGGGAGGTAGGTCCGGAGCTGTTAAACACGTGGCAGCACTGGAGCTTCCCTCTACTGGGGGTTAGGTCCGGGGGCACTGGACACGTGTCATGACTGGAGCTTCCCTATGGAGAGAGTTAGGTCCGGCCCTGCGATACACGTGGTAGCGCCGGAGCTACCTAACCGAGAGAGGTAGGTCCAGTGCGGCGGGACACGTGTAGCCTTCAGAAGTCTTTAAATCAGATAGGTGGAACTCCATAGTTTTAATCATGTTAAGATTGGGTACCTGGTATCCAGAGTACCGACACAATTAAATCAGCAACGCCGAATTCTTGTCTCTTATGTTTTAACATAGTAGCAAAGTCCATCCAAGTAAAAGGCAACTTAGCAACAATGCAGCCCG
This sequence comes from Tuctoria greenei, assembly GCA_036927565.1. NCBI lineage: Eukaryota > Viridiplantae > Streptophyta > Magnoliopsida > Poales > Poaceae > Tuctoria > Tuctoria greenei. Next base: position 24,270,874 of record JAYESD010000001.1, on the reverse strand, counting down.
CCACGAACTTGTCAGGCAATAGACATGGAAAGTGTTAGAGTTCTCTAGCAAGCGACTATATCTCGTGAGCCTGTTCTACTACAGAGTGGTCATTGACCATTCTGTAGTCATGAAACTGCTCCATGATGTACAGTTCACTGCTAGCATCAGACACTCCAAATTTAGCCTCAAGTGCGTCCCATATTTCCTTTCCACTAGACATATCCATGTATACATCCACAAGATGATCGCCTAAAACGCTAATCACAACACCTCTAAACAAATTATCTGCAGCCTCAAAAGCTCTCTCCTCATCAGTTGAGAGACCTCCCTGAGATGTAGGTTTGCCCTGTGTGACGTGAATAGCGTTCATGGTAGTTAACCACAATATCATCTTTGAGCGTTAATGTTTATAGTTTGATCCATTGTTGACATTTATTAACGTCGCAGATCATCTCCAGTAAGAGATGAGGTCCGCAAGCGCACATAAACTGTCGTGTAGCATTTCACCCAAGAGTATTCCCAATGGTATCGTATTTATCCCAAAGGAAAGCGGTGAAGTGAAATAAACACTATTCTTATGATCAAGGTATAGGGTACTAAGTGTTTACCAGGACAGGGGTAAGATGATAATAAGGGTAGTGTAACACACACCTAAGCAATCTACTCTAAGGATAAGGTTATCCCAGCGATGTTTAGACTATGAGACAAAGTTACTCCTATTGTGCTCTAATTACTCATATACATCACTACAGGAATCGCGACAATAGACGACGGCCAGAATAATAGAAGACGGCCCCATCATCTGTAAATTAATTGACGACGGTGATATTTAGCTGTCGTCAATATTCCAATAATTGACGACGGTTGACCTAGAACCGTCGTCAATTAATTAAGGACAACGGCTGACCATTGTCAATTATCTTCATAACCGGGCCCACTCGATGCAATAATTGACGACGGTTGACCTAGTACTATCGTCAATTAATTAATGACGACGGCTGACCGTCGTCAATAAGTTTGTGTCGTCAATTATCTTCGTAACTGGGCCCACTCGATGCAATAATAGACGACAGTGACCTCTTACCGTCGTCAATTAGTACTTATAGACGATGGTGACCTATTACCGTCGTCTATTAGAGGCTATTTCCGGCCCGCGCGCGTCTAAGTCCTCATTTTCATCGATCTTTCGCGCTCGAGGGCCGCCGCACTGTCTGTCCCGCTACTTCTCCGCCGCGCCGCGCTGCCTCCCTCACAGCTTTTCCAACCCGCCGCGCCGCCTCCCCCGCTGCTTGTCTGCCGTGCCGCCGTCTCCCCATCTTGAGGGCCGTCGCTGCTTTTCCCGCCGCACCACCGCCGCCGTCTCGCCGTCTCGAGGGCCGCCAGCGAGGATCACCGTCTGTCGAGGAAGACCGTCGTTGCCCCCTCCCCGACGAGAGGTACGCCTCCCCTCCCAGCCGCCTTCTCCCCACCGCCTCTCCCCACCGCGCGCTACCTCTTTCTGCCTTGCGCCGCCCCCTCCCAGCGGTGGAGTTCATATAGCTTGCTGTTACAGTGCAACTAGTTAGCAATAATTCTAATCTAATTCTAATCTATAAGGTGTACAATGTGAAGCTTCTAATTCTAATCTATAATGAATGTATACTTGTATAGAGATGCTCAGGAAGGTTGAATTTGCTAACTATTTAGCTCCATAACTACACATAAAACGTTTAAGACCTTATGCTCAATGGAACTTTTATACTCAATATCTGTAATGAAAAACATCCAAGCATACCAATTTTAGTCTTCTTCTCTAGAGCAATAAAATAAAGCAGCAAGGTTTCCAGTTATACCAAAAGACATTCAACATTTCCCACCCCCTCCTTCATTGGGTTCAATTAAGAGTTCAAACCACATCCTTAAGAGTTATATCATTATTAAGTGACCATGTGAAACATAAGAGTGCATTTAAGCTCAGCATAGTTCGAACCACATCAATAAGCGACAAAATTATTATTGCAAGATGACTATGTTTTATATGCCAATATGTAACTCTAATTACAGAAGAAAAGATCACCATAAACCTGGATATCTGGGGACAAAACATATTTTGAGGAATTTGTTTCCACTTGGGCTAGCTCCTTAGCTCCCTCATGTAGTATCTGTACAAATTTAACTAATTACTGAGGCAATGGATGTGTAAATACACCATGAAAAGCAGTACACAAGCCCGAAATAAGTGGCAATATTCTATGAGATCCCATTTTTATTAAATAAGTCCAGATTTGGTCCATACACTTTTGGCCGAGTTTAATTTTTGTCCCTCAACTATAAAACTAAATAGTAATATCCTCATGTAACACACCCTTCTTAGTCAATCAACCTTGTAACTGGAAGCTGAATATGTTGGATATGCTAATAAAAGTTCATACCCTACCCGTTCTTATTGGTTGAGTGTGCAACATATTTACACAAACAAATGGTATAGTATAGTTGTTGTGAGCCGTGGCTTCTGCTCTTTTTCAGTTGTACTGAACGTGTATTGTTTATTAGTTGGGTTGTTCATTAATATGTAAATAAATAGGTTTTGGGCTGGCCCGGCCCGACCCGACACAACACGACACACAATAAATGTGTTCGTGCCGCATAGAGAGTTGTAGTCGTAATGCATGCTTCGAGATGACACGGAAGCGAACGACGCTGGTGAGGACGTCAATCACCCGAGATTGTGCGGGCGGTGGATCCGGACATGGAATTATCATCTAAGACCAACTTTCCTCCTCTTTCTCTCGTTCTTTCCTCTCTCGTAAATGACTTAACAATGAAAATGAGTAACGTAACCTATAGAAATGCGTCACCTGTTTCGGATCGGCACGTCTCACATGCTATTGGCATGTGAGACGTGAAGGTTCGTAATTGTCCTTTTTTGGACAGCCTGGGAGTGGTCGAGGGGGCGTGGCTTGTGACGAGACACGAGTCTGGATCTGGACGAGGTTTCGACGGTATAACCCTGTTGTTCTCTGCTGCACCATTTTCGGGCGTGCAGTGGAGAACAACGGGGTGATGCTGCCAAAATTTTGCCTGGATCCAGACCGCGTGTCTCGTCATGAGCACGCTCCACTCGGTCACTCTTGGGTGGGTTTAGGACCTATCTTCCTAGTTGTAGGGCCGTGACATAACGTAACAATGAAACTAATAATGATTTGTCTACTTTCAAGGTATACTCTCAAATATGGTTGAAGACCACACTTGGATGTATACTTGTTGGAAAAAGGATGGGAATCACTCAGAGGAGTGGTTCACCAAGACGGATGCTTTCATACAGCGAGCTTTTTTGTTGTCAAACAACAACAAGGTGTGGTGCCCATGTATCAAATGTTAGAATGCGAAGTGTTTTGACAAAGTGACATTGACGTTCCACTTGTGTCAAAATGGTTTCATGCAACGTTATGAGTTGTGGACCTTTCACGGCGAGACACCTTCTCAAGCCGTAGAAGATCGAGATGGGGATGACAACAGTGGGGTCGATAGGATGGACGAGATGCTTGAAGCCATAAATCCTGAATTGACGGAGGATTCTCCTACAACGGAGGCAAAGGAGTTCTTCGAGCGTCTCAAGACATCAGAACAGCCGGTGCATGAACACACCAAAGTGACGATCCTCAATTTCATGACTAGATTTATGGCAATTAATTCTAAGTATTTCTTCTCCAATAATTGCTACAATGACCTCATCAATTTGATCAGTGATGTCCTTCCGTAGCCCGATAAATTGCCTAAGGATATGTATCATTCTAAGAAATTGATTTTTGATCTTGGTATGAACTATGAGAAGATTGATATGTGTCCAGACCACTGCATGCTTTTCTAGAAAGAGCATGCCAACAAGAACAAGTGCTTAAAATGTGATAAGGCGATATTTGTGGAAGTTATTAATGAAGACGGTACAAAAGTAATGACTAAAGTTGCACAGAAGTAGCTTCACTACTTGCCTGTCACACCTAGGTTGAATCGCTTGTTTCTCTAAAAAAAACAGCCAGACACATGAGGTGGCACAAAGAAGGTGTACGTGAGAATGACAGAATGATGGTGCACTCGTCTGACGGTGAGGCATGGAAAGCACTTGACCGCTTCGATCCAGATTTCGCCAATGATGCGAGAAATGTTCGCATCGGGTTGGCGACAGATGGCTTTTCACCGTTCAGTACAAATGCAACACCATAATCTTGTTGTCCCATGTTCGCTATTCCGTACAACTTACCACCATCTCTTTGTATGAAGTGCGGGTTCATGTTCCTTTGCCTTATTGTACCTGGACCGGATCATCCTGGTTCACGACTAAACGTGATGTTGAAGCCGTTGATTGAAGAGTTGAAAATGTTATGTACAGGAATTGAAGTGTACGACTGCTACAAAAAACAGAAATTTAACCTTCGAGTTGCATACTTGTGGTCTTTCCATGATTTCACAGCTTACGACATAGTTTCTGGCTAGAGCACTCATGGTCGTTTTACATGTCCAATATGTGCTTCAGATACGGAATGTTTTCGTTTAAAGAATGGTGGCAAGATTTGCTACTTTGATTGCCACAGACGTTGGTTACCGCCCAATCACGTATTTAGGCAACAGAGAAATGCCTTCAGGAAGGACACCGTTGTCAAAAAAAGACCACCACAACGTCTAAACGGGTCAGAGATTGTTGAACAGTTGAACAACTTAGTGCCAGATGAAGGTCGTCCTGGATATTTTGTTGGTTGCGGAGAGGACCACAATTGCACTCATAATGTGCCCTATGGAAGCTACCGTATGTTAAGTCCTTAATCTTAATGCATAACATTGATGTCATGCATCAGAACGTAACATGGGCGAATGCATCATAAGCACATGCTTCGATGTGACTGGCAGAACAAAAAACAATATAAAGGCTCATAAGGATTTGGCATAGGTTTGTAATCGTCCATCTCTTGAGCTCTCTGAAGCTGGTGACAAACCGCGTGCTTCTTTCTGTCTTTGACCAAAATAAAAAATGAAGTCTTTGAGTGGTTGAAAAGTTTGAAATTCCTAGACGGTTATGCTGCTAGTCTGAGACGAGCGTAAATGTTAAGACTGGAAATCTCACAGGGTTGAAGAGTCATGATTATCACATAATAATGGAAATACTACTGCCAGTTTTGTTTCGAAACTACATTGACGATGCAGTGTGGAAGGTGTTAGCCGAGCTTAGCTACTTTTATAGACAGCTTTGTGCTAAAGAAGTCACAAGGGAGATGATGGAGAAGTTGGAAAGGGAGATACCAGTGCTTTTATGTAAGGTGGAAAAAGTTTTCCCTCTAGGGTTCTTCAATCTAATGCAACATCTCCTAATTCATCTTCCATATGAAGCTAAAATGGGCGGCCCTGTGCAATATAGGTGGATGTATCACGTTGAAAGAGCACTCAGGTGTCTTAAACCAATGGTTCGCAATAGGACAAGGGTTGAAGGATGCATCGCCGAAGCATACGCCATTCAAGAGATAGGATACTTTTCAAGTGTCTATTTTGGAGAAGAAAACAATGTTAATGCTTCCACGTTGCAGTACAATCAATGCGATATTATGGAGTACAAGGAGGGCCTAACTTCCTATTCTGGTTTCATACACAAGTAACGTGTTCATGTCTTGTTTCTCTTAGTAAATACATGTATAGCATAAAAATAGTCTTCTGACTCCGTATGTTGAACAATGCAAAAAACGAGCTGGCGTCCATGAAGATCTGCGACAACTGTCCAACGGATCCATTAAAATTAAAAGTTACGATAGATACGACGTCAATGGGTTTCGATTTCATTCAACTCAATTTGAAACTCAACGTCCTTTCAGGACAACATGTAACACCGGAGTTGTGATGAGGGTAGTTGACGCCGAAGGACGTGAAACTAATAATTATGGGATCATTAAAAATATCCTTGAATTCAGTTTTGCGGGGAATAAGGTCCTTAAAGTAGTCTTCTTTGACTGCGATTGGTTTGATCATAACCATGGAAATCGACAAAACCAATTTGGCATGGTAGAAATAAAACAAGGTCGAGCAAGGAGCGGCTACAAGGCTGCGACACCTTCGTCCTTGCACACCACGTCGAGCAAGTTTATTATCTACATTATCCATGCAAAAAGCTTAATGCTTGGTGGGTTGTACACAAGGTGAATCCTCGTGAGCGGTTATATACACCAGACAATGATGGATACCCTGATGATGAGGTTGACGTTGTGTACCAAGAACAAGAGTTGCCGAACTCTTTTGTCGTCGAGCCTGGTTTAGGACTCGATGACTTAGTTGGAGATGCAAAAGATGTAGAAACTCCTAAGATGCGAAAACGAAAATGAAAACGGGCAACTACCACGAAAGAAGATCGATGGTCCAGTTTACGGAGTAGAGTAAATGAGCATGATGCTGATGAATTTTGAAATTGAGTACAAGTAAAATTTCCTTCATCTCTTCTTTCTTCTTCTATACTTTCCATTACATTCATTAACAATTTTTTTATTAAACAAGATGTCGTCGAGCAGCAGCAGACGATGAGGGACAAAGGCACAGAGCTTTCTGTCACCGAGAGCCACAAGAGGAGACGAGGTCTTCCAGGGCAGTCAGCTTAGCGGAGGTAGACGGGCTCAGTTGGTGAGCCATCTACCGGAGTTGTCACGTGGCCAGGTAAAGAACATTTAATTACATAAATTATATAATTAATTCTTTATTCTATAATATGAATCTTTAAAATTGTCAGGACAACTCTACGTCCGAGGGCTCAGAGGCTAGGATGCCTCTTTCGGTGCCTGCTTTGGAGCCTCCTTCTTCGGTTCCTGCTTCAGAGCCTTCTTCTTCGGTGCCACCTTGTTCAGAGCCAGTGCAGTCGGATGACCCCACTTCTGGGTCACCTGATGTGGAGCCGGCTGCACAACGACGGACTAGGAGGAGCCACTATGTGGCTCCTCCTCCGGCTCCTGCAAACCCAAATGATCGGACCGTTATTCGTCCTATTGGCGAGAGATAAGTAAATCTTTAACAATTCATATATTTAAAGTCTTATATATATATACTAATTGAGAATCATGTATCAGGACTTGGGAGGATTGTTCGTTCACAGAGCAGGGACACCACAAGCAGGTGAATGGTGTATTGGGCAGTCTAGTCCCTTTGCACTGCCCTGGTGTAGTGAACGGACACCCTGCCACGTCTTGGGACCATTACGCTGCGGCCCAGGACCTTGCTTATGGCAACCACCAGGAGGACGTCTGGCACGACTTTATGGTAAGTATGAATAAATATTTGTGTAATACATATTTATTATAAATTAAATACATTTACTTGTATATTTGTTCTTTCAGGCATGGTACCGTTTGGAGAACGAGGCCGAGCAGATGGATCACGCTCGTCTCGTCTTCCATAACTGCGCCAAGGAGCTCGTGACTTAGTCACTATCGACGGCTCGCATTCAAGCTACGAAGGCGTATTTCAAGTTGCATCCGGAGGAGGGTCAGCTGGGGAAGTACAGGGAAGGGGCCGACAAGTATTTGACGGAGGCGCAGTACGCAAAGGTAAAGTGTTTATTTTACTTCACTTCATTATATGATTGTGATCAACACTGTCATTTAATAATAAAATGTGTGCAGGTCAGTGTACCGTGGCTTGACAGTCGTCCGGACGCGTACCGTGCCCTGTGTGCTCGTTGGGGAAGCCAAAGCTTCCAGGGCGTGTCTAAAACCCGTCGAGAGAGTAGAGGGACGGACGGAAAACACCGTATGGGTGGACGGCTACATACGTCTCGCTAAACGGATGGTAAGTGTGACTTGAATTCTATCTAAGTAATTTTATAATCTTTCATTGTGCTAACATGTATCGATAGGAGCACGAGAGGGGTCAGGAGCAGTCACCTATCGAGGTGTGGAAGAGGGGTCACTTGGGAAGTGACCCTTCGCAGCCTGAGCAGCTGTCTTCTCAGACGGCGACTCAGACGTTGGTGAGTTATTTTGTTAACTTAACTGAATTCTCTTTAATAGTTTCAATAATATTATTTTACTGTGTTTCCAGGCAAAGTACGGGCAGGAGGTGCAGAGGCTTCGAGGCGAAGAGTACGATAGGCAGAGCGCGCCAATTGTCCCAGAAGCCGCGTATGCAATCGGTGGCTGGAAACCTCACGGACGGTGAGTTTTGTTAATTTTATTTTATAGTCATGAACTTTGAGTTACAAAAATTTAATAATCTTACTTCGTTGTGCAGGTTAGCCATCTTTGATGGACTGGTCGACTCGAGGCAGGCGCGGGCTTCCTCAAGGGCCTCTTCATCGCAGCAAGGTGGGTCCAGCAGCAGCTGTACGGGCCGAGATCTGGAGCTCTAGAGTCTTCGAGAGGAGCTCCAGAGGACGCAAGAAGCGCTCAGGGCTAGGGACGAGATGCAGGCAGCGGCGCTCAGGGCTAGGTACGAGATGCAGGCAGCGGCTAGGGCTAGGGACGAGTATCAAAACTCGTACATGCTACAGTGGCAAGCTGCCTTCCAGGTAAGTTCTGAATGTTGTACTTAATATTTTTAATATATAAATGACAACTATAATGATTTGATTTGTATTCATAGGCTACGAGCGTAGTACAACAGACTGTCTTTCCGCAGTGGGCGCTGCCATTGACGGAGCTGCCACTGGTGCCGACGACAGGAGCACAGGTACAAAATTATTCAAAATAATTAAAACTAGTTAAACTTGTTCAAATTTTGTAAAATATGCATTTTTATACTTATAACTTGTCTAACCACACTTGCATATTACAGGAATCGGGGACGGAGGCTCAAACTCCGTCGCCCCAAATTCCAGCGCTTAAACGACTGCCGGAGGACGACTTTCTGAACTCCAGCGGCAGCGGACGGGGTAGCGTGTGATAGTCAGGTCAGCCGATTTGAAATCTACTTACATGTTAATTCTTATCATTTTCTTACCGCTGTACAAATAAAATCCTTCTGTATAGTCGTGAGCGTACTGTTATTTAACTGCGTCATCGCTGCCCCATTCTGAATTTGGTGCTGCACTGTATTTCTTGTCCTTGTTTACACGTCTGCCCTCACAGAGATACAGACTCACAATCCAAGTTAAGAGATCCATTACCGACTGCTAATTGCTTATGTCATGAATATTAGTTAATTGAGTCAATGTAGCACGATGTACATCATCAGATGTGCAGATTGATGTGCATTTAGCTGAAGAACAGTCTCAGGCCTGGAAACAAATTCACCAAGGGAATACCCATCTAAAGTTGGCCATATAACATGATCAATAGGAAATATAAAATTCATGAACTTGAACAACTGAACTTACCCATCTAACAACTGAACTTGATAACAAGGCGTGGTATAGGGGTTCTTGGCCGGCCTCGCGACGTCGTGCCAGTCGAGGTGTCCTGTCCTGTCAATGCACGCTCCTCCCCTGCTCTGGAGCTGCAGCCCGCGTGCCAATCCCCTATACCACGCCTGCTGCTTTGCCCTCCGAGAACCGTGAAGTCAACTCGCATGCCGAGAATTCTGCGAAGGCCATACCCTGCCCCAGCGCCGCGTCGCCATCCTAGTACTTCTCCCTGCGAGCCAGCTTCTGACCAGGTGTCGGGATGGACGGTTGTTCATCGCAAGCGTCCCCCTCGTAGTGCACCACCCTTGAAGATGAGGCTTGACACTGGTACTACTGTATCGCAACACCAGCCTTCTACCCTCCCAACTGACATCAGAGCCATCCTTATTAGAGGTCGGTGTTTCGGGTGCTTCCAGTCCGTGGCACCTGCTTACAATTTGGACATAATAAATCTCGGCAGTGCTCCACCCCACCAGGCCCAGACGGTCGCAGACCGATACACCCCCGTCTCATTGCAGCTCCTTTCTATGCTATTAAAAACATCCTACGTGCAGATACATATGGAATTTCTGAATTAGCAATTAATCCTCAAACATTTTTGAACAGAGCGTGCACGTCTACCAGGACAGAAGACATACCAGTGCCGCAGGCGCAAGGAATGCAGGCCAAGCTTGTCGGTGATCTCAGCAGCATTCATGGCATTAGGAAGATCCTGTTTGTTTGCAAACACCAGCAGCACAGCATGGCGCAGCTCATCCTGTCAACATAAGACAGCGTCACTTAGATGAGATGTCACTAGAGCAAAATTTCCCAATGTCCAAACACTAAGCATTTCTACTGAATAAAAAGTTATTTTCAGTGTTCATCAATTTTGTTGGTTAGAAATATCATAAATTTAAAGAGACTATTGTGAATCTTGATGGCATACTAATCAAGTGCTGGAATCACCAATGACCAAATATAGGAAGTTCAAGCAAGTGCAAGGCAAATCCAGGCCAAAGAATTACAGCCATAGGACATTCATGAATGCTAGAGAACTGTGAAAGCGACTTCATAAATTATGCAAATAATTTTATATTTCAGTTTGGCAATATCTGGCCATCTAAAACAAATTATGCTAATTATTAGCTGCTAGTTCAAGTTCAGTTGGCCATATAATTGCTTAAGCTGATTATTAGCTGCTAGTTTACCTGTTGCTGATTATTAACTTTGTGTTGTTGCTTTGAAGCAGGGGCAAGGCAAGGCAGCAGGAGGTTGGCAAAGAAAACCATAATGTTGGAGGCAGTCTTCTATTTCGAACATGGCAAACCTGTTTCTGTGATGTTGCCTGATAGTGTGTTGTTAGTGTGTTGTCTACTTCGAAACTTGTATAATATCTTTGTATTTCTGTGTCTGTGAAACGTGTATAATATCTGATTTCTGTTTTTTTTAAAGAAAAAATAATAGATGACGGTTTCACTGAGGTCGTCGTCTATAAGGAACTCTTATTGACGACGGTCTCAAGAAAATCGTTGTCTTTTGGGTTCCTTATAGACGACGGTTCCCGACGACCATCGTCTATAATTGTCGTTATAGACGATGGTGCACGGGGTCCCGTCGCCAATAAGGTTTCTATGCTGACACGTGGTGGAGCTAACTTATTGATGACAACTAAAGTTGGCCGTCGTCAACTAGTTAATTGACGATGGTAATTGTCGTCTATAAGGTTATAGATGACAAATAATCGTAGATGGCCCGGTACCATCGTCAATAAGTGTATACCGTCGTCTATAACTTATAGATGATGACACAGGCCCTATAGACGACGGTTCTCGGCCGTCGTCTATTATCGCGATTCCTGTAGTGCATAGCCTAATAAAGTACACTTGGATATGCTAATAGTGAATACTACTTAGTGGTCCAACATATCGGGCACGAACTTACCTTGGTCTGCCAGGCGACTTCCGCCAAGAGCCTACATCGTAGCCGAATGTGGAGGATTACAACGGACGGATTGGGCTATCACCACCTACCTCTACAACCCGTGGACTACGAGGCATCTAATGCTACTTTACTATCCAAGCACCATGCTTGCATGGTAAGTAAATATCTTAAGAGTTGCAACATAATATTCATCCTAAGACAATGACTAATCTAAACATCGTTGAACCAATATTGCAGCCATGCACTAACATTTTCATATTAACATAATCATAGTATTACCTAATTGTACTATAGCGAAGGTGTAGGATGCTTATAATAACATGATAATGACATTATGTCTAGATCATAACAACATCTACACCTAACACATACATGGACTCCACAATCAAACAAGAAACGCTTTGCCCAAGTATATGAATAAAGAGAGACTAATAATACTATTATTATAATGCATAAAGTCACAAATACAAGAAAAGATACATGAGCCATACCTTTCTCAATTTGAACTTGGGACTAGAGGCTCCTCTCTACTGCCTAACCTCCACTAAGGACTTGAAGAACTAATGTATACAAAAGAGTGAATGCTCAAGGAGTGTGTGGAGTGAGGGAACCCCCTACCCCCTATTTATACCCTCCAAAGGTCAGTTTGGCTACAGAAAAAGTGAGCAAATCAGTCGTCATCGTGATATCGAAGCTGTGAGGAGCCAACACATGGCGGCTGACCGCGTTTGGCGTGAATACCAGGTCGGGCGACCTGGTGGTACGGCCGAACTGCAAACGGCTCCAATTGCGCCGAAACTTCTCTATGACACTGTTATATGTGCCCCCATCATGGGTATGTGTGATTCCCTTGATATTTAGTTGGTTTTCTACTTCGAGTGGACCCATGAATCCTCGTTCTTGCACCTGATTGGTTGGAAGTGTGTTTCATTGCCTTGTGGCCATGCATTCACCTCAAATCTGCATATAATACCTGCATGCATCAATTTCTTCAAGTAAAAGTGGAACTAGGTTATTCCTAACTATGATGTGTGTAAGAAACATTCATTCCTTCACATAATCGAGTTATAATGACGGTCGAAATTGGTAAAACAGATGAGGAGTTTAGGCCCGATCTTCCGAAAGGTAATGGATAAGTCGATTGATGGAGATCTCGATGTTGATGATCAGAGGCTGTCGAGTAGAACACAAAAAACCCCTGCAATCACTACACCACCGCTCCATTGGTTATCAACCGTGCTGCACACGATTGACCTTGCCAAGAAGGCTAATCCCTACAAGTGCAATCGAGAACACAAGCAAGAACGTAGAAGACACGATCTGAAATCGCGAAGTTGGGGTTTCACAAACCGTAGAATGGTGATATTATTAATCTAAGCAAAATCCAATTGTTTATGGCGGCTACTATGGAGTATATATAGGTGGCAGGACGTCCAAGGAGGTTTTGGGGTCGTCACCTAACCCTAAGACACAAAAATAATGGACTTAGACTTGATCCAAGGCCCAATTGCCCAATATGGTGGTGCAACACCCTGACAGATTCTAAACTCGATTTTGTTTCGACGATTCCTGTCGACTCCGAAGGAATTTTGACATGAGACCAGTGCCATTGGAAATTTTATCCTCTCCCCTTTTTGTGCATATGTAGGATGTCCAAAACAGAGTTCGTATGCGTCCTCAGCGTCTGTTTTAGTGCGAACCGCTCTTGGACTTCGAGTTGGACACAATTTTGAGTTGGGGTCGGTTTCCATCTTCATTGAACGTATTCTCTGGTCCTCCACGCCTCTAAACATTCCTCTAATTACTCCTTGAATCACTCCATGTATCCAAATCACAATTAAATTATTAGGTAGCGATCTATTCTCAAAAATGTATAAGGAAACATATAAGAACGAGCTCACCTCTGAAATTAATTGGTGTGTGTGAATTATATTGATTGCATCTTGTATGTTGAATGGAGTGTTGTGTATATCCATAGGAGTGATGTCCTCATCATCCCCCTTCTTGAATTGTAGTCGTCCTCGACTCAAGTTCATCTTCTCTCATGTGTGGGTCCATATGTGCAACGCCATCAAATCCTCTTGTGTGCATCAAAGGAGGAGGCCAAGGTGGTGGACGATATAGTGCACCATCTCCATGTTCTCCATCAAATAAGCATGACCATTCACTTGAGCCAGGATCCCAAACAAATAAACATTGTGCCATGTTTATTTGTGCAATGATAATGTGCATGATCTCATCATTCTCCCCTTCTTTATGACAAGCCGTCCTCGACTTGCTCGTATGTCCAGCAAAGAGGCTTGCTTTGGGGGTAGAATGAGCGTTGTCCATATTGCACAACCGTAGCGAACAATGCTCCTCTATTAAATGTTGTCTGTGCTGCAAGAAAAAAATACTATAAAAACTTGACAAAGAATTATTAGTATTAGTGCATCCATTCATTTCACCATGTTGTTGCAGCACAAAATGAGATTTCTCATTTGAGCATATGTAAACATTATGCACCATAAATTCACCACTATCTTCATAGTTGCCTATAGCATGAAAAATATTTCTACTTAACAAAGGCAATTCAGATTGGGAAAATATTCTCCTCTCTACAATATCTAAATCACAAAGAGTGTCAAATTCAATATAACCCAAAGTATTTAGAGAAGACAACAATTTTAGCTCATCATTTTCAGCAATAGCGGTGATCAAATTATGAATTTTAGCACAAGTAGATGAATCCAAAACACAATCATCTAGTACATTAACTTGTTTTTGCATAGGTATAATAGAGTTATCAGCACACAACTCTTTCTTAGTACAACGATCAGTAGGAAAATCAACATGTGACAATGATGTATAAATAAACGATTCTAATAGTTGCTCCTCAAAAATAGCATGATTGTTGGAAAAATTCAGAACATCCAGAAACTTCTCACCTTCTGTATTTGTAGAATGTTTTGCCTTACCATTTTCAGCGGTGATTTCAAGTGCATTATGAGTTGATCCATCCAAAGTTTCACAAGTGTTGTCGAAAGCCTCGTTCTCATTTGCATCATCTACATTATTTTCTATATTGTCATGCAAAACGTTAGACACAAAAGGAGGTACAACAAGAAATTTCTCCTCAAATTGATGCACTTCATATTTGCAATTAGATACATTCATAAAAGTTTCTCGCATACAAATTTTCATATCCTTCCATGTTCGAGGTTTTTCTAAATCATTTAAATTGTTCCACCAAGTTAAGGCACAATCTACTAATGCACTTGCAACATTTCTAATCTTTCTCCTCTCACACATATGACATTTTCCAAAAAATTTATCCAACTCTATTTCCCAAGCAATATATTCATCGTAACCAAAACCATCATAAGAAGGAAGAGATGAGAGAATGTAATTACTTTCTGTGGAAGGAGTTGTAAAAATGGTCCGAATGTCATGTGAAACATTGATTTATGTTTTATTCTTAGCGAGCAACTCCATCGCCGTCTTCATCATGTCAATCATCTCAGCATATAATGCATGATTCTTGCTTTTACCTGACATTGTTAGTAGCAAATAGAAGACAACAAAAAAATATATTATCCTTATCAACTACAAAGGATAATGGCAAAGTGGAAGTGGAATCACACACTCTCAAGTGTCTTACCATGCTCTTACAAGTGTTCTTACCGACAATGTAGGTGGCAAACGGTGGCCAGTATGAAGAAAACAATAAAGCGTGGGATGATTGCAAAGGTGTATCGATTCTACTCAAGAGTAAAGTATAGCTTGGATGGCACTTTATATTTAGCAAGGATTAGCAACAATGAAAATCAGATAGTAAAGTTGAATAAGTGTCCAAAGTACTTGTCAAAATTGCTTGTCTAGCAATTTAAGCTAGCAAGACATGCATCAAAGCGCTGAGGACACAAAAGTTGCAAGCACTTCTGATTTTTTGTTTTTTCTTTTGTTTTTTTTCTTGTGCGGCTTTTGTATCTTGTTTTGCACTTGCCTCTTTCTTTTGTCTTTTCTAGAATGTGCTGCAAAAGAAGAACACAATGCAAAGCAATCAAAGATATCTCGTTGCTCTATAATAGATTTTCTTCTCAAACATACAAAGAAAATTAGGCACCCTTATAGGCCCCAAATCTAAAAAATTTTAACATCAAGATTACATACATATTTCTCCTCTTTAATTTAAGTACATGGAATACTTATTTTGGATCTAAACAATAGTAGATATTGGCCCCAAAATACAGACTGTTCAGAAATTCTATATCAATAACAGATTCAGATCTAATATAATTTGACCTTGATAACTATATTTTCTGGAAAATAGATGAATACAAAAGTTATAGGAAACTTCTTAAGCTTTCTAGAAAGTACAAGAACACAAAAATCCAAGTTTGTATATGCGAGATATGATGTAAATAACAAACTGGATAGAGATAAATCTAATATAGACGTGATGACGTGATTCCAAAGGATGAATCAACACAATTTGAATTCAAACTAAGACCAAAAATACTTTCTAAACCAGAAATATGACTCAACCACGGATACAAACTCAACAAAACCAAACTGAATAACAAAGTTGCAAAGACTCAATGGTGGTTTGGACAAAGTGATGAATACATCTACTAAACTATAAGTTTTTGTGGACTCTAGGTATGAAAAATAAAAAAATCGAAAGGATAGATTGTGTCTTCTACGTTCTTGCTTGTGTTCTTGGTTGCACTTACAGGGATTAGCCTTCTTGGTGAGGTCAATCGTGTGCAGCACGGTTGATAACCAACGGAGCGGTGGTGTAGTGATTGTAGGGGTTTTTCGTGTTCTACTTGACAGCCTCGGATCATCAACGCTAAGATCTCCATTAATCGACTTATCCATTACCTTTCGGAAGATCGAGCCTAGACTCTTCATCAATTGGTATCATATTTCTAAGTTGTCCATTAGGTAATTCATCTATCCTTTCGATTTATTTGTTTTTCATACCTAGAGTCCACAAAAAGGCCAAAAAAACTTGTAGTTTAGTAGATCTATTCATCACTTTGTTCGAACGACTATTGAGCCTTTGCAACATTGTTATTCAGTTTTATTTTGTTGTGTTTGTGTTCATGGTTGAGTCATATTGCTGGTTTAGAAAGTCCAAAATGGCCCCAAGTCTAAGTCTATTATTTCCGTATCTTAGGGTTAGGTGACGACCCCAACACCCCCTTGGACGTCCTCCCACCTATATATACTTCATAGTAGCTGCCATAAACAATTGGGTTTTGCTTAGATTAATAATATCGCCGTTCTACGGTTTGTGAAACCCCAACTTCGCGATTTCAGATCGTGTCTTCTACGTGTGATGAAACCACAAACACGTGGGTAAAGTGGTATAATGTCAGCAGAGTATTAAAACTATCATGATAGCCGTGCTCCCCATTAAGAGCACCTGGATGACCTACATAATTAGAGGTGTTTTGGTATTGGGATGGTTTGGTACTGGTTATGGAATGGTATTATAGCTTATGGCAATAGATATGGTTATTGGTAATGGAGAAATCTGGTATGTGGATGATGGTAATGAAATATGGACTTGTATTATGGTCGCTTTTCAAATGTTTTAATGTACTTTTCAGCACTTAGTCTTTATTATATTTGTCATTTGAATCAGCTGCATGTCATACTTTCCACACTTGCTCAGTACGACATGTACTCACCATTGTAATTCCCCCACCAACAGTTGCAGGTCAGGATTGGGAGTATAACGGTGATAATGCGGAGTTTTAGGCCGTGTCTGTCGTTAGCTTTGCCTGTGAATTGCTTGGAGTCGCGCTATACCCTTATTGCTTAGCTGCATATTTGCTTTATTTAGTTATTTCCGCTGCATTTAGTTCAAACTTTTCATCAATGTTCATTAGAGCTTGTATTTGAGGATATTATGAATTCTGTAATGAAAGTAGTTAATTAATTTTGTCTTATGGTAAATATTTGGTTATCCTTTTGTGAATGCACTCGTGTATGTGTGTTGAACATCCTGAGCACACATATGCGTTCACTTGGTTCATTTTCGGAACCGGGTGTCACAAACAACACGTCGAGTAGTCACGCGAATGCATTTCCCAAAAATCATATTCGCCCTCTATCCCACGGCAGGACTTCAAGAGAGCATCGGTTTCGGAGGCCTGCTCACTCCGTTTCTCGTGCGCGCAAGAAACAGATTCGGGAACACTTGGAAACAGCACAATAGTGAAATATTTGAAGAATGAGAGAATAGGTTCCTCTCTTGTGTCCCATAGTGTGATGGGGAGCCCTTCTTATATAGCCTTCAGGAGTGAGAGGGTGAATGAATGCTATTAAATTTTTTAAACGTTCATCAATTCAGCCGTTACAAATCAGCTATTAACGCGCCTGTTACTAGTCATAAGTACATCGGTTATGACTCAATATTAACGTGTCAGTTATGATTCAGTCATAAACGTGTCCGGTACTAGTGATAAGTATGCTGAATTGATTAACGTCACTAACAGGCATTTCACACCTCCCACGGGAGTGGTAACCAAAAGCTACCACGTGTGGTGCAGTTCCGGATCCAACCTCCTGTTGAGGGGAGGTCCGGTGCTGTCACGCGTCCCGCTGCTCCGGACCCAACTTCTCGCTGATAAGAGGTCCGATGCTGTCATGCGTCCCGCGGCCCAGTATCCAACTTCCCCACTGAGGAGAGGTCTGGTGCTGCCATGCGTCCCGCGGCTCCGGACCCAACTTTCTCGTAGAGGAGAGGTCCGATGTTGTCACGCGTCCCGCGGCTCCGGATCCAACTTCCCGCTGAGGAGTGGTCCGATACTGCCACGCGTCCCGCGGCTCCGAACCCAACTTCGAGGAGAGGTCCAATGCTGCCACGTATCTTAGAGCTCCGGAGCTAACCTCCTAGTACTTTGCCTTGAAATTCATTTAATTAAATTAAATAGATGGATCCAATACCTAAATATCTAACACAGACTACTGCTATGCAAGTTCCGTCTGTACATCAGTCGGTGCAGTCTCGTTTGCTGTCTTGCTGATGCCATCTCACAAACAAGATGGAAAACTTGGTTCGCTCGGGTGCAATATTTATTTGCTGTGAGTCGTAGTAGTAATTAACATATCAATAAGGACACTCATATATACAAGACTATAATCACTGTTTTGAAATAAATATCGTTTATGGTACTAATCTAGTTCAAATTTAATCAGATTTTTTATCATAAACATAAAATATTTCAGAACAAAAATAGTGTATAATACCCCCTTCATTCCATTTTTATTTGACGATCATTAGTTTATTTTCTAAAACGAACCAATGCTAAAAAGGAACCACTACAGGAAACAGGCTGAATTACGACGACCGACGCCATCACAAATAATGGTAAAATCATCGTAAATAAGCTATTTACGATGATTTAAATTATTTGCGACAGTTATTTGCCGTCATAAATTATTCATCATAAATAAGCTTATTTACGACAATCTCCATTGTAAATAAGGTTATTTACGACAGTGGTTTATAGCCGTCGTAAATAGAGGCCTGAGCCACATGGGTGGGCTGGGCCTCCTAATTCACAACAGCTACGGTGCTGTCGTAAATAAGGACCTTATTTACAATGGTTACCGCGGTAATTGTCGTAAATAAATATGGCTTATTTACGAAGGTCAGGTCGGCCGTGTTTATTTACGACAGTACTGTATAGAAGTTGTCGTAAATAAGATTTTTTGTTTCTTTTTAAAAGAAGAAAATGGCTACCCGGCGCGATCACTACAAGAATACGATTGACTTACGATGGCCGTGACCGTTGTAATTAAGGTCTAAACCATTGTAATTAGATTACTTACGCTGGTTTTTGCTTAGCTACAACGGTACTTAGCCAGCCGATGTAAGGGTTCTGTCGTAATTAAGCTAACTTACGAGGCTATCATCGTAAGTTATATAACTTGCGACAGCAGCCTGCAACTGTCATAAGTAAGTGCCCGAGCTGGGCTGCGGGTTGGACCAGATGACTTATGATGGCTTGTTTTGGCACTGTGCGTAAGAGGCTTAACTTACAACGGCTTCGAGCGGTTCATCATAAGTAACCTGGGCGAACTTACTACAATCGGGTGAGCCGTCGTAAGTCGCCTGGGCTAACTTACGATGACAACTGCCTAGACCATTGTAAGTTAAGTTTGTATTTAAAAAAAACAACAGAAATTGACTAGTTTGGTACTGGCCAGCTCACAACAACAAACATACACGGATTATACAGTCACAACAGCAATAAACAGTCATAAACGACTCCAAAACATCAATCACTACACAAACTCCAAATGGGCTACGCACTAGCCCCTCGACTACCATCGGAGCCGAAGAGCTCCTCTCCTTGTGTATGTTCTGGTACCGATAGTTGTGGCGATGGAGTTTGCGCCTCCGTCACCGAACCCTGCAAAACACATTGGAGTTAGACATGTTTTGGATTGGGATCTCTCTTTATTTTCTTGCTCTCACTCTCTTCCTCTCTCTCACTCTCTTCCTCTCTACCTTCCATCCTCTCTCTCGCTCTCTTCCTCTCCCTCTCTTTCTCTCACTCTATTTCTCTCCCTCTCTTTCTGTCGCTCTCTTCCTCTCCCTCTGTTTCTGCACTCACTTTCTCTCTATCTCTTCCTCTCTTTCTCTCTTTCTCTCACTCTCTTCCTCTCTCTTTCTGTCACTCTCTTTCTCTCTTCCTCTCCCTATCTTTCTCTCACTCTCTTCCTCTGTCTCTCCCTCTCTCTTCCTCTCTCTCCCCATCCATCTCCTCTTTTTCTCACTCTCTTCCTCTCCCTCTCTAGCATCCTCTCTCTCTCACTCTCACCCTCTCTCTCGCACTCGCTCTCAACCTCTCTTTAGCACTCCCCCTCTCCCTCTCTACCACTCTATTTCTCTCACTCTATCTCTCCCTCTCTGTCTCCCTTACTCCACCTCTCTCTCTCTCTCTCCCTCACCCTATGTTCCACCTTCTTCTCTCCCTATGTTAAATGAATACGATAATATTAAAGAGTTTATTACCTGTGTCGGGGCACCTATGCTGGGAGCGCTTGTGCCGGGGTCGTCTGTGGCAGCTGAAATGCAAGAATCACGATCTGCTCGCCATTCTATTGAGCAAGGCCTATCATTGCAAAATATTAGAACATACATATTACTTAACAACTTTGAAATTAAACTACAGTAATTTAAATTACTTACCTCCATTGCTGCCTGCATCTGGGCCATGTAGCTGGTCTGGTACTCCTGGATGACTCCCATAGTCCACATATATGAGTCCAATTGTGATCCTCTCCGTAACCAAGAAAATATCTACGACAATTTTAATCTGGCACCAATTTGTCCAACATATCAGATATTTCTGACCCGTTAAGATGTTTCGGTGGTCCTTTAATGACAACTGTGTCTTTTCTGAAGATATTCCTCTGTTGCCTAAACATGTGATTCGGAGGCAACCAATGTTTGTGACAATCGAAGTAGCATATCTTGCCTCCATGAATAAGTCAAAAACAATCTGTGTCAGAAGCACATATCAAACACGTCAAACGATCGTGAGTGCTCCATCAAAACATGATGTATGCCGAGAAATCATAGACGAACCACAAATAAGCAGCTCGAAGGTTGAAATTCTGCTTCTTGTAACAGTCATACACTTTGGCTCTTATCCACAACATTTCTAATTCTTTGATTAGCGGTTTCAACATCATGTTTAGACATGGCCCACGATGATCCAATTAAGGTACAATGAGCCGATGGTAGGTTGTGCGAAATGACAAAGACAGGCCAACAGGAGTGTGGTGTGGCATTTGTACTGAACAGCGAGAATCCGTCTATTGCCAACCTGATGCGAACATTTCTCGCTTCATGACTGAAGTCTGGATCGAACTGATCCATCGCCTTCCATGCCTCACCGTCAGACGGGTGCATCATGACTCTATTGTTCTGACGTACACCTTCTTTGTGCCATCTCATGTCTCTCATAGATTTTTTTGAAAGAAACAACTGCCTCAACCGAGGTGTCACGGGTGAGTAACGAAACTGCTTACGTGCGACTTATGCCATCACATTATCATCATCGTAATTAACAAGTTCGACAAACCTCGATTCACCACATTTTAAACATTTGTTCTCTTTGGCATGCTCTTTCCAGAAAAGCATGCAGTTGTTTGGACACACATAAATCTTCTCATATTTCATACCGAGATGGAAAGCAATTTCTTCGCTTGATACATGGCACTTTATGGAGCTTTGGAAGGATATCGCTGATCAATTTGATGAGGTCGTTGTAGCAGTTATTAGAAAAAAGGTATTTATACTTAATTGTCATAAGTCTAGTCACATAAGTGAGGAGGCTCACTTCAATGTGTCCATGCAGCGGCTCTTTTGAAGCTTTGAGAAGCTCAAAGAACGCTTCAACCCCCATTGTAGGAGGATACTCCGTAAGCTCTGGTTATATAGCTTCTAGTATCTCATCCATCCTACCAACTTTCGTATTATCATCATTGTCCCCTTCCTCTTCTTGTACAACTTGAGAAGTTATGTCGTCGTGGAAGGTCCACACCTCATAATGTGGCATGTAAACATTTCGACACAAGTGTATTGAAAGTTCCATTTTGTCCAATAACTTCGTGTTTTGACATTTCATACACGGGCACCACACCTTATCGATATTTGACAACAAAAAAGCTCGATCAATAAAAGCATCTGTCTTCGCGAACCACTCATCTGAGTGACCACCAAATCTGCTCTTCCAACCATGCTTGACTTGCAGTATAAAGCCAAAGAAATGATGGTTATTTTATACTTTGTTTAATGTCACAACCCTACATCTATTGGAAAGGATAGGTCCTAAACCCACCCAAGAGTGACAGAGAGGAACATGCTTATGACGAGAGGTGGGGTCTGGACCCAGACAAAATTTTGGTAGTATAATCCCGCTGTTCTCCAAGTGCAAGCCCAAAAATGGTGCAACAGAGAACATTAGGTTTACTCTGTCGAAATCTCATCCATATCCAAACCCCACGTCTCGTCATAAGTGAAAGTGCATCTAGGAATCCCTTATGGGTTTTCGTTGATTTATGACAAGCAAATGAGATCCTAACCACTTTGTTGAGATGAGCACAGGTTCTAATGAGAAAATGAGCAAGGTGCCAAAAAGAAAGGAGAATGAGGAACAATGCAGAAAAGAGCTCAAGAAACAAGCGTAGTAGATCATTATGTATGGACTGTGTTAAGGAAACACAACCCAAGAGCTCAAGCACAAATAATATCACACATTGCACATATTTATACAGGACCGGACTAGTTCAACTGACCCCGGGCTAGTTTGATATCTTTCTGCACAAGATCGGGCAAGTCCTCACAATGCGGACTTGTCTTCACAGTCCAGTTTTTCACTAACCGAACTAGTCCGATATCACCACGGACTAGTCTGATATCTCTTTGACTAGAATCGGACTAGTCCTCCCTAGTGCGGACTAGTTCCCCAAACACTTCACATGTTGCACAAAATCGGACAAGTACGATCACACACCGGACTAGTCCGATATCTTTCTGATGTCAATCAGACAAGTCCGGTATTAGCACGGACTAGTCCGAAAACCCTCTGACCTAAATCGGTCAAGTCCTCCAAGTGCGGACTTGTCCCCCAAATTCACTTAGGGTTTCACATATCCGGACAAGTCCAATATTTATCGGACTAGTCCGAAGATTTCTAGAACCAAAATCGGACAAGTCCGCTCTCAGCCGGACAAGTCCTATATTTCGGGACACCTAGGGTTTGCTACACACAGCACACCAGACTAGTCCGGTGTCCACCACGGACTAGTCCGATCTTTCTAAACCCTAACGGTAACTTTTGGATACCCCATATAAATAGGTGTGCACGGCCCATATTTCACATCTCTCGACCCCCCTGCACCATCACACCTCCCAAGAGCCTAGAAAACACCTCTCTCCACAAAATCCAACGCAAGAAAGATCAATCCTTTGAGGATACACTCTTTATCATTGGAGAGACACGGTTCATCACTCATTGAGCTCTTGGTGTGATTCCCTAACACACTCCTGTGGTTTTCATTGTGATCCAAAGAGTGTGTTCTTGGTGGTGTTCATATTGTAATCTTGGGGAGCCCTCAACGTGTGAGAAGGCCCCTTGAATTTGGTTATTTGCCCTTTGTGATTAGTGAAGAGGATTGGCCTCCATGGCGATCCGACGAGGGTAGGGTTGGAGAAGACCCGGTCCTTTTGTGGACTCCTCAACGTGGATGTAGGCTGCCTCTGTGGGAACCGAACCACGGGATAAAGTGCTCGTGTTCTTACTTTGTGAACATCATTCTTACTCTTCATATCAATCTAGGGTTTCAATCAATCTTGTTCACTTTACGTTGAAACATTGAATATAAGATTAACTTGTGGTACATCCTAGTTAACTATTGTGTAACACTTCAATTACAAGTATATTTCCACTGCATACATCCTAGGATCAAGATAATCGATCCAATTTGATCAACCTAGTCGGTATACACTGGACTAGTCCGCACTCGATCGGACTAGTCCGATATCTTGAGATTTGATCTGGTTGTTAAGTGTTGCAGGTTCCGACAAAATTCAAAAAGGCCTATTCACCCCCCTCTAGGCCACATTCAATTGGTATCAGAGCAAGGTTCTTCAAAAGGATACTAATCGCTTGAAGAGATCATGTCGGACATGAAGGACGTACACAAGAGCATCAACCAAGAGAAGGTTGAAGAAGAAAAGAAACAAAAATTGGAGAGGCTCCTCGAGGCCATTCAAGACTTCGAGGATGATGATGAGGAGACTGTAACACTCTTATTTTCATGC
The DNA here is from genome assembly GCA_036927565.1 of Tuctoria greenei. Lineage (NCBI taxonomy): Eukaryota > Viridiplantae > Streptophyta > Magnoliopsida > Poales > Poaceae > Tuctoria > Tuctoria greenei. The sequence goes on along the minus strand of JAYESD010000001.1, from coordinate 24,246,788 downwards.
ATCATGCCTTGCATGCACTCATATACATGTTTACATTAACCCACATAAAGAGGAACGAGTTTAAAATTGATTCAGAGCATTTAAAATTGATTTGGAACAAAACCGCACTTAAAATGCAGGAAAGTGCGGACTAGTCCGATTTTACTGAGGACTAGTCCGATTTCTCTCTGACTAAAAACGGACTTCTCCGTTTTTGCTGCGGACTAGTCCGATTTTGCCTCTCAAAACTTTCAGACTTGTCCAATTTTGTGCGGGCTTGTCCGATATTCGAAGAATCCTTGAAAATTTGCTAAGTCCCTGAACTTTTCCGGACTAGTCCGGTGTTCCAGCAGACTTGTCCGTTTTCCTCTCTGACTAAAGTCGGACTTGTCCGATTTTAGGCCAGACTTGTTCGATTTTCTCTCTGGACAACTTCCGACTAGTTCGATCCTTTTCGGACTTGTTCGATATTTCGTGACTCCAAGTTGATCTTTTATTCTACGACTTGTTTCTTGGGTTTCACATTAAGTGGGCCTAGGGACGTCGTGCCTAACTCTTTTAGAGCCCATGAGGGACTCTAAATCGGCCTCTACTCATCCCAAACTCAAAATCCATCTAACCCTAGCCTCCACCTCTATATAAACAACCCCACCCCTTGGCTTGACATCTATTTGCCACTTTTCCACCCCACCCAAACCCTAGTTCGTGGAGAGCCACCATCAAGGAGGGAGGAGATGATCCCAAGCAAGAAGGAGAGGGGGAAACGAAGGAGGATCAAGATCTCCACCAAGTTTCGTTCTTCATCACCAATTCATCTCCAAGTTCATCACCAACCCAAGATCATCAAAGATTATGATTTGGGGATCAACTATCATCCTTGAAAAACCAATGTAGTGGCCGATGCTTTGAGTAGAAAGGGAGTAAGTCATCAACTCACAGTTCGAGAGTTACCATCCGAGTTATGTAAGGAGTTTGAAAGGTTGAACCTCGGATTTGTAAATGAGATGGAGATGATGGAGTTAAACCCAACCTTGGAGCAAGAAATTCGAGAGGCACAAACCGCAGATGAAGAGAGCAAGGAAATCAAGGAAAGGACCGAAGAAGGGGGATAATTCAGATTTGATGAAGACGAACATGGTACCTTATGGCTTGGAAAGAGAATCGTTGTGCCTAATGTGAAGCATATTTGTGAGACAATATTAAAAGAGGCACATGACTCACCTTACTCAATTCACCATGGTTGTACAAAGATGTACAAAGACTTGAAGACTAGCTATTGGTGGGATAGCATGAAGAAGGACATTGCTGAATATGTGGCATTGTGTGATGTGTGTCAACGAGTCAAGGCGGAACATCAAAGGCCAGCTGGATTATTGCAACCATTGAAGATTCCGGAATGGAAGTGGAAAAAAATCGTTATGGACTTCATAGTTGGGTTACCACGTACTCAGTCCGGGTATGACTCAATTTGGGTAATTGTGGATCGCTTAACCAAGTCAGCTCATTTTGTCCCTGTGAAGACCAAATATACAGCTGCACAATTGGCCGAAACATACATGGAGCATATTGTGTGTCAACATGGAGTCCCTAAGAAGATAGTCTCGGATAGAGGTTCTCAATTTACCTCTAGATTTTGGCAAAAATTGCATGAAGCTATGGGAACGAGGTTGAATTTTAGTTCAGCATATCATCCTCAAACGGATGGACAAACCGAGAGGACCAATCAGATTTTGGAGGACATGTTAAGAGCTTGTTCTTTGAAGCATGGGAAAAGTTGGGACAAAAGCTTGCCATACGCAGAATTTTCATACAACAATAGTTACCAAGCAAGCTTGAAAATGTCACCGTATGGAGCGCTTTATGGGAGGAAGTGTACGACACCTTTATTCTGGAATGAGGCAAGAGAAACCCAAATATTTGGTCCGGATGTGTTGCAAGAAGCCGAAAAGCAAGTCCAAATAATTCGTGAAAACTTGAGGGTTGCCCAATCAAGACAAAAAGGCTATGCGGACAATAGGAGAAGGAAATTAGCCTTTTGAAATAGGAGATTTTGTTTACCTCAAGGTGTCACCAATGAGAGGTCATAAGAGGTTTAACATAATAGGCAAGCTAGCACCTCGTTATATTGGACCATTCAAGATTTTGGACAGAAGAGGAGAAGTAGCGTATAAGTTGGAGATGCCAACTCATCTTTCAGATGTTCATGATGTCTTTCACGTTTCCCAGCTCAAGAAGTGCTTAAGAGTACTGAAAGAACAAGTGCCAATGGAAGGATTGGAATTAGAGGAAGATTTGACTTATGCCGAGAAACTGGTCAAGATCTTGGAAACCAAGGAGAGTCACAAGGAACAAGGTTATTAGATGGTGTAAAGTTCGATGGAAGCACCACACAGAAAAAGAAGCGACGTGGGAATTGGAGGATGATCTCAAGAAGGAATTTCCCTATCTCTTCTCTTCCGCGTCGAATCTCGAGGGCGAGATTCATTTTAAGGGGGGTAGGTTTGTAACACCCTCATTTTCATGCATCATGCCTTGCATACACTCCATATACATGTTTAACATTAACCCACATAAAGAGGAACAAGTTTAAAATTTATTTGGAGCATTTAAAATTGATTTGGAACAAAATCGCACTTAAAATACAGGAAAGTGCAGACTACCGATTTCTCTCTGACTAAAAATGGACTTGTCCGTTTTTGCTGCGGACTAGTCCGATTTTGCCTCTGGAAACTTTCGGACTTGTCCGATTTTGTGCAGACTAGTCCGATATTCCAAGAATCCTTGAAAATTTGCTAAGTCCCTGGACTTTTACGGACTAGTCCGGTGTTCCAGCGGACTTGTACGTTTTCCTCTCTCAATAAAGTCGGACTTGTCCGATTTTCTCTCTGGACAACTTCGGACTAGTCCTGTCCTTTTTGGACTTGTCCGATTTTTCGTGACTCCGAGTTGATCTTTTGTTTTACGACTTGTTTCTTGGTTTTCACGTTAAGTGTGCCTAGGGACATCGTGCCTAACTCTTTTATAGCCCATGAGGGACTCTAAACCGGCCTCTACTCATCCCAAACTCGAAATCCATCTAACCCTAGCCTCCACCTCTATATAAACAACCCTACCCCTTGACCTGACATGTATTTGCCACTTTTCCACCCCACCCAAACCCTATTTCGTGGAGAGCCACCATCAAGGAGGGAGGAGATGATCCCAAGCAAGAAGGAGAGGAGGAAACGAAGGAGGATCAAGATCTCCACCAAGTTTCGTTCTCCATCACCAATTCATCTCCAGGTTCATCACCAACCCTAGATCATCAAGATCCAAGTGTTACCTCCAAGTTTCTTGATTCATTGGAGTCCTAAACACCTGGTATACCTTCTATTATATTTTCCTTACGTGAATTCAACACCTAATCTCCAAATTTATGTCGATCTACAGAACCCTAATCTGTTGATCTTGCAAAGTGCGGACTTGTCCGGTCCCTAACGGACTAGTCCGGTCTTCCTGGCTAAATTGTGTTGAATTGATTCTAAAGTTTGATCTAATCAAATCCAAACCTGTATAAACTTGTTAAAATCTATTAGAACTAGTTAGTAATCATTAAAAGCAATCAATTAACAAGTTCTACCTTGCATTTGCATTAATCATGCATGTCATGTCATAATGAGTAATATTTGTGCACTCTTTGATTGTGTTTCTTGTCTTGTATGTTTATTGTGCGGATTAGACGGATTTGTGCTAGAGAGTGTCGCGGAGGATCTCCAGCACCAAGAGTTTGAAGGCTTTGACCCTAATCAACCACAAGAGCAAGGCAAGTGTCCTTGAAGCATATTGATCTTGTTTTAACATAAATGTTTTGTTTGCAAAATTGCATGATTGTGTCAATTTGATGGGAATCCTATGATAGGAAGTTTACTAGCTTTGTTTGACCACCCTTTTCACCTGCAATATATGGTAGAGAGTCGGGAAGGGCTTTTTACCTTTTGCTTCGCTTAATCAACTGGGATGAGAAACAACTATACCACTCAATTTAATTATGTATGGATGAGATTATGATTAACATGAACTGGTTAAATATGATATGGTAATGGGTGATCTAAGCAAGCCTGATATGTGGATGGGTTGGACGTATGGTGGTTTGCTTGCTTTGGATCTAAGGACCGGTTCATGCGAGAATAAGCCAGGACTAAAGCGTCACCACGAGGCCAAGTATGGGTGCGGCGTAGCTGATTAATTAGGGCTTTGCCAGTGCTATTTGGACCATTATGGATGCTCGGGGAAAGGGTAGTCGGATTGGGTTTGTTGATGATTGGTGGGACTACCCTGGGATCCGAATGGCTCAAGAGGGGGCCCTTGGTTGAAGATGTGCTCAGTGGGAGACATCGCCACTGGTGAAACCTCATGGGGGTTTAAATAGGCTAGTAATCCCTTTGTAAAGGCTATTTTGTGATCTCTTGGCCACACACCGACGGAAGTGTGAGACGGCATAATAGAGGTTCTAGTCATCGAAAGGTGATGAAATCACGAACACGTGGGTAAAGAGGTACAAACTCTGCAGAGTCAAATAAAACTATCATGATAGCCGTGCTCCCGGTTATGAGCACCTGGATAACTTCCATGATTAGAGGGAACTTAGTATTTGGGATGGTTATGGTTGGTATTATGGTTATGGTTGGTTATGGACTTATTTCTGGTATTGAATATGGTTATTGGCAATGGTGAAATCTGGAATTATTGATGATGGTAGTGAATTCAGACTGGTATTATGATATTACTTATGATTATGATGGGTTTACTTCACATACATATAATATATTGCTTTTCAAATGTTTTAATATACTTTTCAGCACTTAGCCATTATTATTGTCGTCATTTGAATCAACCACATGTCATACTTTCCACACTTGCTGAGTACGACATGTATTCACTCTTGCAATCCCCCCCCAACAGTTGCAGGTCAGGATTGGGAGTTTAATGGTGATAATGCGGAGTTCTAGGCCGTGTCTACCGTCAGCTTGCCTGTGGTGTTGATTGGAGCTGCGCTATATCCTATTGCTTATGCTGCCTAGCTGTTTAGTTTGCTTATTTAGAGCATTAGTTGAACTTGTCATTAATATTCATTAGAGCTTGTATTCGAGGATAATATGGTTTGTTTAATAAAATTTGGTTAATTAATCTTGTTCTATGGTAATTTTCTGTATACTCTTTTGTGAATGCACTCGTGTATGTGTGATGAACATCCTGGGCACACATATGCGTTAGCTTGGTTCATTTTTCGGAACCGGGCATCACAGAGACGCTGGAACTAAAGACACTCCTAAGGAAGAAAAACCTCTCAAAAGGAAAAGTAAAGATCGAAGATGAGAAGAATAAGAAGGGGAGTAGTCACACCGACTACTCCCGATATCCTTTCAACTACGATCGGCTTAATTCTAGCAATAATCACTACTTATCTATTCCACTTGGAAAAGCCCCACACTTTGATGGCAATGACTACTCAATGTGGAGGTAAAACATGAAAATGCACTTGATTTCTCTCAATCCAAGTTTGTGGCATATTGTATGTACATGAATAGATATCCCCGACGATGATGAGGATCTCACACCCAGCCAAGAGCAAGCAATCCATCAAAATGCCCAAGCTGTTGCAGTCATCACCTCATCACTCAGTCGGGACGAGTTCACAAAGGTGGATGGACTCGGGATCGCAAAGGAGATATGGGATACATTGCAAACCGCACATGAAGGCGATCGTCATGTGCGAGAAGCAAAGATCGAGATGATTGAAGGCGAGCTGGGAAGATTCGCCATCGAAGAAGATGAGTCGCCAGAAGACATGTACAACCAACTAAAGATGCTCATCAACAAGGTGCGAGCATACGGAAGCAAGAAGTGGAACGACCACGAGGTGGTGAAGCTCATTCTTAGAGCCTTCATGCCTCACAATGTCACCTTGTGCTCGATGATACGAGAAAGCCCCGGGTACAAGAAGATGACTCCGGATGCGCTACTTGGGAAAATCATCAACTTTGGGATGATGGAAAAGCAAGCCAAGCATGTTAAGGAGATTGTCGATCTCACCTCGGCAAAGAAGAAAGGGGTCGCTTTGAATTCCACTCTCAAGCCCTTGTCTAAAGAAGCTCGAGAAGCTCAACTAGAAGAAGACGGTGATGATGAGAGCAGCAACTTGGATGAAGATGACATGATACTATTCATGAAGAAATTCAAAAGAATGATGAAGAAAAGACAAGGGGCTAAATCAAGTGGAGGAAAGTACAAGGAAAAATCAAGACCAAATTTGAGGCGGGCATGCTATAACTGTGGTGAGTATAGCCACTTTATAGTTGGTTGCCCATATGAAGAAAACAAGAAGAAGATCAAGGAAACGAAGCCTCAACCCAACAAATTCTTCAAGAAGAAGAAACAAGCCGAACAAGCGCATCTAGGGAAAGAGTGGGACTCAAATGATGAGTCCTCATCCGAAGAAGAAGAAGAGATGGCTAGCATAGCCATCGAGAAGACATGCAAAAAGTCCACTCTCTTTCCTACTCTCAGCGCATGGAAGGGGAACGGCAGTTGCCTCATGGCAAAGGAAGGTAAACGCAAGGTAACAACCAAACCCTCTTCCTTGCATTCCTATTCTAGTGATAGTGAAATTGCTAGCGATAATGAAGATATGCTCATTGGATTAGATAAGAAAACAGCCGCGAAAATGAAATTTCTACTTGATCAACTTGTTGAGAAGGAGAAGCTGATAAACCGTCAAGAAAACATGATTATATCCCAAAAGAAGGAATATGTTGAACTTGACAAGCTTCTAGAACTTGAAAAGGAGCAAAGCAAGTCACTAGAGCTTCAGTTAGCTTTAAGCAAGGAAGCTTGCTTGGAGTTAAGCGACTCAAATGCTACAATCAAGGATGAACTTGCTAACCTAATCAAGGTTAACAAGATCCTTGAAGTACAAGTCGAGTCACTCAAGCAAGGTGACCCTTCATCCTCTTCATGCTCACCTTCTCAACCACTTAAAACTGAAACTATCATTATTTATTCATGTGGAAAAGTTGACACCAGCTTGAAAGGCAAGTCAACCTCTACCAAGGATAATCATCCTGCCCAAAGTGACATATTTGACAAGGAGAAGGTCAAATATGCACGTAGTGCATACTTGACCACAAGACCTCCTAATGTCAAATATGGCATTGGGTATTCGTATGGTGGAAAGAAAAATGCTAGAATCCATAAGAATAATGAGGAAAACATTACTTTTGTAAAGGGAAGACCCTCTCAAACTGGAAAATCCAAAGTTAACGCATCCAACACACATGATCACCGGACTAGTCCGGTCGGGACACGGACAAGTCTGGTTCTCTAGACAATTCTGATCTCCCGGACTAGTCCTGTATATAAACAACAACAATTGCTTTTTAGAACCTTTGATGCATATTATGTTTTAATGAGAAGTAATTCTGGTAAGATTTATGCTCATTATATTGGGCCACGCCATGAGAACACCAAGTCTCATGTGTGGGTGCCTAAATCCCTTGTGACTAACCTAAAAGGACCCAAGCAAGCTTGGTACCTAAAACCAAGGCATGATTTGTTTTTGTAGGTATGTTCCTCTGGTGGATCTAAATGGGTGCTAGACAGTGGTTGCACCAACCATATGACCAGAGAAAGAAGATGTTCGTCGAGTATGAAGAAAATGAGGATTCAAGCGAGGGCATCTTATTTGGAGACAATAGTCAAGGAAAGGTGCTCGGTACCGGTAAAATTGCCATATCATCTAAACATACTCTTTCTTATGTGCTACATGTTGATTCCTTAGATTATAACCTGATGTCCAAATCTCAATTATGTGACAAAGGTTATAATTGCTTGTTCATTAATGAGGGTGTGACCGTCTCTAGGAGGAGTGATGGTTCCGTTGCATTCAATGGTATTTTAAAGGGAAAGCTTTACCTTGTTGACTTCAACAAGGATAAAGCCAAACTTGACACATGCTTGATTGCAAAGACCAACATGGGTTGGATGTGGCATAGACGGCTAGCGCATGTTGGTGTGAGGAATCTTCAAAAACTCCTCGAGGGCGATCACATCCGAGGTTTGAAGGATGTTGTTTTTGAGAAAGACAGGCCTTGTAGCGCGTGCCAAGCTGAGAACCAAGTTGGAGCACCTCATCCTGCTAAGAACGTCATGACTACAACAAGACCGCTCTAGCTACTCCACATGGACTTATTGGGTCCAATTGCTTACATAAGCACTAGCGGTAACAAATACGACTTAGTAGTTGTTGATGATTTTTCTCGCTTCACTTGGGTTTTCTTTTTACATGATAAGATAGAAACACAATGAACACTCAAGAAGTTTTTCAAGCGTGCTCAAAATGAGTTTTCATTAACGATCAAGAACATTCGAAGCAACAACGGCACAGAGTTCAAGAACACACAAGTTGAGGAGTACCTAGATGAAGAAGGCATAAAGCATGAGTTTTCAGCATCTTACTCCCCTCAACAGAACGGAGTTGCCGAAAGGAAGAACCGAACCCTCATAGAGATGGCGAGAACAATGCTCGATGAGTACAAGACCTCGGATCGATTTTGGGCGGAAGCGGTCAACACTGCTTGCCACGCCATAAATAGACTTTATCTTCATTGACTACTCAAGAAGACATCCTATGAGCTACTCACCGGTAACAAGCCTAATATTTCATATTTTTGAGTCTTCGGTTCCAAATGCTATATTTTGAACAAGAAGTCTAGGACTTCAAAGTTCGCTTCCAAGTCTGATGAAGGTTTCTTGCTTGGTTATGATTTGAACTCTTACGCCTATCGTGTCTTCAACAAGACCTCCGGAATTGTTGAAGTAGCACGTGATGTAGTGTTCGATGAGACTAATGGCTCCCAAAAGGAGCAAGTTGATTCATGCGTGCTAGATACAGAAGAAGCTCCTTGCCAAGCATCGAGAAGAATGGCATTAGGTGAAGTTCGACAACAAGAACCACCTCTACATATGCATGAGGAAAATGAACCACAAGAGGAGGCCAACGATCAAGGGGGAGCTTCCATACAAGATCAACCTCAAGATGATGAAAATAATCAACAAGTCAATGAAGGCAACCATCTAGGGGGAGAAGAAGATGACCATGAAGATTCAAGACAGCAAGTGCCACACCCAAGAGTAGACAAATGTGTCCAAAGGGATCACCCAATCGACAACATCGTCGCTGACATCCAAAAAGGGAGTAACTACTAGATCTCACATAGCTAGTTTTTGTGAGCATTATTCGTTTGTGTCCTTTTTGGAACCGCGCAGGGTTGAGGATGCATTGAAGGATCCAGACTGGGTAGTGTCCATGCAAGAAGAACTCAACAACTTCAAAAGGAACAAGGTGTGAGAACTAGTCGAAAGACCAAAATTCAACGTTGTCGGCACAAAATGGGTCTTCCGCAACAAACAAGACGAACACGGAGTTGTGACAAGGAATAATGCACGACTTGTGGCCAAAGGGTATTCACAAGTCGAAGGTTTGGATTTCGATGAAACCTTCGCTCCAGTAGCTAGACTTGAGTCTATTAGAATATTCTTGCATATGCTACTCACCATGATTTCAAGCTCTATCAAATGGATGTGAAAAGCGCATTCCTCAATGGACCAATCAAGGAGGAGGTGTATGTGGAGCAACCCCCTGAATTTGAAGATGAAGAGTTCTCCAACAACGTATTTAAACTGTGTAAGGCTCTCTACAGCCTCAAACAAGCTCCTAGAGCTTGGTATGAGTGTCTTAGAGACTTCTTAATCGAAAATGGTTTTAAGATCGGTAAAGTAGATTATAGATTGTTTACAGAGAACTTTGACAATGATCTCTTTATTTGTCAAATTTATGTTGATGATATAATCTTTGGTTCAACTAATAAATCTTTTTGTGAAGAATTTAGTAAAATTATGACAGATAGGTTTGAGATGTCTATGATGGGAGAGCTAAAGTACTTCTTGGGATTCCAAGTGAGGAAACAAAAGGAAGGGACGTTCATAAGCCAAACTAAGTACACTCAAGACATACTCAAGAAGTTTGGAATGGACAAGGCGAAACCTATAAAGACACCCATGGCAATGAATGGCCACTTGGATCTCAATGAAGATGGACCAAATGTCGATCAAAAGGTATATCGCTCCATGATTGGATCTCTACTCTACTTATGTGCATCTAGGCCACATATTATGTTGAGTGTATGCTTGTGTGCAAGATTTCAAGCCAACCCAAAAGAGTGTCATTTGACAACCGTTAAGAGAATCTTGCGATATTTAGTTCATACACCCAACCTAGGCCTTTGGTAACTCAAAGGTTCAAAATTCAATCTCATTGGTTACTCCAATACAGATTATGCCGGATGCAAAGTAGATAGAAAAGGTACCTCCGGTACATGTCAATTTCTAGGTAGATCACTTGTTTCTTGGTCCTCCAAGAAACAAAACTCCATTGCCTTATCCACGGCCGAAGCGGAGTACGTTGCAGCCGAGAGTTGTTGTGCACAACTCCTTTGGATGCGACAAACTCTAAGGGATTACAGTTACAATATGAACCGTATTCCACTCCTTTGTGACAATGAGAGTGCTATTAAGATTGCCCATAATCCTGTTGAGCACTCTAGAACCAAACACATAGACTCCGGCATCACTTTTTGACATACTATTCAATGAAGGGAGATATAGCCGTTTCACATGTCAATACCGAAAAGCAACTAGCCGATATATTCACCAAGCCACTTGATGAAAAACGCTTTTGCGAGCTTCGAAATGAACTAAATATCCTTGATGCTCGGAATGTGGCTTGAAATCTTGGATACCTGAATGCTATCTTCAAAATTCATTGATTGTATTGTAAAAATCATCCCTCTCAATTTTTCTGAGAAAAACAAAAAAAAACACTATGTCAATTATTAGATCTTGGTGAACTATGGTCATTGCTTGATTGTTGAATGCTTACTAATCATATTCATCAAGATTATATGATTTGTTTTGCCTCCCTATTTTCTTAATAAGTACCTTCGAATATATACGAATGGGCTAAGCATTTCTTCCCTGGTGACCACGGACTAGTCCGTGGTTGCCCGGACTAGTCCGCCCATGTAGACTAGTCTGCGGTGTGACGGTTAGGCCGGACTAGTCCGGCAGACCACAGACTAGTCCGATATAGTCTCTGTAAAAGTTCGGACTAGTCCGATTATTTTCGAACAAGTCCGATTTTTTGTGTCCATAACCCTAGCCACCGCCAAACCCTAATCTTCCTCACCCTACACTTGCCTAAATCTTTCTCTCTCCACGCTCGAGCTCCCCAAGGCGATTTCCATCATCCTCCATCAAAACTCCTCGAATTTTGGTGGAAAACGACCTACATTGCTCAGGGATTGAAGACCACGGACTTGTCCGCTCCTTCAAACCCTACATCTCCGCGAATCGAGCAATTTCGATAAATTTTCCTCCCAAACCCTAGAAATTGCTATTTCCTTCATTTGTGATCAACTAGCTTGGTTCCTTCCACCATATACATGCTTCCTTGATGTATTACATTGATGCTAAGCTAGGTTTGCATTAGGAATCACCATTTGTCTCATAGTTAGGGTTTTAGAGGTTGAACACCGGACTAGTCCGGCCCATGCATGGACAAGTCCGTTCAACCAGACTAGTCCGTACCTGTACAGCGGACTAGTCTGATTTTTCTGAACTCAACCATAACTTCTTAATTCCTCAATGCAATTCCTTCTCATCTATTCTCATCAATACCTTGTGAAATCCATTCTCAGGAGAATGTCGATCACCAACAAAGAAATCTCTAAGTTCGAGGCTGAGATGGACCATGAAGCCGCGCTTCGGTCCTCGACGGGCCTAAGAAAGAAGTGCCAAGAGCGCCTATCTGAGCCAGCTACTTCTCCTCCCCAGGCTCGACGGAAAATGCTCGCAAAGAAGCCTGCCTCCAAGGCTTCTGCCGGAGGAGGCCCTAACTTAGCAAGTGCCCTTCAAGCCAAGGGCAAGGGCAAAGGGATTTCAATGGGCCCGATTGGCCCCCTAAAGTTGTAAGCTCCAAGGGAAGGGGCCCGGGATCCCGCGGAGGAAAGATTCAATGGCAAGGGAAGCGACACGGCTGCAAAGTTCCGAAATGTGGATTGTTACAGCCGTCCCAAGCAAGCTGCTGATGGGTGGTTTTGGAGTAACTTCCGTGCAAACTTTTACAAGTCTGTATATCTTCCGATGAAGACCCCCGTGGTGCGCAGACAATGGATCGATTGAGCGCATTTTGAGAAGAAGGGATGCTCACCTTTTGTTGAGGTGGTCGAGGCATTCGAGAGGCATGGATTGAAGGACCTCTTCGCCTTCAGGAACAATTGGAATTATGAAGTCATCATGGAGTTCTATGCGATGTGCCACTTCGCTAGTGATGAGGAAGAAAGGGTGACTTGGATGACTCACGGATCCAAGTACACCATTACTTATGAAGAGTTTGCAAGATTGCTACATCTTGACACCTCCAGCAATGACAATGTGATCATCCACAACATTGGTGTCATTGAGAAGGACAGGATGAAGTTTCTTTATGAACCCAACTCAAAGTTCAATCCTCCTTCCACGAAGAACATGAAGCCCTTCTTTGTGGTGTTGAACAGGGTCCTAAGGAAGACCATTGCCCCCAAGGATGGGGATGCTGGAAGTGTTCAAGGGTACCTCAGGACCTTGATGAAGGTCATGAGAAAAGACAGGAAGTTTGATGTCTTTGATTACATTTGGAACGACATGGTGAACATATCCTGTACCCCAAACAGGTCCTGTGGCTATGCACCTTACGTCATGTTTATGATTGAGAAGGTCACAGGAATAGAGTTCGTCAAGGATGTGGAGCACCTCCCCTTGAGGCCCCAGAAGCCTCAACAAGAAAGTGTTTGTGCTGCTACCTCTCCAGCTTCAAGTCCTGAGGCTCCAGTGAGAGCCAGTGGAGATGCTAGGGCTGGTCCCGCCCCTAGGGCCCCTCCTCAAAAGGGTTCCCCAAGTGGAATCTTGAAGTATCTGTCAGCCATCTTCGCCTCTTGCAAAAAGGCCGAAGTAAAAGCCCACGAGCTGAACAAGAGGAGAAAGGTCGACATGAGATATGTCAAAGAGAATGTGAAGCAAATTTGCCAAAAGCTGGAGATCGAGTCCATTGGGTCTCCAGTCATTTCTAATGACTCAGATTCTGACTTCACTGAGCTCGAGCCTTTGACTCCCTCCGAGCTTGCCTATTTTGGCATTGGGGGCTCGAGTGGTTCCGTTCCTCCTCCTCCTCCTCATCAGCCAGAGAATGAAGATGAAGACGATGAGAGGATCGGGAGCGAGGCTTGAAGACCTTAGGTCCCTCCTCTCCTTCTTTTTGGTGTCTTGATGCCAAAGGAGGAGAGATTGAGGGGGAGTCTTAGGAGTCTTAGGTTTTAGCCGTAGGATGCGAGGAGAGCTCTCTTTTTGTGTCTTCTGTCTATTTGTGGGTTGTAAGACTTATAATATGCTCTTTTAGTACTATTGGTCCTGTGATGCAATGTTTTGAACTGTTTGTGAAGATATTGATGAAATATGTGATTTTGCTCTAAGAATGGCATATATGCTTGTTGTTAACATGTTGATGTCAATTATATCATTCTCATCATGATTATTGTTTCTATACACTTAGTTTTGCATCCCACCATAAAGAGTGCACATATAGATCATGTTTTCATTGCTTAATGTGTTTTAAACTCATATGTGCACACTTTATGAAAATCTCAACTTTTTATCATATTTTGTGAAATCTCAATTGGTTGTCATCAATAACCAAAAAGGGGGAGATTGAAAGTGCATCTAGGAATCCCTTGTGGGTTTTCGTTGATTTATTACAAGCAAATGAGATCCTAACCACTTTGTTGAGATGAGCACAGGTTCTAATGAGAAAATGAGCAAGGTGCCAAAAAGAAAGGAGAATGAGGAACAATGCGGAAAAGAGCTCAAGAAACAAGTGTAGTAGATCATTATGTATGGAGTGTGTTAAGGAAACACAACCCAAGAGCTCAAGCACAAATAATCTCATCCATTGCACATATTTATACAGGACCGAACTAGTCTGACTGACCCCGGACAAGTCTGATATCTTTCTGCACAAGATCGGACAAGTCCTCACAATGCGGACTTGTCCTCACAGTCCAGTTTTTCACTGACCGGACTAGTCCGATATCATCATGGACTAGTTTGATATCTCTCTGACTAGAATCGGACTAGTCCTCCCTAGTGCGGACTAGTTCCCCAAACACTTCACAAGTTACACAAAATCGGACAAGTCCGATCACACACCGGACTAGTCTGATATCTTTCTCATGTCAATCGTACAAGTCCGGTATTAGCACGGACTAGTCCGAAAACCCTCTGACCTGAATCGGACAAGTCCTCCAAGTGCGGACTTGTCCCCCAAATTCACTTAGGGTTTTCCAGGTTGTGGACGAGCGAGCCAGGGCTCCAGTGCGCTCACGCCCGGGACTCGGTCCCGAGGCCGAGTCAGCCGTGCACAGCGCGCCCCGGCGCGTCCTCGCCGCCTATAAAAGCCGCCATAGCGCTTCGTATACGATCGTAGTTTTCCTACGCCCAAAAACCCTAGCCACCAGACAAAAATCAAAAGATGCGCCAGGGAGAAGAAGAGGAGAAAAAAAGGGGAGGAAAAACTGGAAAAGGAGGAAGGAGCCGCCGTCCGCCGAGGATCGCCGCGCTGCCATCATCGTGCCGCCAGAGGACCGCTGCACCGTCTACTTCGTCTATGCTTCTCCTCCGTCCCGCGATGTTCGAAGCCGCCGCATCTACGATAGGATTTGTTTTTCAACACGAATTTTAGCAACGTAATAGATCTAATATCGGAATTTAATCATAGTTGCGCGTACATCTATCTTATTTCAGCAGCACTAATTGTCGCTAAAACCCCTATAAACTCGCATGAACACATATGAACTAGTTGCATCTAATTAGTAAACAACTATAGATAATTAATTATCAAACTTGCATGCATTCATGTCATTGTATATTGATTAATATGTGTGCATTATGTTGATTCGTACGTGTATTATTTTATGTGTGTGATCACGAGTAGAGGGACGTGCTCAAGAGGCCGTATACGAGGATTCCCAGAACCAAGACTTCGAAGCGCTTGAGGAACCCTATCTATCGGAGCAAGGCAAGTGTCCTTGAACATATTGATCCTAGTTTTTAAATATTTTGTTTTCAAATTTGCATGCCTGTGTCAATTTGATGGGACTCCTACGATAGGAAGTTTACTAGACTTGTTTAACCACCCTTGTCGCTTGGAACACATAGTAGAGAGTCAGGAAGGACTTTTTACCTTTTGGTTTTGCTCAAATTAATTAAGATGGGAAAACAACCAAGTTACTTAATTATAAGTTATTGAGATCATGGATAACATACATTGATGAACATGGTTAACTGTAACGTGGTAATGGGTGATCTAAGCAAGCATGGTATGTGGATGGATTGGATGTGATGGTGGTTTGCTTGACTTAGATCTAAGGACCAGTTCATGCAAGAATAAGCCAGGACAACAGTGCCACCACGAGGCTAAGTATGGGTGCGGGATAGCTGATTAATTAGGCTATTGCTAGTATTGCGCAGACCATTTGAAAGAGCAAGTAAGGGGAGTCGGATTGGGTTTGTATGAGTGGTGGGACTCTCTGGGATCCGAACGGCACAAGAGGGGGCCCTTGGATTAGGATGTGCTCAGTTGGAGGCATCGCTACCGGTGAAACCTCAGTGGGTCCGTACATGTTAGTAGTCCCTTTGTAAAGGCTATTTTGTGATCTCTTGGCCACACACCAACGGAAGTGTGTAATGTGACCGACGGGTCACGAGCATAAGGGAGGTTCTTAGTCATCAAAAGATGATGAAATCACGAACACGTGGGTAAAATGGTACAACCTCTGCAGAGTGTTAAAAATTATCATGATAGTCGTGCTCCCGATTAAGAGCACCTGGATGACCTATATGATTAGAGGAAATTTGGGATGATTGGTTATGGTTATGGTTATGGTTATGGTTATGAATTGAATTATGATAATTGGACATGAATGATGATGATGGTAATAATCTGGTATATGGATGGATACTTGATTATGGCTTTGTATTATGTTAATTATGTGGGAGATGATGGGACTACTTGACATAGACATAGTAAGATGCTTTTTACTTATTTTAAATATAATTTTCAGCAATTAGCTATTGTTTATTACCATACCTTGTTTAAGCTATATGTCATACTTTCCCACACTTGCTGAGTACGACATGTACTCACCCTTGCAATACCCCCACCAACAGTTTCAGGTGATGTTTGTGAGTATCATGAGGATAATGCGGAGTACTAGGTGGTGTGCTGCCGTTGACTTGCCCGTGGTGTTGCTTGGAGCCGCGCTACCCTTTATGCTCAGTTTGCTTAATTAGATTATTTACTCTATAGTAGTATCATCCTTAATAATCATTAGAGTTGTAGTATGAGGATTACTTGAATTTTTTAATAAAAGTACTTATTTAATAATTTGAGTTGTGGTAATTATCTGTTTATCATTTGTGAATCACTTGTGTATGTGTGTTAAACATCCTGGGCACACATACACTGCACTTGGTTCATTTTTTAGAACCGGGTGTCACACGTACTTTGTGCTCTGTCGGGTCCTGCCGTCCACGCGCGGGAGCTTGCTGTCCTGATCGTCGCTTTTCGCTTCCTTGTCCATCTATACGCATAAGTAACTACTAAGTGGGATGTGTTGGGCCATAAATGGGTTGTGTCGGACCAAGCTGGCCTGAAGCTCGTATATTTACATATCGATATTAAACACTAAATCAATCAAAATAATAATTAAACAATAATAATTTAAACAACTAATATAAACTCATATCAATTAAACCTAAACAAACATCTAAACACTTATCAATTCATTTAAATAATGAGCTGTAATCTAAACAATTAAATAAATATTTAAACAAACATCTAAACTAACCTAAACAATTAAGCATAGTCTAAACAATTAGCCACTAAACAATCAAACTCAATTACGCATAATCTAAACAATTAGCCACAAAACAATTGATAATTAAAAAAAAAGACCGAGCTTCCTCGGTTGCCTCCATGGCCAGCAATGGAGTTCAACGTGGGGGGCGCCGGCGGCCAGCCATGGGGGCCGTCAGCAGCGGGGGGGGGGGGGGGGGGGGGGGTCTTACTTGGTTGTGAAGAGGTGGCGCGGGGGGTAGCACACGGCAAGGCGAGCGGCGCAGTGCACGGCGGCAGCTCGGGCACGTAGGGAGGCCGCGGTTGTGTCCGTCAGTTAGGTTACTTAAGACGGTACGTTAATTTAACTCTGAAGGTTACACTATTTAGGACGGCTGCGGGCTCATGACCGTCATAAGTTACCTAAAGTACGATGGCTAGCTCGGGCCATCATAAGTTACCTAAAGTACGACAGGTGGCCCTTGTAAATTAATTCAGCCATCGTAATGTGTCGAGTTTTCTATAGTGGATGGCTAGAAATAAAGATTTCACATACAATACAACAGTTTACACAACATCCATACAACACAAGCAACATATACATAGCACAACGTGTTCACATCACATCCCAAAGCCAAAAAAGTACAAGAGGGGCTACCTCCGGAGCAATAGACGTCGTCTCCGCGAGTCACTCTAGGCGCCTGTATGGACGACGACGGAGTTTGAGCCTCCGTCGTTGATCCCTGCAATACACGTAAGTAGTTAGACATGTTTATAAGTTTAAAAACTTTGTTTTTGACTAAAATTGATTAAATAAGCTAGAATTGATCATATTTAGATCAATTTAGCTAAGTTGAGTTAGATTTGGCTATGTTGCATGAAGTAAGATTAGAATAAGTATGATTTTGCTTACTTGAACCGCCGAGGAAGGCACGTCTGGCGTGGGATGTACCTGCGGCGGTTGCTGCACCGATGGTGGTGGCAGTGGTGCTAGCTGAATTTGCCCCCCATGCTGTGAAGCTAGAGTCTGTCACTGCAAACATTAGAGGTTACACATTATTAAAATGAGATGAATTTAACTTACATGAGTTAATAATACTTACCTCAACCGCCTCCCGCATCTGCGCCATGTTGGCAGCTTGATACAACATCACGGCCTCCATCACGACCCTCGGCACCTTCTCTTGCTGCACAAGATTCTCTTCAAAGCTTTATCGAAGGGCATGCATGTGACACCCGGTTCCAAAAATGAACCAAATGAACAAATATGTGTGCCCAAGATGTTCAACACACATACACGAGTGCATTCACAAAAGAGTATACAGAAAATTACCACAAGAAAAAATTAATTAAGCACTTTTATTACACAATTCATAATATCCTCGAGCACAAGCTCTAATGAATATTAATGACAAGTTCAACTAATGCACTTGTTGGTACCCTACGAACCGGATACCCCACGATACAGCGACAAGTGCAAGAAAGTTCCACCCGTCAGAATCAAAGGCTCTCGCAGGTCCCACATGGCATGTTGCACCGGACATGCTCCCCTCACATGGCTGGCTCCCGAGTTAACACGTGTAAAATAAGCCCGGAACAAAACTCCCAACCAAGGGAAGCTCCAGCGACTACACGTGTACAACAGCCCCGGATCTAGCCCCCATCAGAGAGGAGCTCTGGTACCGACACATGTATAGCAGCCCCGGACCTACCCTCCCGCAAGGGAAAGCTCCGGATCTGCCATGTGCGGAGCCTCCGGACCTTCATCACCAACAGGAATACAAGCCGATCATGACCATTACAGACATTCAAGGATGGTTAAAGCGGAATTTACAAGGTCTGATAATGTGTCTTAATGCCATAATAATGACACACGATCAGTGCACCGTTAATAGGGGTAATGCTGCCATGAAGGCATGTCATCACAGTGTTAACTGTACTAAATACTATTTAGACAGTGTATTAGGTCATTAAGCACGCAAGGGCCACATGTCGGGCCAAGCCAGCTTTGTAACGGTCAGTCCTTAGAACTATAAAAGGGCGGCACCGCACGAACATCAGGGGGATTCTGATCGAGGCTATTGCGACCTGACCCTAGCAAACACACTCAATACAATTACACACAAACCCGTGGAGTAGGGTATTACGCTCAGGCGGCCTGAACTAAGTAAATCTCTGAGGTCACCATCTTGATATTGATCTTTGCGTGCCCCAACCAGAAAAGAACCTCCGCGGACTGCTTCTCAGCGGGTCCGGGGGAAGTGTCATATTCAACACTTCGATAGCAGCAGAAATAAAATAAATAGGCAAAATAAATAGCTAGGCAGCATAAGAAATAGGGTATAGCGTAGCTCCATGCAACACCACAAGCAAGCTGACGGTAGACATGGCCTAGAACTCTGCATTATCGCCATTAAACTCCCAATCATGGCCTGCAACTGTTGGGGGGGGGATTGCAAGAGTGAGTACATGTCGTACTCAACAAGTGTGGAAAATATGACATGTAGCTGATTCAAATGACGAATACAATAATGGTTGAGTGCTAAAAAGTACATTAAAACATTTTAAAAGCAATATATTACATATATATGAAATAAAACCATCATAAGCCATGTAGTTATCATAATACCAGTCCATATTCCATATCCATCATCATATACCAATATCCATGTTTAATACCAGAATTCAATTCATAACCATCCATAACCATAATACCAACCATAACCATCCCAAATCCCAATTTTCCCTCTAATCATGTGAGGGTCCAGATTGCTCATAACCGGGAGCATGGCTATCATGATAGTTTTAGACACACTCTGCAGAGGTTGTACCGCTTTACCCATGTGTTTGTGATTTCATCACCTTTCGATGACTATAGAATCTCAATTATGCCGTCTCACACTTCCGTAGGTGTGTGGCCAAGAGATCACAAAATAGCCTTTACAAAGGGATTACTAGCCTATTTAGACCCCACTAAGGTTTCAACGGTGGCGATGTCTCCAACTAGGTACATCTTCAACCATTGGTCCCCTCTTGAGCCATTCGGATCCCAGGGTAGTCCCACCAATTATCAACAAACCCAATCCGACTACCCCTTCCCCGAACATCCTTAATGGTCCATATAGCACTGGCAAAGCCCTAATTAATCAGCTACGTCGCACCCATACTTGTCCTCGTGGTGGCATTGTAAATCCTGGATGGTCGCTCCATGAACCAGTCCTTAGATCTAAAGCAAGCAAAACCACCATAACATTCAACCCATCCATGTACCAGGCTTGCTTAGATCACACATTACTATATCAGATTTAACTAGTTCATGTCAACCACAATCTCATTAATGCATAATTAAATTAAGTAGTGTAGTTGTTCTTCCATCCCAATTAATTAAGCGAAGCAAAGAGGTAAAAATCTCATCCTAACTCTCTACCATATATTCCAGGTGACAAGGGTGGTTAAACAAAGCTAGTAAACTTCCTATCATAGGATTCCCATCAAATGGACACAAGCATGTAGTTTTGCAAACAAAACATTTATTTTAAAAACAGGATCAATATGCTTCAAGGACACTTGCCTTGCTCTTGGGATTGATTAGGATCAAAGACTTCAAACTCTTGGTGTTGGAGATCCTCCGCGGCACTCTCTAGCGCAAATCCGTCTAATCCGCACAATAACCATACATGACAAGAAACACAATCAAAGAGTGCACAAATATTACTCAATATGACATGATATGCATGATTAATGCAAATGCAAGGTGAAACTTGTTAATAGATTGCTTTTAAATGATCACTATCTAGTTATAATAGATTTTAACAAGTTTATACAGGTTTGGATTTGATTAGATCAAATTTTAGAATTAATTCAACATAAATTAACTAGGAAAATCGGACTAGTCCACTAGGGACCGGACAAGTCCGCACTTCGCGAGATCAGTAGATTAGGGTTTTCTAGATCGACGTGAATTTGGAGACTTAGGGTTGAATTCACGTAAGGAAAAAGAAATAGAAGGTATATCAGGTGTTTAGGACTCCAATGAATCAAGGATCTTGGAGGTAGCACTTGGATCTTGGCGATCTAGGGTTGATGATGAACTTAATGGTGGATTGTTGATGAAGAACTCGAAGTTGATGGAGATCTTGATCCTCTTTCGTTTCCTCCTCTTCTTCTTCTTGCTTGGGATCTCCTCCTCCCTCCTTGATGGTGGCTCTCCACGAACTAGGGTTTGGGTGGGGTGGAAAAGTGGCAAATATAGGTCAAGCCAAGGGGTGGGGTTGTTTATATAGAGGTGGAGGCTAGGGTTAGATGGATTTCGAGTTTGAGATGAGTAGAGGCTGGTTTAGGGTCCCACATGAGCTCTAAAAGAGTTAGGCACGACATCCCTAAGCCCACTTAATGTAATATCGGACAAGTCCGAAAAGGACCGGACTAGTCCGAAGTTAGTCAGAAGGAAATCAGACAAGTCTAGAAAAAAATTGGACAAGTCCGACTTTAGTCAGAGAGGAAAACGGACAAGTCCGCTAGAACACCAGACTGGTCCGGACAAGTCTAGGGACTTAGCAAATTTGCAAGGATTCTTGGAACACCGGACTAGTTCGCATAAGACCGGACAAGTCTGAAAGTGTCCAGAGGCAAAAACGGACTAGTCCGCAGCAAAAACGGACAAGTCCGACCGAGTCAGAGAGAGATCGGACTAGTCCTCACCAAAATCGAACTAGTCCGCACTTTCCAGAATTTTAAGGGAGGTTTTGTTCCAAATCAATTTTAAACTCATTCCTCTTTATGCGGATTATTGTTAAACATGTATATGAATGTATGTAGGGCATGATGCATGAAAATGAGGGTGTTACAAACCTACCCCCCTTAAAATGAATCTCGCCCTCCAGATTCGACGCGAAAGAGAAGAGATAGGGAAATTCCTTGTTGAGATCATCCTCCAATTCCCATGTTGCTTCTTTTCCTGTGTGGTGCTTCCATTGAACTTTAAACCATCTAATAACCTTGTTCCTTGTGACCCTCTCCTTGGTTTCCAAAATTTTGGCCGGTTGCTCGGCATAAGTCAAATCTGCCTCTAATTCCAATCCTTCCATTGACACTTGTTCTTACGGTACTCTCAAGCACTTCTTGAGTTGGGAAACATGAAAGACATCATGGACATCCGATAGATGAGCTGCTGATGAGGACATCACTCCTA
Source organism: Tuctoria greenei (assembly GCA_036927565.1). Lineage (NCBI taxonomy): Eukaryota > Viridiplantae > Streptophyta > Magnoliopsida > Poales > Poaceae > Tuctoria > Tuctoria greenei. The sequence continues at coordinate 24,224,598 of JAYESD010000001.1, read as the reverse complement.
TGGATCTACACAGCACTCCATTGAACATACAAGATGCAATCAATAGAATTCACACACAAAAATTAATTTCAGAGCTGAGCTCGTTTTTATATGTTTCCTTATATATTATTGAGAATAGATTGCTACCTAATAATTTAATTGTGATTAGGATACATGGAGTGATTCAAGGAGTAATTGGAGGAAGGTTTAGGGACGTGGAGGACCACAGGATACGTTCAAAGAAGATGGAAACCGACCCCAACTCAAAATCGTGTCCAACTCGGAGTCCAGGAGCAGTACACACTAAAACGGACGCCTAGGACGAATACAAAATCCATTTTGGACATTCTACATATGCACGGAAAGGGGAGAGGATAACCTTTCCAATGGCGCTGGTCCCATGTCAAAATTCTGTTTGAGTCGACGCAAATCGTCGAAACAATGTCGAGTTCAGAATCTGTCAGGGTGTTGCGCCACCGTATTGGGCCATTGGGCCTTGTATCAAGTCTAAGTCCATTATTTCCGTATCTTAGGGTTAGGTCTCGACTCCAACACCCCCTTGTACGTCCTCTTACCTATATATACTCCATGGTAGCCTCCATGAACAATTGGATTTTGCTTAAATTAATCTGTTATACATAGTTTCGCCGTTCATCGGTTTGTGAGACCCCAACTTAGCAATTCAGATTGCTTCTACCTTGTTCTTGCTTGTGTTCTCGGTTGCACTTACAGCGATTAGCCTTCTTGGCGAGGTCAATCGTGTGCAGCACGGTTGATAACCAACGGAGCGGTGGTGTAGTGATTGCAGAGGTTTTTCGTGTTCTCCTCGAGAGCCTCGGATCATCAACGTCGAGATCTCCATCAATCGACTTATCCATTACCTTTCGGAAGATCGGGCATAAACCTTTTTCTATCAATTGGTATCAGATTTCTAGGTTGCCCGTTAGGTAATTCATCTATCCTTTCGATTTGTTTGTTTTTCATACCTAGAGTCCACAGAAAGGCCACAAAAAAACTTGTAGTTTCGTAGATCTATTCATCACTTTGTCTAAACCACCATTGAGCCTTTGCAACTTTGTTATTCATTTTTGTTTTGTTGAGTTTGTGTCAGTAGTTGAGTCATATTGCTGGTTTAGAAAGTGTTTTTGGTCTTAGTTTGAGTTTTGCATTGTGTTGATTCATCCTTTTGAATCACATCATCACATCCAGATTAGATTCATCTCTGTCCAGTTGGGTATTTTCATCATATCTCACTCGTAGGAACTTGGATTTTGGAGTTCTTGTACTTTTTGGAAAGAGTAGGAAGTTTTATACAACTTTCGTATTCATATGTTTCCCAGAAAAAGGAGTTATCATGGCCAAAAGTGCATTAGGTCTGAATCTGTTCTCGACCTAGAATTTCTGAACAGTCTGTATTTCGGGGACAATATCTCCTATTGTTCTTGCCCAAAATAGTTCTTCCATATATCGAAATTAAAGAGGAGATATATATATATATATAATCTTTCTATTGTAAGTTTTTCAATTTAAAGCCTCTAAGTGTGCCTATTTGTCCTTAGAAATTGAGCAGAAAATCTGCGTCAAACACACGAGATATTTTTGATTGGTTTTTGTTGTGTTCTTCTTTTGCAGCACATTCTGAGAAAAGGAAGACAAAAGAAAAAGGTAAGTGCAAAATAAGATACAAACATCGCACAAAAAAAGAGGAGAAAAAAAAACGAACAAAAAACATAAGTGCTTGCATCCTTTGTGTCATCTAGTTTTGTCCCATGTCTTGCTTGCTTGAACTACTAGGAACACATTTAAGCCAGCAACTTTGACAAGTACTTTGGACACTTATTCAATTTTACTATCTGATTTTCATTGTTGCTAATCCTTGGTACATATAAAGTGCCATACAAGCTACACTTTACACTTGAGCAGAATCGATACACCTTTGCAATCAGCCAACGCTTCATTGGTTTCATCATACCGGCCACCGTTTGCCAACTGCAGTGTCGGTAAGAAAACTTGTAAGAGCGTGTGTAACACCCTAATTTTCATTCATCATGCCCTACATACACTTATATACATGTTTAACATTAACCCACATAAAGAGGAACAAGTTTAAAATTGATTTAGAACAAAACCGCACTTAAAACACAGGAAAGTGCGGACTAGTCCGATTTTGCTGAGGACTAGTCTGATTTCTCTCTGACTAAAAACGGACTTGTCCGTTTTTGCTGCGGATTAGTCCGATTTTGGCCCCTGGAAACTTTCGGACATGTCCGATTTTGTGCGGACTAGTCCGATATTCCATGAATCCTTGAAAAATTGCTAAGTCCTTGGACTTTTCCGGACTAGTCCGATGTTCCAGCGGACTTGTCCGTTTTCCTCTCTGTTTAAAGTCGGACTTGTCCGATTTTTTGCTAGACTTGTCCAATTTTCTCTCAGGACGACTTCGGACTAGTCCGATCCTTTCCGGACTTGTCCGATATTTTGCGACTCCGAGTTGATCTTTTGTTTTACGACTTGTTTCTTGGGTTTCACGTTAAGTGGGCCTAGGGGCGTCGTGCCTAACTCTTTTAGAGCCCGTGTGGGACTCTAAACCGGCCTCTACTCATCCCAAAACTCGAAATCCATCTAACCCTAGCCTCCACCTCTATATAAACAGCCCCACCCCTTGGATTGACATCTATTTGCCACTTTTCCACCCACCCAAACCCTAGTTCGTGGAGAGCCACCATCAAGGAGGGAGGAGAAGATCCCAAGCAAGAATAAGAAGAGGAGGAAACAAAAGAGGATCAAGATCTCCACCAAGTTTCGCCCTTCACCACCAATTCATCCCCAAGTTCATCACCAACCCTAGATCATCAAGATCCAAGTGTTACCTCCAAGTTTCTTGATTCATTGGAGTTCTAAACACCTGGTATACCTTCTATTCTCTTTTACTTACGAGAATTCAACCCCTAATCTCGAAATTCACATCGATCTAGAAAACCCTAATCTTCTGATCTCGCAGAGGGCAGACTTGTCCGGTCCCTAGCGGACTAGTCTGATCTTTATGGTTAAATTGTGTTGAATTAATTCTAAAATTTGATCTAATCGAATCCAAACCTGTATAAACTTGTTAAAAGCTATTACAACTAGTTAGTGATCATTAAAAGCAATCAATTAACAAGTTCTACCTTGCATTTGCATCAATCATGCATGTCATGTCATATTGAGTAATATTTGTGCACTCTTTGATTTTGTTTCTTGTCTTGTATGTTTATTGTGTGGATTAGACGGATTTGCACTAGAGAGTGCCGCGGAGGATCTTTAGCACCAAGAGTTTGAAGGCTTTGATCCTAATCAACAGCAAGAGCAAGGCAAGTGTCCTTGAAGCATATTGATCCTGTTTTTAAAATAAATGTTTTGTTTGCAAACTGCATGCTTGTGTCAAATTGATGGGAATCCTATGATAGGAAGTTTACTAGAATTGTTTACCCACCCTTGTCACCTGGAATTGTGGTAGAGAGTCAGGATGGACTTTTTACCTTTTTGCTTCGCTTAATTAATTTGGATGGGAAAACAACACTACACATTTAATTAAGCATTAATGATATTTTGATTAATGTGAACTGGTCAATTTGATATGATAATGGGTGATCTAAGCAAGCCTGGTATGTGGATGGGTTGGATGTCATGGTGGTTGCTTGCTTTAGATCTAAGAACCGGTTCATGCAAGAATAAGCCAGGACTACAGTACCACAACGAGGCCAAGTATGGGTGCGGCGTAGCTGATTAATTAGGGCTTTGCCAGTGCTATTTGGACCATTAAGGATGCTCGGGGAAGGGGTAGTTGGACTGGGTTTGTTGATGATTGGTGGGACTACCCTGGGATCCGAATGGCTCAAGAGGGGGCCCTTGGTTGAAGATGTGCTCAATTGGAGGCATCGCCACCGGTGAAACCTCAGTGGGGTCTAAATAGGCTAGTAATCCCTTTGTAAAGGCTATTTTGTGATCTCTTGGCCATACACCAAAGGAAGTGTAATTGGTGAAAGGGAGGTTCTCTAGTCGCCGACGGGTGATGAAATCACAAACACGTGGGTAAAGAGGTACGAACTCTGCAGAGTTAAATAAAACTATCATGATAGCTGTGCTCCCGGTTAAGAGCACCTGGAGAACTTCTATGATTAGAGGGTACTCGGTATTGGGGTGGTATTTGGGATGGTTATGGTTTGGTAATTGTTATGGTTGGTTATGGATTTATTTCTGGTATTGAATATGATTATTGGCAAATCGTGAAATCTAGAATTATTGATGAGGATGGTGAATTGTGAACTGGTATTATGATATTACTTATGATTATGATGGGTTTGTTTCATATAAATATAATATATTACTTTTCAAATGTTTTAATGTACTTTTCAACACTTAACCATTATTATTGTTGACGTTTGAATAAGCCACATGTCATACTTTCCACACTTGCTGAGTACGACATGTACTCACTCTTGCAATCCCCCCCCTCCCAACAGTTACAGGTCAGGATTGGGAGTTTAATGGTGATAATGCGGAGTTCTAGGCCGTGTCTACCGTCAGCTTTGCCTGTGGTGCTATTGGAGCTGCGCTATACCCTATTGCTTATGATGCCTAGCTCTTTAGTTTGCTTAATTATTTTATTTATGCTGCAATAGTTGAACTTGTCATAAATATTCATTAGAGGTTGTATTCGAGGATAATCTGGTTTGTGTAATAAAACTTGGTTAATTAATCTTGTTCTGTGGTAATTTTCTGTATACCCTTTTGTGATTGCACTCGTGTATGTGTGATGAACATCCTGGGCACACATATGCGTTAGCTTGGTTCATTTTTCGGAACCGGGTGTCACAGATTGGTATCAGAGCCACAGGTTGACCGTAGGATGCAGCCTAGATAGAATGGACACCTTAGAGCACATAGGAGCACTAAAAAATCGATGTGTTTTTGCTTGGAGTGCTGTTTGCTATATATATTGCTTGCTTGTGTGCTTAATAGAGGATTTTGGAGTGCTTTAGCATTGCCATGTCCACCTAGGCTAGTGTAGCTAGCTGTTTAGTTTCATATCCCTTGATGCATATAGTTGGGGACGTTCTCTAATTCTTACCTATTGCTTTTCTTCAGATGGTGAGGACTCGCAACCAGAGGGGTGACAATGATGAGGAGGAGAACAATGGAGTACCTCAGAACAACAATGGGCAAGGACCTGCTCATGGAGCTATCAACATTGAGCAACTTTTGGCTATGCAAAACCAGCTCATGCAGACCATGATACAAACAATAGGACAGCTGCAGGCTGGCAATATCCACAATCAGCCCCACATGCCTCCACCGCCACCCCCGCCTCATAACCGATTGGGAGAGTTTATAAGGACTAGGCCACCAACCTTTGCTCAAGCTGCTGACCCTATGGATGCGGATGATTGGCTCAAGTCCGTGGAGAAGAAGCTAGCTATTGTCCAATGCAATGACCGGGAGAAGGTGCTATTTGCTTCTCATCAACTCGTTGGAGCAGTTGCGGATTGGTGGGATGCTTATTGCAATGCTCATGAGAACCAAGAGAGAATTACTTGGGCCGAATTCAAGGAGAATTTTCATTCTCATTATGTGCCCGAGGGTGTTATGATATTGAAGAGGCAAGAATTTGAGAATTTAAGGCAAGGAAGATCAAGCATCAGTGAATATCTCAATAAGTTCACTCAACTCTCAAGGTATGCGCCTGAGGATGTTAGTCGGGACAGCCGGAAGCAATACTTGTTCATGAGAGGCTTGAATAATGAAATCCAAGTGCAACTACTCAACTGCGATTGTGCCAATTTTCAGAAGCTTGTGGACAAAGCAATTGTGGTTGAGAACAAGATCCGTGAGATGGAGCAAGAAATCAAGAGGAGGGCGCCATATCAAGGACAGCAACAAGGAAGTAATGTGCTCCCTCGCTTTGTGCCACCCAATGCGCCTTACTTCAGCCCTTCTATTCCTGCTCAGTGCCCTGGTTATGCACCACGCCCAACTCAGTTTGTGCAGCAGCGCCCTGTCATGCAAGCACCTAGGCCTCCAATGCCTTATGCGCCTCGTGCTAATTTTCCTGCTGCAAATGTTCAAAACCAAGCTCGTCCCAATAATTCTGGTGGAGTTAAGAAGTGCTATACTTGTGGAGAAGTTGGACACTTTGCGCATCAATGTCCTAAGTCAGGCCTTGGTCAAGGAAGCAATGCGCTGAGGCAAAACCCAAGAACCAATGGAGGACAACCACAAGGGAACCGTGGACAGCAGAATTTTGCTCGTGGCAACGTGAACCATGTCTCAACGGAGGATGCTCAACAAGCGGATGACGTGGTCATTGGTATGTTTCTCGCCAACTCCAACCCCGCGACTATGTTATTTGATTCTGGAGCATCGCATTCATTCATTGCATCAAAGTATGTTGCCAAGTATAGTTTGCTTATCTCTCATATGAAGTTTACTCTATTGGTTAAGTCTCATGGAGGAGAGATGAGGACAAATATAGTATGTCCAAAAGTAAGCCTTAGAATAAGGGGGGTAGACTTCTCCGCCAACCTCATTGTTTTGGATTCTCAAGGATTGGACATTATACTTGGTATGGACTGGTTGAGGAAGAACAATGGAGTTATTGAGTGTGCCACGAAGACAGTGAAGTTAACCAATGAAGAAGGGATCACCGTAGAATTTGAAGCATCTCAAACCGCACCGAAGCAATTGGAGTTGAATCATATGGACGGTGCCGCAACTGAGGAGATTCCGGTGGTGTGTGAATTTTTGGATGTTTTTCCGGACGAGTTGCCAGGTATGCCACCCGATCAAGACATTGAGTTTGTTATTGATTTAATACCCGGAACTGCACCTATAGCTAAGAGGCCGTATAGGATGCCTCCTTTGGAATTAGCGGAGCTCAAGAAGCAAATTCAAGAGCAACTAGAGAAGGGTTTTATTCGCCCTAGCTCTTCACCTTGGGGAGCGCCCGTGCTGTTCGTGGACAAGAAGGATGGATCCCAAAGGATGTGTGTGGATTACCGAGCTCTCAACGAGGTAACAATCAAGAACAAGTACACCTTGCCACGCATAGAAGACTTGTTTGATCATATGAAGGGTGCTTGTGTCTTCTCTATGATTGACTTGAGGTCGGGATATTTTCAAATGAAGATTAGACCATCAGACATAACCAAGACAACTTTTAGAACACGGTATGGATCTTATGAGTACACCGTGATGTCTTTTGGATTGACAAATGCGCCTGCCTACTTTATGTATCTCATGAATAAGTTCTTCATGGAGTACTTGGATAGATTCGTTGTGGTGTTTATTGATGACATTATTATCTACTTGAAGGATGAGAAGGAACATGAGCAACACTTGAGGCTTACGCTACAGAAATTGAGGGAGCATCAATTGTATACCAAGTTCAACAAGTGTCAGTTTTGGTTGAGAGAGGTGTCGTTTTTGGGTCATATAATTTCAGGAGGAGGAGTATCGGTTGACCCCGGAAAAGTGAGAGACGTGTTGAAGTGGGAACCGCCACAAAATTTCAAGGAAATAAATAAGGAGTTTTCTTGGGATGGCTGGATATTACCGTAGATTCATCAAGGACTTTCCCAAGATAGCCAAGCCTATGACGGAGTTGCTAATGAATGGAAAGGCGTTCCAATGGACTGAATCTTGTCAGAATAGTTTTGAGGAGTTAAAGAAGAGGTTGACAACAACCCCAGTTTTGGTATTGCCGGATGTAAGTAAGAGTTTTGATATTTATTGCGATGCATCGAGGCAAGGACTTGGATGTGTATTGATGCAAGAAGGTCAAGTGGTCACCTATGCATCAAGACAATTGAAGAAACATGAGCAGAATTACCCCACCACGATTTGGAACTCGCGGCCGTGGTACACGCATTGAAGATTTGGAGGCACTATATTCTTGGACATAGGTGTGAAATTTATACGGATCATAGAGTTTGAAGTATATTTTCACACAAACGGATCTGAATTTGAGGCAACGGAGATGGTTGGAGCTCATCAAAGATTATGATTTGGGGATCAACTATCATCCGAGAAAAGCCAATGTAGTGGCCGACGCATTGAGTAGGAAGGGAGTAAGTTATCAACTTATAGTTCGAGAATTACCATCCGAGTTATGCAAGGAGTTTGAACGGTTGAACCTCGGGTTTGTAAATGAGATGGAGATGATGGAGTTAAACCCAAACTTGGAGCAAGAAATTCGAGAAGCACAAACCACAGATGAAGAGATCAAGGAAATCAAGGAAAGGACTGAAGAAGGGAGAGAATTCAGATTTGATGAAGACGGACATGGTACCTTATGGCTTGGAAAGAGGATCGTTGTGCCTAATGTAAAGCATATTCGGGAGACGATATTAAAAGAGGCACATGACTCACCTTACTCAATTCATCCTGGTTGTACCAAGATGTACAAAGACTTGAAGACTAGCTATTGGTGGGATAGCATGAAGAAGGACATAGCTGAATACGTAGCATTGTGTGATGTGTGCCAACGAGTCGAGGCGGAACATCAAAGGCCAGCCGGATTATTACAACCATTGAAGATTCCAGAATGGAAGTGGGAAGAAATTGGAATAGAATTCATAGTTGGGTTACCACGAACTCAGTCCGGGTATGACTCAATTTGGATAATTGTGGATCGCTTAACCAAGTCAGCTCATTTTGTCCCTGTGAAGACCAAATATACAGCTGCACGATTGGCCGAAATATACATGGATCACATTGTGTGTCGACACGGAGTACCGAAGAAGATAGTCTCGAATAGAGGTTCACAATTTACTTCCAGATTTTGGCAAAAACTGCATGAAGCTTTGGGAATGAGGTTGAATTTTAGTTCAGCGTATCATCCTCAAACGGATGGACAAACCGAGAGGACCAATCAGATTTTGGAGGACATATTAAGAGCTTGTGCTTTGAAGCATGGGAAGAGTTGGGACAAAAGCTTGCCATAGGCGGAATTTTCATACAACAATAGTTACCAAGCTAGTCTGGAAATGTCACCGTATGAAGCGCTTTACGGAAGGAAGTGTATGACACCTTTATTCTGGAATGAGGCAGGAGAAACTCAAGTATTTGGACCGGATGTGTTACAAGAAGCCGAAAAGCAAGTCCGAATAATTCGTGAAAACTTGAGGGCTGCCCAATCAAGGCAAAAGGGCTATGCGGACAATAGGAGAAGGAAACTAGCCTTTGAAGTGGGAGATTTTGTTTACCTCAAGGTGTCACCAATGAGAGGTCATAAGAGGTTTAACATAAGAGGAAAGCTAGCACCTCGTTATATTGGACCATCCAAGATTTTGGACAAAAGAGGAGAAGTAGCGTATAAGTTGGAGATGACAGATCACCTTTTAGATGTCCATGATGTCTTTCATGTTTTCCAGCTCAAGAAGTGCTTAAGAGTACTGGAATAAGAAGTGCCAATAAAAGGATTGGAACTAGAGGAAGATTTGACTTATGCTGAACAACCGGTCAAAATCTTGGAAACCAAGGAGAGGGTCACAAGGAACAAGTTGATTCGATGGTGTAAGGTTCAATGGAAACACCACACAGAAAAAGAAGCGACGTGGGAATTGGAGGATGATCTCAAGAAGGAATTTCCCTATCTATTCTCTTAAGAGGATGATCTTTTAGAGCCCGTGTGGGATTTAACCAGTTCATGTCAACCACAATATCATTAATGCATAATTAAATTAAGTAGTGTAGTTGTTCTTCCATCCCAATTAATTAAGCGAAGCGAAAATCCATCTAATCCGCACAATAACCATACAAGACAAGAAACACAATCAAATAGTACAAAAATATTACTCAATATGACATGATATGCATGATTAATGCAAATGCAAGGTGAAACTTGTTAATAGATTGCTTTTAAATGATCACTATCTAGTTCTAATAGATTTTAACAAGTTTATACAGGTTTGGATTTGATTAGATCAAATTTTAGAATTAATTCAATAGAAATTAACCAGGAAAATCAGACTAGTCCGCTAGGGACCGGACAAGTCCGCACTTCGCAAGATCAGTAGATTAGGGTTTTCTAGATCGACGTGAATTTGGAGACTTGGGGTTGAATTCATGTAAGGAAAAAAGAAATAGAAGGTATACCAGGTGTTTAAGACTCCAATGAATCATGGATCTTGGAGGTAGCACTTGGATCTTGGCGATCTAGGGTTGATGATGAACTTAATGGTGGATTGTTGATGAAGAACTCGAAGTTGATGGAGATCTTGATCCTCTTTCGTTTCCTCCTCTTCTTCTTATTGCTTGGGATCTCCTCCTCCCTCCTTGATGGTGGCTCTCTACGAACTAGGGTTTGGGTGGGGTGGAAAAGTGGCAAATAGAGGTCAAGCCAAGGGGTGGGGTTGTTTATATAGAGGTCAAGGCTAGGGTTAGATGGATTTCAAGTTTGAGATGAGTAGAGGCCGATTTAGAGTCCCACATGGGCTCTAAAAGAGTTAGGCACATTGTCCCTAGGCCCACTTAATGTGAAACCCAAGAAACAAGTCGTGAAACAAAAGATCAACTCAGAGTCGCGAAATATCGGACAAGTCCGAAAAGGACCGGACTAGTCCGAAGTTAGTCAGAAAGAAATCGGACAAGTCTGACCAAAAATCGGACAAGTCCGACTTTAGTCAGAGAGGAAAACAGACGAGTCCGCTGGAACACCAGACTAGTCCGGACAAGTCCAGGGACTTAGCAAATTTTCAAGGATTCTTGGAACACTGGACTAGTCTGCATAAGACCGGACAAGTCCAAAAGTGTCCAGAGGCAAAAATGGACTAGTCTGCAGCAAAAACGGACAAGTCCGGCCGAGGTCAGAGAGAAATCGGACTAGACCTCACCAAAATCGGACTAGTCCGCACATTCTAGAATTTTAAGTGTGGTTTTGTTCCAAATCAGTTTTAAACTCATTCCTCTTTATGTGGATTAATGTTAAACATGTATAGGAATGTATGTAGGGCATGATGCATGGAAATGAGGGTGTTACAATGCACCTCTATATCTCTCTGTGAGACACGGCGACTCGACGTGCCCACCGATGAAGCCTGCGTGGAGCTGGCTCTCGAAGGTCACGCCGCCCTCGAGTCGACAACTCTATCGAATATGGAGATCCTTAAATAAATCAATAATATTAAATTGAATTATATTGAATTGAAAACAATAAAACAAAGGACCAACTCATCTTCCGTGGGCTTTGCCGCTATTGACGTTCGTAAAATACCAATTTCGATCGTCAATATATCTCAATTATGTGATGAAATAGACATTTCTTACATGCTTTGCTTTCAGAAATAACCTAGTTCCACTTGTGCTTGGAGAAAATGGTGTATGCAGGTATTTTATACAAAATTAAAGTGAATCCAAGGGAGGAAACCCAAAAAATACATTCCCAGCCAATCAGATGCTGACATGTGGCAACACATGGATCAAATGACCCACCTACAGAAGTATTTGAGGGCATCCAACGGTGTAGCACCCCGAAATGGTCAGAGAACCCACCTGTCAGCAACCTGGAGGAAGCACACCACGATTGGTTCCCTAACCACGTCAGCCGACCTGGTGGCTTGGCCGTCTTCTTCATGGTGCCAAACGCAGTCAACTTCCACGTGTCGACTCCCTACGGTTAGCTAATAACAATGGTGACTAATTCTCTCACTTTTGGTGGAGGGAACGACCTCTACTCCATGTATAAATAGGGGGAGAGGCCTCACTTCACTACACACACCACTCAAGCATTCTCTCGTGTATACACTAGTTCTCCTAGTTCCTTAGTGGAGGTTAGGCTATAGAGAGGAGCCTCTAGTTCCACGTCCAAATTGGGAAAGGTGTGGCTGATGTATATTTCCTTTATCTTTTGACATTATGAATTATGATAATAATATTATCAGTCTTTATTTATTCATATACTGGGACAAATCATTTCTTGTTTGATTGTGGAGTCTATGTATGTGCTAGGTGTACATGTTATTATGGTCTAGTCGCTCATACCTTGTTATCATAAACATCATACATCACCACTATAGTCTAATTAGGTATTAATACGATTATGTAAATATGAATATGTTAGTGCTCGGTTCCAACATTGTTTCAATGATGTTTAGGTTAGTCATTGCCTTAGGATGGTGCTTGTACCTAGACTCTTAACTGTAAGCGTGGTGCTTAGATAGTTAAGTAGTGTTAGATATATCGTAGACCCACGAGTTATGGCGGTAGGCGGTTGATGGTGACAACCATGTCCGTCCTTCGTAACCCCCCATGTTCGGCTATGCCACGGGCTCTAGGCGGGAATCATCCTGATGTTGTCAAGGGTAAACCCATGCCCGGTATGGTGGACCACTAACTCCTAGTATTCATTGTTAGCATACTCATGTTTACACTAATAGGCTATGTATATGAGTAACTAAAGCACAGTAGGAATATCTTCATCTCTAACTAGGCCATCATTAGGAAATTTTTACCCCTTAGAGTATGCTTAGGTGTGTGTCACACTACCACTATTATCATCTTACCCCTATGCTGATGAATACTTAGTACTCTATACCTTGATCATGAGAATAGTGTTTATTGTACTTCACCGCCTTCCTTTGGGATAAATACGATACCCTTGGAAATACTCTTGGGTGAAATGCTACAACAATATCTTTTGTGCGCTTGCTGATCTCATCGGGAGATGATATGTGGTATTAAGAAATATCAACAAGCATTTCTTGCACCGTTGCTGAGGAAGGCAAATGAAGTGAAGGATAACTATCGCTTATGATTAAATTGTAGGTACTAGTAGTTATTAGACAACATTACCCTTCCTTTGTTTTATCCATTGTGTGAAAACATGGTAGTGTTTGGCTAATCTATTTCATGGGAAAGCCAATGAGGACATAGGTGCTCAACTGCAATATTTCAATTTGTTCCTCAACAAATTCTTCCTGTTGGGCAACACCATTGCCAACAATGGGAGGATTCTCCAGCTTCCAGCTGGAGCCGAAGGCATCTAACCCTAAAGCTTGGGAGAGACTCCAAGATTATATCTTGGATTGCCTTCACCATGGGGGTGGATATTTGGTTCAGCGTCCAACACTCCTACAACGAGTTGACTTCACCGACCTGTGATCAAATCCATGCTGAAGTTGGAGATGACCTATTCTCATTCATGATGAGAAAGGATAAAGATTTGATTGAGAAGATGGTCAACATTCAAAGGGTAGATCAATGAATGCTTTAGTTCCGTTTGCATGACACGCATGCCATTGACAAGGTGGACATGCTAGCCACAGAACTGGACATCCTATTGCAAGATCAAGAAAGTCAAGCTAATGGAGAAGTGTTTGGATGATCCAAGCCATGGACATTTACATGATTTGTTAAATCCATGTCAACATGGGACACTTGGGGGTTTATCTCCCTAAGACTCCAAACGCCACCAACAACAAGCACGTCAAAAGTGGAATCGATACAATCAAGGAAGCTATCTGAATTTGAATTCCAACAAATTCAACTTCAAATATCATACCTTGAAGTATCTTGTCCATGGCCAAGGAGAAATCAATGACAACATGAAGAATTCGGCCAAGGACAAGACACTTTGAAGAGCATTCAAGATTCAAGGGTTCCACAACCATTTGTTGGACCCTACACTTCGACCAAGCCCATGCAACTTTGGGCACAACGGCATTGTGGATGAAGCGTTTCTTGTTTGATAGTGGAGTCCACATGTCGTTATGCCAAGGAAGTCTCTTGATCCTAGATCAAGTATGGGTTGAATCAAAATAACATGTTGAAGGTTGAAGCGGCACCCCCCATATGTTGATAACCTCATCGCCTTTTATAAGGAATGAAGAGACTCTGTCATGTCATCCACGATGACATTCTAAGAAGATGGAGAAGCAAGGGCCATTCAAATGGCCCAAGTCTACTAAGCCTCCAAAATAATGGCGGAATAAGGAGAAGCCTGACCAAGTCACAAAAGATTATCATATAGAAAAAGTCGTTGCAACATCAACAAGTCTCTATCAAGGCGACGATGAGGCCGGGGCCACCATGTGCCCCACCTGTCCATATGGCAGACAAAGGAGGTTTGGCATGTCAGTCAAGAGAAGTCATCCATGCCTTCATCTCTTGGCATCGACGGCACATCATCACAGGACGGAGGTAAGTCCCGCTCATCAGAATTCAAAAATTACCAGGAGGAAATGTGTAAAGAAGTTGGAAAGCCTCATCAAGCTCAACACACCATCGGGAAGATTCAAGCGCATATCCCTCCACTGATCTCATTTTGCATTCTTGGTGGAGGAATGCTCAAGATTATGGTCTGATGGAGAAGCAAGATGAAGCTCATTCAACTCCCACCTCAACTTGGCAAAAGACATTGAACATGAAGGCTACACCAAAATCCATGATCGTGAATTTCTCACACGATGACCTTCAACCCGAACTGCTCTTCAGTTGAGAGGGGAAGCTTGCAGGAGTAATGTTTCTAAGTAGGCATACAAGAAGTCAATTGTTGAAGGAAGATTTGGAGGTACCATTTCAACATCTCTTGGCCAATGAGTAACAGAGCATGGTTGAAACCTATCAGAATTTAGTCCCGAGGGCAAATCGTAGCTTTACGAGTCTAGAGGTTTGACACGGAAACCTTCCATGAGCAACCAATGGGCTGCTATGAATAAGTGGGATCTTTATGCTCCCAACTATTCTAAGCACCCATTCAAGCTCAAGAGAACTGCCACCATTTTTGGGTGCACATTGTTCCTTAGTGTCTAAGGATTATTTTAACCTTAGCCAAAGAACGATAGATCACATACAACACATGTTGGGTGCACGTTGTTCCTTTGTAGCTAAAGGTTATTTTGAGCTTAGCCAAGGAATGGTGGATCACAACCAACACATGATGGGTGCACCTTATTCCTCTGTGTTTAGAGGTTATCATGACCTTAGCCAAGGAATGACGGATGACATCCGATGTATGGGAGACCTGGAGGTGCAGATGAGCGACATCGAGAACACTTTCCGCAACCACACTCATGGCACCCATGGGAGTCAACACAACATCAATACTCAACCCTACAATGTCAAAGTCTTGCTACAACAAGGTTAGGCCAACCTCATGGCTTACCTGCACTGTTAGGATTTCAATCCCTATCAGGTACCTTGACGAAGAACAAGCTTGGGACATGACCCCCACTTGAGGCAACTTGTATCACATCCCACCTTGCATGACATTTCCCTTTTTCTACATCATTGCATCCTAAAAATAAAAAACACTTAGCATATGATTTAATAAAAATAAAATATGTGCGGTAAGATTTTTTTATTCCTTCATAAGTTGAAATGATGAAAAGTTGCTCTGTTTTATTCTTCTTTAGTAGTTAAGTTACAATTTAATATTCTATAACTATTGAGTTTATTGGCTTTAAGTACTTCACCTAGAACTTGAAATTGTGGGTAGCATAAGAAAGATCCAATTCTAGGTTGTTGTGAGATATAGTATAGAACATAGGGCTGCTAGTTTCCTGATCAAAGTGAAACTTGATCTCCGAAGAAATTTTGAAATTGATTTAAAATGAAGTTCCTCTTGATTTTAATTTCCTACCAAAGCCATATGATATTTCAATTTGATAAACCCCATGCATATGCTATTTGTTTTCACATTGAGCCTACTCAAACTAGTATAGACCTATGTGAGAATCTTTTTATACTTCCATGATCAAGATTACAAACGTGCACGTGCTAGACTTCTACACTGGAAGTTAGCACATTTTCCATCATTCCATTTTCCACTTCTAAAGAGATACTCTATATATTCAATGTCAAAAACTCTCTTCAATTTTATTTGAAATGAAAGGGAGTATAAGGAAGGGCTACGAAAAAAAAGAATAAAGAATGCTCTCCAGGAATGAGCATGAGAAAAAAAGAAAAAAATATTCATGCTTCATCCCTGCAATAACGAGAGTGCATAAAAAGGAGTCATCTTCCACCACCACAAATATTCCATCACACTTGCACAATCTTGATCTAGAGGTATGATTTATTTTCTCCTAAGGCTTACACTTTTGACTTCACAATATATATGTTGCAAATATGCCTACTCTTGTTCCATAACAAGATCCACAAAAAGCCTTATTTTGATATAGGACACGAAAGACATTGCCCTGGTGAGAAAATTTTCAATTACACAAAGGAGTGATTGAGAGTATCTTTGAGGAACTTAAGCCTAATTTTGAAAATCATTTGAAATTCGTCGGGATTTGCGTGGAACTTAGACATTAGGAATAATGCATGCTTTGTGAACTGTTCTATCTTTCAACCATCCAAGGAGAGGAGAAGGCAAAAGCCCCATGAGGACTAAGGTAAAGGGTGAAAACCGTTGCTAATTTATTTAATACAAGGTAGAACGTTTAATTGTGCATTTGGTACTATTGAAGCATAGGGCATAGTAGGAACTCCTGATCAACAACTTAAGTCTTTAACTTTGCTTTGAGACGAGCAAAGGATAATCTTGGGGGAGTTTGTTGACGGTCGTTAAGTACCAATCTCGATTGTCAATATATATAAATTATATGATGGATTAGATATTTCTTACATTCATTGCTTTTAGAAATAACCTAGTTCCACTTGTACTTGGAGAAAATGGTGCATGCAGGTATTTTATACAGAATTGATGTGAATCCAAGAGAGAAATCCCAAAGAATACCTTCTCAGCCAATCTGACGCCGAGATGTGGCAGCGCATGGATCAAATGGCTCACCTACAGGAGTATTCGAGAGCATCTAACGGCGTAGCGTCTAGAAATGGTCAGAGGACCCACCTGTCAGCCAGCTAGAGGAAGCACGCCAAAATTGGTGCCCTGACCAGGTCAGTTGACCTGGCAGCCCGACTGACCTCTTCCTAGCGCCAAACACGGTCAACTTACATGTGTTGACTCCCTACAATGGGATGATAATGATGGTGATTGATTCGCACGCTTTTGGTGGTGGGAACCGCCTATACTCCGTGTATAAATAGGGGGAAGAGACCTCACTTCACTACACACCACTCAAGCATTCTCTCTTGTATACACTAGTTCTGCTAGTTTCTTAGTGGAGGTTAGGCTGTAGAGAGGAGCCTGTAGTCCCAAGTCTAAATTGGGAAATGTATGGCTCATATACCTTTCTTTTATTTTGTGACTTTATGCTTTAGGATAATAATATTGTTAATCTTTATTTATTCATATACTTGGATAAAGCGTTTCTTGTTTGATTGTGGAGTCCATGTATGTGTTAGGTGTAGATGTGATTATGTCTAGTCATAATACTCATACCTTGTTATCATAAACATCATACATCAACACTATAGTCTAATTAGGTATCAATATGATTATGTTAATATGAATATGTTAGTGCTTGGTTCCTACATTGTTTCAACAATGTTTAGGAGTCATTGCCTTAATATGTTGCTTGTACCTAGGCTCTTAAGGTAATTACTTTACATGTAAGCATGGTGCTTAGATAGTTAAGTAGCGTTGGATGTCTCATAGATCCATGGGTTGTAGGGGTAAACTGCAGGTGGTGACAACCCTATCCGTCCTTCATAATCTCCCACATTCGGCTATGCCACAGGCTCGAGACGGGAATCATTCTGATGTTGTTAGGGGTAAACCCGTGCTCGGTATGTTGGAACACTAAGCCTTAGTATTCATCGTTAGCATACTCATGTGTACACTAATAGACTATGTATATGAGTAACTAAAGCACAATAGGTGTAGCTTCATCTCTAACTTGACCTCCACTAGGATATTTTTACCCTCTAGAGTAGATTGCTTAGGTGTGTGTCACACTATCCCTATTATCATCTTACCCCTGTGCCAATGAATACTTAGTACCCTATACCTTGATCATAAGAATTGTGTTTACTATACTTCATTGCCTTCCTTTGGGATAAATATGATACTCTTGGGAATACTCTTGGATGAAATACTACAACAGTATCTTCCGTGCGCTTGCAGATCTCATCTCTTATCATAGATGATTTGTGGTGTTAAGAAATATCAACAAGTCGTCTCCGCTTGCATATGCGGCTTGAGGATCGAATTGCTCATGTTCCCAATTGAAATCTTTGTGGTGCATCCTCATGGCCTCCTGTTCGTACCTAGCCTGAAAAATAAGGAATTTGTGTACGTACAATTAATTTGCATGCTTTTGAAACTTACCAGCCACACGGCTGTAGCCTGACTGCACTGTCGGACGGTGCATACATTTCTCGCATCACTAGCAAAATCTGGATCGAAACGGTCCAGTGCCTTCCATGCATCACCGTCGGACAGGTGTGTCAATAATTCTTTGTTCTCACGTACACTTTATTTGTGCCATCTCATGTGTTTGGCTGTTCTTTTTGAAAGGAACAACTACTTCAAGAGAGGTGTCATGAGCAAGTAACGAAGTTGCTTATGTGCGACTTCTGTCATGACATTATCACTATTTTTATTAACAACTTTGACATATCTCGATTTACAAAATCTTAAGCAATTGTTCTCGTTGGCATGCTCTTTCTAGAAAAGCATGTAGTTGTCTGAGCACACATCAATTTTTTTTTTCATATTTCATACAGAGACCAGGTAGCAATTTGTTCGAGTGATATATATCTTTAGGCACTTTATGAGATCGTGGAAGGATATCGCTGATTAGTTTAATGAGATCGTTGTAGTAGTTATTGGAGAAGAAGTACTTACACTTAATTACCATAAGTATGGTCATGAAAGCAAGGAGGGTCACTTTTGTGTGTTCATGCAGCGGCTGTTCTGAAGCATTGAGAAGCTTGAAGAACGCGTCCACCTCCATTGTAGGAGGATCCTCCATTTGTATAGCTTCTAGCATCTCATCCATCCGATCAACACTCTGCTATTATCATCCACGTCCACTTCTTCTACGACTCGAGAACTAGTCTCGCCGTGGAATCTTCACACCTCATAATGTGGCATGTAACCATTTCAACATAAGTGTATCAAAACACTTATTTTGTCCAAAAACTTTGTATTCTGACATTTCGTACATGGCCACTGCACATTATCGACCTTTGAAAACAAAAATGCCCGATCGATAAAATCATCCGTCTTGGCAAACCACTCGTCTGAGTGACCACCACCTCTCTTGTTCCAACCACTATACATCCAGCTGCGATCTTCACCCATATTTAACTCTGCAGTTTAAAAATATAGAAATTATCGTTACTTTATACATTGTTTAATATCATAGCCCTGCATCTATTAGAAATGATAGGTGTGAAACCTATGCAAGAGTGACCGAGAGGAATGTGCTTATGACGAACCGTGGGGTCTGGATCCAGACGAAATTTTGGCAGCATAACCCCGCTGTTCTCCAACTGCACGCCCAAAAATGGTGCAGTGGAGAACTTTAGGGTTATGCCGTCGAAATCTCATTCAAATCAAGACCTGCGTCTTATCATAAGCACGCCCTCTCGGTCACTCTCAGGCTATTCAAAAAGGGACAATTTCCGAACCTACACGTCTCACATGTGTAACACATGTGAGATGGGCCGGTTCAAAATGGGTGACGCATATTATATAGATTACATTAATCTTTCATTTTTGAGTCATTTATGAGAAAGATAAAAGAATGAGAGAGAGGAGGAGGAGAGACAGGGAACTGAGTTGAGGCGTTAACTTACGACGTCTTTAGAGTTAGCCATCGTAAGTGGGTCAAAGATAAAACTGCCCTGTCGAAGCCCACCATCCACGCGCGAGAGCTTGCCATCCTCATCATCGCTTTTCGCCTCGGTGCCCGTCTCGACGAATATGTTACCGCTAAATGGCCCGACACAGACCCTAAATGGGCCGTGTCGGGCCAGGCCGGACCGAAACTTGTTTATTTACATATACTAATTAAGCACTCAATCAATCAAAATAATAATGAAACCACAATCAATTACAATACTAATTAAACAATTACTCAAGTAAGCATCAAAATAAACATGTACTTAACATAAATAAATAACAAAAACTTAATTTATTAACAACAATTAAACTAATTAACAACAATTAACATAAAACAATTACTCATGTAATGAACATAAAATAATTAACATAAACAAATTAGCAAAAAATAAAAAAATAAACTAATCAAACCAATTATCATAAACCTAATTAGCATAAGAATTTAAAGTAATCAATTCATATACAATTCATCATTTCCAATTCATCTCAAATTCATATCGAAATTCAAACCTAAATTCATCTCAAATCAATTCATCATTTCCAATTCATCTCAAATTCACATCGAATTTCAACCTAGCTAAACAATTCATCAATTGTCATCAATTGACATCAATTTCACTAGCTAAACAATTGTCATCAATTCACAAATTCATCAATTGTCATCTCATATAGAGGGAGAGGAGAGAAACTTTGCGGTGTGGGGGCCATCGGCATGGGGGCATTGGCTTTGCGAGGCACCGTGTTGGGGAGGGCAGCGTCGGTTTGGGGAGACGGCACATTGATGGCGCCGGCCGTCGGGCGCCGACTAGGGCGGCCGTTGGGGGCGGGCGCCGACGTGCGAGGGCGGCTTTGGGGGCAGGCATCGGGAGACGGAGGCAGGTGCTGGCATGCGAGGGAGTCGACATGTGAAGGCGGCGGTGGCGTTGTGTGAGAAAGAGAAGGGAGGCGGGCTGTGTGGGCTAGGGATATATCCTCTGATTTGCAATGGCATTAGGGTTCCGCTATTGTAAATTAGACCTTAACTTACGATGGCCATCAGTATTCGACGGTTTATGGTTAGGCCGTCGTAAATTAACCCCTAACTTACGACGGCGGATTAATTTATGACGGCTCTGGGCCAGCAGCCACCGTGAACCCAGTAATTTATGATGCTAGTGCGGAACATCATAAGTTACGTTATTAGCGATGGTTGACCGTCGTAAATTAACCTAACAGTCGTAAATGTTCGAGTTTCCAATAGTGAACGTGTGGAGTATAGTGTCTTACTGGTCGCTCTGGAAGTAAAACACATGGTTGGTTTGGATGAATTTTGCATTGCTATACTGTAATTGAATTGTGAAAGAGGTTTCCAAAGTACAAACTCTCATAGGCATGTGGGATGGGAAAGAAGCAACAAGTCTAGTGCTAGACCAAGGGGAAGGACAATGCTTTAGGCCAACATACAGCTACTATCTAGGTTTCCGTAGTATCCATAGTTTTTCCTTGAAGCTGACTGAACAGACTATGTTCCTGTTTTGTTTTGGCTTGTCGATAAAAATAAGCGAATTTTTCACTCAAAAGTGGCCCTTAAATCCCGTTTACCTTATAAGCTGATTATTAAAAAGCCCCGGAATAACTTAAACACGGGTTTTCTCCAACAAGGCTCGGAACTCACTTTGATTAGAA
This sequence comes from Tuctoria greenei, assembly GCA_036927565.1. Classification (NCBI taxonomy): domain Eukaryota; kingdom Viridiplantae; phylum Streptophyta; class Magnoliopsida; order Poales; family Poaceae; genus Tuctoria; species Tuctoria greenei. The sequence goes on along the minus strand of JAYESD010000001.1, from coordinate 24,203,222 downwards.
GTGAACTCATTTTTCTATTTTAATGATGGGTAAAGTCCCGACCTTCCCCTCCGAGAAGGTTATGACTAATTTATTAAAAGTGAATACAAATGCATACACTCACAACCTATTGTCTAGAATAAGGTGACAATAACTGGATGGCTAAGAACATAACTGTAGACTAGACTTCATAGACCAATATTACGGTATTGTTCATCCCTTCATATTTTCGTAGGTGCATTCAGATCCAGCGCCTATGACTTTCTCTTTAGAGTACCTGCATTTAGTAGTGTGAATTAAGTCTAAAATTCACTCTCACCGGGAATCGAACTCAGGACCTGAGAAGTGCTACTCAGATTACTTAACCACTAAGCTAAACTCCCTTTCACTGAACTGATTTTCCTTGTGTACCCTTCTTCCTCTCCCAACTAACTCCCTCCCGATTCTGACTGTGCCACCCTCTAATTTCCCTCGACTCCCGCCACCCTCAAGTTAGAGATGGGCGCAAAATCCGAACCTGAAAAAATCTAAAAAATACTTGAACCTGAACCCGAAAAACCCAAACTCCAAAATCATTTTTGGGAGTGAATTCGTAAAACTTGATAATATTTCGGGTATTTTTTGGATCACGGCGCCCGAAATACCCGATTCGATTTTGATTTTCTAGGTCGTGGCTGTCTGCTTGGCTCAGCGCATGCCTGGAACCATAGCTGAACGAACGGCTCCAACGCCTCGCCGCCCCGCTTCCCGCGGCCTTGCCCAATCCACTGCCACCTGCTTCTGACACCTCCAAGCATGTCGATTGCCCCCCCCCCCCCCCCCCCCCCTAGTACGGTGGCTCCGAGCCTCCACCACCACCCCCACCGCGCCTTCGTTGGCTTCAAGCCCTCACCACCCCCCATCAAAGACCTTGAAGCCAGCAACATCTAACACCCTACCCGCGTACGCAGCGTCCACTTCCAGGCCATGCAGTCGCTCTCCGTATGCGGAGGTACCCTTGCTATGACCCGTACATGCTCGCTGCGTGCCTCTCCGTCTGCTGCCCTGTTGACGAAGCCAGGTGTGAGGGCTTAGGAATACTTAAGGTAGTTCTGGTGAGCCAAAGTCCGAACCCAAGTTATGGGGTACTCGCAAATTTGGGGATAGTTCTGTTTACTAATTTTGAAATCTGAATTTTAAAAACACGAACTACTCGACTCGAAATTTCGGGTAATCTCGAACGCTGGTACCTCAGGTCACTTTGCACTACCAATAAAAAAAGGGAAGATACAAGTTAGTTTTCATATAAGACAGAGAAAGTGAAAGTGGGCTTAGTCTAGTGGTTAAATATTCTGAGTAGCACTATTCAGATCCTGGGTTCGATTCCCGGTGGGAGTGAATATCAGACTAAATTTCACAATATTAAATGCAGATACTCTAAAGAGGAAGCTATGAGCGCTGGATTTGTGGTGCACCTACAAAAAATGTTAAGAGATGAACATGTCGTAATAGTTATCTATGAAGTCTGGTCTACAGTCTTGTGCTTAGCCATGCAATTATCATCGTCTTGTTTTGTACGATAGGTTGTGAGTTTCTGCATTTGTACTCGCTTGTAATAAATTGTTTATAACCTCCTTGATCTAAAAATATAAGACAAATAAACTATTAAAAGTAATGAGAATTGCCAGACAACATTATTCTCCAGACATCCACTTCTTAAAAAATCTTATTTTTTACATAATCGGAACCAAACAGGATCAAGAACATCAACAGTACAGTGGCCTTGCGTCACAAGCTCTGTCATGCTTGATTGACATCTTGTGGATTAGTTCCCTCCATCTGCCAGTCCCTTTTCAAGACTTCCTGCTACCACTCGTTCAAACATGTACACATTTTTAGTTTCAACGGGCTAGCCGGCTAACCTACTGGATGGAGAAAACTTATGTATTTCCCCCGTCTCAAAATATTTGTCGCTTTATAATTAGTTTTTAAACTACAAAGCGATAAGTTTTTTGGGATGGAGAGAATACTTCATCACTTTCTTTTTATTTGTTATTAGTTAGTTCATTTTTGAACTAACCGACATCAAATAAAAAATAGAATGAGTATATTACTGTTAAACTATTTTTACAAAACTGTCCAGTAATCTGATATATTTACTAATTGGAGGTTTCTTTTGAGTCCTCCAGATTAATCAGAGTAAAATGATGAAAGTCCTCACAAAAAAAGTAAAAAGTTTGGCTTAGACTCTTATAGTCGTTAACAACAACATTCATTGGAGCTTTCGAAAAAAAAAACAATAGTCATTCGATTTGATGTCTTTTGAACTATCCATCTTATATTTTTAAATTATCCACCTCAGTCATTATAAAATATTTAGACCAAAATACCTTTAGTCCTCTACGTTGTGTCGATCTTCAAAAGAAAAAACACCCTTAGTTTATTTTGGTTTTTTCGAAGGCTCGAAAGGAGGAGCTTTCGCGTTATATCATGTAAGGAGAAAAGTGACTTAATTTATATAGAAAATTGGACCCAGAAATCATACAATAGAGAGGACTTCACTCAACGATACACAAACATCACTAGCTCTGTCGATACCTAAAGACAGAAGACTCACAACAGACCTAGTTGGTGATTAGAGAGAACAAAAAAAATTCATACAGTGCCCATCCTCCAAAAGCAACGTCTCCAAGAAAAGATATATGCCACTTTTTTGAACGTCCATTCCAGCTGATTCTGCCTAGTTGTTTAAGAAAGAGCCTATCACTATTTTATTTAATTCAGCAATATTTCTGAAGTGATATAATGAGCTGTAAGTCAAACTCATACTTTTATCTTGGGAAGGTTCTCAACACAAGGGTTATGGTTGTGCACCATGCATATTGTAAGAACAACCAAAATTGCACAGAAGATGCGGCTGTACTGTGGGTGTACGACACTCAATCAATCATGTTTTTAAAAAGTAAGTGATAGATATAGTCATCATGCAAATCTCAGTTATACTATTGAGAAATAAGCATACATTATCTTGGTCTTGGGTGGCAGTCGTGAGGACGCCACGTCGGCAGGTGGTGACGCAGCAGAAGTTTGCTAGACTAGAAGAGTGCGAGAGGATGGTGGAGGCTATCCACACTCAGTGTCCTCTAAATACATATTCTATACTTTTGAGTATGTTCTCTACTTTTTCAGTATGTTCTCTATACATATATTTTATACTTTACGTCTATTTTTAGTATTTTTACGGCACACCACTGTGGACGGTTTAATAGGACCTTGCTTGGGTCCCACAAGTCAGCAACACCAAAGAGTGAAACTTATTTGGCCTTTTCAGAAGAGTATATATGGAGAAATGTTCTAATTTTTTTTAAAAAATCATTTTTACTAAGACCTGGTAATTCAGATCGATAAGCACCTTCATCTGGTGCATTGATTTTGCCCGCAAAATCACCGGGGAAGGGACCCGTGAACGTTACCCGTCATGTTCGCTTCAGCTTTAGCAAGTGATAGCTTATTAGGCAGCAGCACACATCGAGACGGAGCTGGGGATCACCGAACCGGATTCAGTGGATGCGCGACGCACAGCAACGTCCCGTCCCCCCCCCCCCCCCAGCCATTACAACCTGGTAGATAAAGAAACCGTTCCATCTGGGAAGGCCGTGCACGTGGTCGCCGAGCTCAAATGCAGAAAGACCTTGCAACAAGGTCACTCTTCCGGTATAGCTGAGCGTGTTGGTACTAGGTGGGCCGTGGGAAATGAGCGGGCACCAGGCTCGTTCATTTCCACCTGGCTCAAGCATGCATTATAAGAATCGGGCAAACAAGTATCAGTCAGTATAAAACCGTCGAGGTCTTCGTATTTAATTGTCATAAAAATGTCGGTTTTTGGCACCCGACAACTATAGATTTATAGCCGCCGGCCAAAAAGAAAACTCGACGAAAATAATTAAAACTGTCGGCCAGAGAATACAAGCCGACGGTCATAATCCTTTTTCTAAAAGCTATATGAATGACATTTCTTTGCCCGATTCTTGTAGTGATGGCACGGTGGAGAAGCTCGACAGCTAGGAAACAAAGTTGAGGAAGAAGAAAAATCCATCTTTTAGTGAAAAGGGGCTTAGTCTAGTGGTTAAGTATTCTGAGTAGCACAACTCAGGTTTTGAGTTCGATTCTTGGTGATAACGAATTTCAAACTGAATTTCACAATACTAAATACAAGTACACAATCGTGTGCTTAGTCATCCCGTTTTATTCTACATAATAGGTTGTGAGACTTTACCCATCATTTAGAAAAAAAAAGTGACACCTACCTAAACAGAGTGCCTTTCAAGCTATGCATGGCCTTGACACAAGTGAGGTTCTAGAGATGTCAAATGGTGTGGCCGTGAGACCGTGCAAACATCATTAGGATATCTAAAATAGAATCAATATTGTCTCAAAACTATATACTCCTTGCGTTTTTTTATTTTTCACCGGTTAGTTCAAAAATGAACTAGCCGTTGGCAAATAAAAAAAATGGAAGGAGTACTTAATAGTATTTATGGGTAATTTGAAACTAAAAAAATCAATTTATTACTTTGCATTTTTATTCCACTATAGGCCAAGTACAGGGTCAGTTAATCTATTAGCCGTAATATGGTCACGATTGTTCACTAGATTATAAACATAATATTAATCAAATTATTAATATAACTTTATAAAAAAATAATTAGTAATCTAGCGATCTTATTTTTTTATATTACCCTTGGTTTAATAAATATTAACTAGTACTCTTTTTGTTTTGTTTTATTTGGTGCTCGTTAATTTAATTTTGAAATAACTAGCGTACAGGAGTACTCCCTCCGGTGTACAAAATATTGTCGTTTTGGACATGTTCTCGCATACCAAGGAAGCATTAAATAGATTTCTTTCTTTTATAATACAACTCTCCTTAGTGGTCCGAGTGGTCTTCTTCACGTTTTTCCAGCCAATCTGATGCAAGTTTGATTCCTAGGTACACGCTATCCCATTTTTTACACTATTTTCCATGGCATGCAGTGTAAAACGACAATTTTTTGTGCACTCTTAGCTCTAGTGTAGAACGACAATATTTTGTACACCGGAGGGAGTATATTGATGTTAGGCAGAGGTTAGGGCGGCTGTATCTATCACGTGCCGGTGTGCCGGCAGCACGTACGTCGGGCATCAACAATATCATACAGTATATTCCCCAGCAGGCATATCAAATCTCCTCCCCTACCAACTCTAGAACTCACGACACCTGTTGGTGACAACAGCATCGAAGGCTGAACCCAGATCTATTCTGAAAAAGAAAAGGTCCATAACTGAATCCGAGAGCAGACAAAACACTAGATATGGCAAATATCTTTCAGGCTTTCAGCGACCTGTTGCATCGGACACGCTGGGACTGCAGGGTTGTTGGTTGATGGCAAGACGGGGCAGAAACAAACAAGGGGTGAGATGTGATGTGCCGCGTTGTCGTTGAGCACTCCCTCTTTCTCAACATTTTCAGCGGTCAGCAGTGTCATGCGCTTGCTCTGGAACTTTGTACTACTACCTTTCACTGAGTCATGTAGAACTGTTAAGAATATTATAAAAGATTTTTTGATTGTTCACTTTACTTGCGTGTTTGGAGAAGAGCTGATTCACTTGACATGTACGTATAGCAAAAGATGATATCATTTGACAGTGGTGTGCTGACATTCGAGACGGAAAACATATGTGCTGATCTTAAATACAAACTTAAATAGATGCATGATTGCAAACAATTAATGAAGCATGAAAACGCATGATCTGCAATAGACGAACATTGAAAATACATGATTGCCAATTATGCAGCAGAAAAATACATCGTCTTGCCAATGTAATATATTTGCGATAATTAACAACATTACATTGGCTTACCCACCTCGTGAAAGGTTCAAATAGGTTTCAGCTGGAGGCCTAAGATCCCCGTTCAAAGATTATGGTAATAATTTTGGCTATAAATCAGAAACTCCAAATAATGTCCTTCAATAAAAACATGTAGGATAAAGACGGATATGGTTTTTTATGGCCTCCCATTAAAATAACACCAATGATTAGCTATCCTTTCCCAGAAAAAAATGCATTAGTCAGAGGTTGCAAGGTCAATGCCTGCAAATAATGTTCCAAGGTCAACTCTAGTAGTACCACTAGTTTTCTAGAACATATTTATTTAAACATAGCTATAGTGCAATGTATCTGAGCATCGCATGTACGATCCCTTGCATGATATGTGTTCTGAAACTTGTAAAATCTGCGGTTAGCTGGACATATATATCACTGAACCACTTGGGACGAGCATACCATAAAGAATTCTCATGCGGCAAGGTGACAATTGTATGATTCTATGGGTTTCCTTTCTTTCTCCCGGATGATCTCACCAAGTTATCTACTAGCGGAGACTTTTGAAATCGATTGGACAGTTTGTCGTTCTGATAGTTACAGCATATTACGACTTTGGGATCTCGAGGGCGAAGTTAAGGCCTTTTTTTAGATTTATATGACTAATTGTTACTTGACTAATTTGTATCCTTAATCCATCCAAATAGGAGCACTAATACGAGGACTAATAGACAATCGGTGGACTAATTGTTTCCCTATTAATGAAGAAAACCCAGCTAACAAGGACTAAATAGATTCAACAAATCGTGAAATGATCAGAATACCCCTTATTTCTTTCTTTTACCACCTCCCCTAGTTTTAGTCAGGGCCAAAACAAACTTTCCTCTACAACCCGGACTAACAAACTTTCTTCTCCAAACAGGCACCCAACGCCCGTAGTAATTTTAGTCGACCAAAACAGGGCCTAATTTTTGTATTGTTCTGAAGTCAATGCTAAAATGTTACCAAAAAGTTATAATGGTTAGAATAGAAATTCATATAACTAAATCGCATTCTTGTTGTCATGACATCATGGGCAAAATAAGTGTGATGTCAATGCACATCTGATGGAAGATTACTAGTTTTCATGTATTCGTGAAAAGGATGTAATTATTCTCCATCTTGATCCCGTACGTGAAGCATTTAAAACACCATTACCTGATGACTCGGGTTTGTCATCATGTTGCTAACACTACAAATTTTATATGCTGTTTCACAATAGGAACACACGAGGCAGTTTAATTTCGACCCTGTATTGCAAGAACACCATTTCAAAAAAAAAAGGTGCATTAACATTTTTTATCTGGGAGCAAACAAACCATGCACTGCATGCAGGGTGCATCATTCAGGGAATTCTTAACGTAGTTTAAATTAGTCCTAACCTTTCAAGAATTGAGGAGACATATTAAGGTTCGCATCGCACTATAGTGGCAAACACAACGTTATCTGTGATTACTCGAAAGACTAAACTATGCGTACATGTTTCTCGAAAAAGATAACTATACGTACATCTGTTTATGAATTGTCACATAAACCTGTTGAATTCAACTCCTGAAAACAGACTAATGACAATATTATTCTTGACCTGGAAACGGCCAAGAGCTGGCTGATATTGCCGGATAAATTCTAATTAGAAAATTATTGACGGCAAAGTGCCTAGACCTTCGATTTTCTGTATACAACAGCAAAACAATTCGATCCTTCATTATTTTATATTATTAAAAATTGAATATACGACACTTCACACTTTTTTCGAAAGCTTGGAGAGAGGAGCTCCTGCGAATATATTATGAGAAGAAAATTGACTATGTTTATATGACAAATCGGGCTCGAAAACCGTACAACAAAGAGGATGATAAACACATCCTCCAACCGATGATCCAACATCAAATGCCATGTGCAAACCTAAAGACCGACAACTCACCATGAACAAAAATATTGGTTAGAGTAACAAAAAAACTTTCGTAGAATGTCCTTCCTCCAAAAACGATGTCTCCAAAGAGGATACGATGTCAAGACGTCGTCGTCGGTAACAGGATTTCACCCGGAGGATCCAATAGACAATTGTACGAGAGTCTCCAGTCACAACCACCAACAGATAGAACTGGCAGTCACCCGACTCGAGACACCACCGAGCCAAACCATCCGTGACTCACCCACAACCATCACGACACACACCAGACGCAAGTCGACCTCCGAGACCCACCTACTCTACTCATCTTCGAGTCACTAAGCCACTGATATTGAGGTAGTGCACCTCAAACTGACTGAGATCGCCACCATCTGCTGATGCCAGCACTAGTGAGCGCCACTGCCCAGATCCGACGTCGCAGGCATCCCACGGTCCTGCCACCCAGATCCGCCGTCGCAGGCACCCTGCAAGCTCTGTCGCTCAGATCCGCCATCGCAAACAACCGTGAGCCTCACTGTCCAGATCCGATGTCGTAGCCGCTCACGAGCTTCACAAACGCTGCTTCAAAAGACTAGCTCGGGAGAGGAAGGGGAACACTGCCACCAACACTCAAGTGACGAGCAACCCACCGGATCTTGCCGCCTCCACCTTGGAAATCGTCACTTCCTCCACCATTGCCTTCACGGACTCATTGCACGACAAGAGAAGTAGATCGTCATCGCTGGCTGGAATCCAATGGACCATATCCCAAATATGGCAGCGCTGCGCCTAGATCCACCATCGTCAGCCCACCTCATTGTCGGCCCACCTAGTCGTTGTTCTGATCTTACCCTGTTGTCGTCATGCCTGCCACCTTCGTAGCGCTGTCGTTGCACCCTTGCAGAGCCGCCGTCATGCGCGGGCCGCATCATGCAGTGGTCTTTCGTACACGAGCCTTGCGCTGTCGTTGTGCACTCACGCAGCGCAACCATCGTGCTGTCTCCTCTGGCTCAGATCTGGCCCTCCCAAGTCGCCGCCATGGCTGCACTCAGAGGTCCCAAGCCGCGACAACTTCACCTTGTCACAGATCCGGTGTCTCACCGTCGGATCTAGCCTCTACCGTCTTGCAGCCGCCCTGCAGGTCGACGCCTTAGTCACCTCACCATCCTGTCTTCGACCGAGCTCGTCGGGAGGACCCCGCACCACTCGTGCTTCTTGTGCCCTCCACCGACACTACAGGAAATGCAATCATTTGCGACAGCCAAAAATATTTGTGACGGTCGGTCATTGCAAATAGTGTAATTTGCGACGACTGGCCCCGTACCGTCGCAAATGAACACAACCATCACAAATATGTCGTTAATTTGCAACGGCCGGCCCGAAAGTCGTCGCATATATAGGGGTCGCGGTCACAAATAGGCATTGTTTGCGATGCCAAAAAAAACCATCGCAAATAGGCGTTAATTGCGATGGCTAACTCTAGGGCCATCGTAATTTACGTGGCCGCCACAAATTAAAAGGATATACCCCAGCCCACCATCAGCCTGACTCCTTTCACACGCTCCCGCCCTCACCGCGCCGCCGCTCCCCACTGTGTCTGCCGCTGCCGCACGCCCGCTTCCGCCTCCATGCTCCCGCCGCCCCCGCCACACCTCCCCTCAGGTAAGCGCCTCCTCCTCCTCTCTCCCTACCCCCTCCTCCATGGCGGTCGCGAGCCCCCTCCCCCCCCCCCCCATGGCTGAGCGCCCCCATCCTGCCCCCATGGTCGAGCGCCCCCCCCCCCCCCCCCAACCACCCTCCCATGGCCAAGTGCCCGCACCCCCCCACCCTATCTCCCCCTCCCATGGCTGAGCATCCTCCCCACCTCCCTCCCATGGTTGGCGCCCCCCACCCTTCGTGGACGAGCGCCCACCCCCACCTCCTCCCTCCCCCTGCCATGGTCGAGCGCCCCCCCCCCCCCCCCCCCCCACCACCACCACGGCACCCTCCCTCCCCCTCCCATGGCCTAGCCTCCTCCACACCCTCCCTCCCCCTCCCATGCATGGCCGAGCCCCCCTCCTATTCAATTGAATTTTTGATTATGCAATTGAATTTAGAAATGCAATTTAATTGTTGATTATGCAATTGAATTTAGAAATGCAATTGAATTGTTGATTATGCAATTGAATTTAGAAATGCAATTGAATTGTTGATTATGCAATACAATATTATGTTTATATTATATTGTTGATTATGCAATTTAATTTACAATGCTTTTTTATATTATATTTTTTTTATTATGTTGTTTATTTAGGATGAGCACGCCGGTTGGAGAAGAAGGGTGTAGCGCATAGTGGGTTGGGTTAGACTCGGCCCAACAAGATCCAGTTAATGTGAACCATTGGATCGCATCCAACGGTTCAATTTTCAGATCGGGATATAAAATCCACATCCCTTACCCTAATTCTATCCTCACCCTCTCCTCTAACCAGCAGAGTTGCAGCAGCGGCCCCAGCAAGCGGCGGACCCGCTGCAGCCCCCGGCGAGCTCGGACGCGGCAGCGGCCCTGGCGAGCGGCATACGCGGCGGCTCTGAGACAGCACGGAAGTGAACCGCGATGGTAACCATCACAAACCTAAATTGGCGACGGTAACCATCATTCGTCCACAGGATGTCGTTACCTACGACAAGCTCCCACGCACGGACGGCGGGCCCCGACAGGTGGTTTTCTCCCATTCATTCCTCCTCTCTCGTTATTTCCTCAGCTCCTCTATCGTTGTTGGACAGTTGACCCCACAGTTTGAAGAAATGCACCATTTTGGGGGGTGCAGTGTAAAACAAGCGAGCTTATGCTGCCGAAATTTTATTCGGGTTCATGTTCTATGTCTCGTCATAAGCAGGATAAATACTGCATAAATCAACGATAATTTCTCTGACTTAAATCTACAGAGTCAAACATGGGTGAAGACCGCAATTTGATGTATACTGGTTGGAAGAGAAGAACTGGTGGTCACTCAGATGAGTGGTACATCAAGTTAGATGAATTTTTGGATCGAGCATTTTCGTTGTCAACGGATGATAAAGTGCGGTGCTCATGTACGAAATGCCAGAACACCAAGTTTTGTAAGAGATTGGAACTTTCGTTTCACTTATGTCAAAACGGTTTTATGCAATATTATGAGGTGTGAACCTTCCACGATGAGACTAATTCTCGAGTCGTAGAAGAAGTGGATGAGAATGATGATAGAACGGGGGTTGATAGGATGGATGAGAGGCTAGAAGCTATGGAAGCGGAGGATCCTCTTACAATGGAGGCAGACAAGTTCTTAGTTGAGCTCAAGAAATCAGAACAATCGTTGCATGAACACAGATGTGACCGTCCTTGCTTTCATGACCAGATTTATGGCAATTAAGTCTAAGTACCTTTTTCATCAACTTCTACAATTATCTCATGAAATTGATCTGTGATATCCTTCCACAACCTCACAAAACACCTAAAGATATGTACCAGTCGAAGAAATTGATATCTGGTCTCGGTATAAACTATGAGAAAATCGATGTGTGCCCAGATAACTGCATGCTATTTTGGAAAGAGCACGCCAACGAGAACATGTGCTTGAAATGTGGTAAACCGAGGTATGTCAAAGTTGTTAATGACAATGGCGATAATGTGATGACAGATGTCGTACATAAGCGGCTTCGTTACTTGCATGTGACTCCTCAGTTAAAGCGGTTGTTTTTTTTCAAGTGTCCACTTTGCAGAAGAACACAATGTTAATACTTCGGCGATGCGGTACAATGTGGACGAAGCACCCCCTTGTAGCGACCTCTCTATTTTTCAAACAAGAGGCACTACCATTGGTAGCTACACGACCTACGTCCTACCCGAACGTGACAAGACTGTTGCTTTACTCTACATGTACGCAAATATAGAGGGCATGCAGGAATAATACGAGTAAGTGTTTGTCCTACATTTATGCTAATCGACATATTTTGCTACACATGTATTCTAAAAAGTGTTTTTTTTTCACGTTTAGCGAGTTCCACAGACAATGTTGGCCACATAGACATGAACCTACGACCAAACAAGTCGAAGGGATGCGACAAGAAGGATTAAATGGAGGGTCGGGTTTCCTATCCCGGTTTCGAGATTATGTAATACTCTATCGTCTTCTATATATTTAAGTTACTATTATTAAAGAAGTATTCTTTTAACTTATGATTATTTTTGATAGTGCATGACTCACAATGTCCATAAAGATTTGCGGCAGCTATCTTATGGATTGGTGAATGTTAGAAGCTATAGTTGATATGACGTAAATGACTTTCGTTTCCGTACAACTCATTTTGAAGTTCTTCGTCCTCTCGCGGCAACATCAAATCCTGGTGTTGTGATGAGAGCAGTTGACACTCAAGAGAATGAAACCAATTATTATGGAACATTAACAAAATCCTTGAATTTACTTTTACCAAAAATAAGACACTTCGAGTTGTCTTCTTTGACTGTGACTGGTTTGATAGCACTTGTCGAAGTGTTAGAGCGACACTTCCCTTGGATCTGCTAAGGAGCAGCCCGTGGAGGTTCTTTGTTCAGCGGGGCTTAGGCCTCAATCAAGCGTTCTAGCAGATGGAAGTATGAGACAGTGGTTTTTACGTGGTTTGGGCCGCAAGGAGCATAACATCCTACTCCACGATGGATGGTATTGCTAGTATGTGTGTATGCATGTGTATGCATGTGTGATATTTCGATCTGGTCCTTTGTAACGGTGGTGGTCTGGGCCTTTTATAGACAAGGTCGGGCGCCTTACAAGTGGGGTCCTAAGGCTCGACAGGTGGTCCCGGGGCGATCTTATCCTAAAGATCTAAGGCTTCTTCCGTAAGCTTGCTCTGACCGTGGACTTGAAGACTCACCGTCTTGTCGCCTGCATCATCAGTAGTCCATGCGCTGTTGCTGACATTGGCAGGGAATGTCTCGTCCAACTGTCCCTGTCGCTGTAAGCTACCCACTTAGTGGAGTGGGTTAGGCCTGCGGCGTCTTCACTGTGATGCAATTGGTAGCAGCGGTACCTGACATTAGGCGTGCGCCGCGCCATGCGTCTGGGGAAACCGCGTATCTTCAATCCTTGACAGGAACAAGGAACACCGTACTCTTAACTCCTGCGTCCCTCCGTCCTAGGCAACTAGCTGGACTATGTGATAGCTCGGGAGCTCACCTCTACGGAGGAGGTTAGGTCCCGCCTTGTGGACCACTTGGCAGCTCGGGAGCTCACCTCTGCGGAGGAGGTCAAGTCCCTCTTTGTGGGCCACGTGGCGGCTCGGGAGCTCATCTATCCCGGGATGGCTAGGCCCCGTCCTGCTGGGCACATGTCGGTGTCGGGAGCTCATCTCCGCGGTGGAGGTTAGTTCCCGCCTTGCAGGACACGTGACAGTGCAGGAGCCCACCCATATGAGAGGTGGCCCGTCTGATGTCTTGGTCCACGTGGCAACTCCGGAGACCTGTCTCATGGGGATGAGGGGTCCTTACCTGCTGGACACGTGGTTACATGGGGGCTCGTCCCCAAAGGGGGTGTTGAGCTTCTCCTTCGGGTTTCTTGCGGATATCCTGGACCTCTCATCTAAGACTGATGGGTCCGAGTCGCTTGAACATGTGGCACCCTAGGACCCCGCCTCTGCTGGGAGGCGGGGTACCTAGGCGGCTCTAGCCTGTGCGCGAGGGTACCCGGTATGTCGGGTACCGACAGTGGCCACTGGGTCCACCTTGGGGGGAGGCAACGAGCCCTAAAGTGGAGCCCTTACCCTGCTTTCCCGCGCGGCCTTTTAATTTTGTCTTGATCAGTCGAAGCGGTGCGCGCCTCTGCTGCTGTGACCACGCGTCCCTCTTTGGTTGAGGGGTCGTGGCAACATGATCTTTGCTTGCAGCGACATTATCGCGATGGTTTCCAAGGCACCTGCTGCACTTCTACTGCTTTCACTTCCGTCTTTATGGGAACCGCCGGGTTGCCTTCTGTCGGTACCATGCGTACCAGATACCCCATGATACCGCAAGAAGTGCAAGAGAGTTCCACCTGTCAGAGTTGAAGGCTTCCTCAGCCCCCACATGTCACTCGACACTGGACCCGCCTCCCTCATATGGGTAGCTCCGGGGTTGCCATGTGTAATGTAAGACTAGAGCTGAACTCCCAACCTAGGGAAGCTCTGCGGTTGACAGGTGTATAATGACCCTGGACCTAACTCCCCATAGAGGGGAGCTTCGGTGCCGCCACGTGTATGGCAACGCCGAACCTATCTCCCCATGAGGGGAAGCTCCGCAGGTGCCACGTGTGGATCCTTCGGGCCTTACACTAACAAGGATATTGGCGGATCTCCAACAGCACGGACATTCAAGCGACAGTTACAAGACCTGATTACGTGTCATTAATGCTATATTAATGACACACGATCAGTGGGTTGTTAATAGGGGTAACACTACCATTAAGACACGTTATCATATTGTTAATCACACTTAATACTCATAGATCGTGTATTAGTCTGTTAAATACGCCAGTGCCACATGTCGGGTCAGGCAAGTGATGTAACGGCCAGTCCTTAGACTATAAAAGGACTGCGCCGCACAGTACATGGACATCTAAGCGGATACGCACACCAGCACTACTGAAATCCACAATACAACAACACACACCCCGTGGAGTAGCGTATTACGCTCAGGCGGTCTGAACCACGTAAATCTTTCGTATAATCATCTTGTCTAAGATCTCCGCGCGCCCAAACCGATACAAGAACCTCTGCGGGATACATTTTAGTAGTACCGGGGGAAGTGTTGTTCGTACGCTTCGACATTTGGCACGCGAGGTAGGGGCGCCTGAGATCACAAGATGTTGAACTCTGCTGCAGGATCATCCAACGGCAACAACGTCGTGCAACCTATTGGAGGGAATCCTTCCAACATGCAGCACCCAATGGGTGCCGTTGTCATGACAGACGTCGCACCACCACCACCACCATCTGCTCCGGCGAACAATGTTGGACAGCAGGATGGGGTACTTGTGTCAGTCACATCATCGGCAAACAACAACCCTGAGAACGTGCTAATTGCTGTGCAAACTCTGCTGGAGCATCCACCAATGCCCGAAGCACCTCAGGGTGCGATGGAGTAGTGGTGTGTTGATGTGCAGCATCCGGTTGCAGCCGCAACCGATGCCATCAGCAACCAAGGTCCTCCCCCTTCGGCGCAGGCACCAGCTCAACGTAGGACTTTGTCTGGAAGACTTGGTCCTCACGTATCACAACATCGAAGGCGTGTTGTATCTCAACAGTTTACATCACACCCACACTATGTCGAGGTTATCGACACAAGATTTGCGGTCAGAGCTTGACCGCCGCTACCGACAACAGGATGACCGTGTCCATATTGAGCATGCTCGCGAAAGGCAAGAGGCTCGGAGGAGGTTGTTCTGCCCTGGCCATGCACCTATGCATGGTCCGTTGGCCACTGAAGTTCTAGCCTCATCTGCCGAAGAAATTCGAAGGGACTGTCAACCCCGCCGAATTCCTTCAAATCTACTCCACTGCTATACTAGCAGCAGGAGGCAATGAAGCCGTGATGGCCAACTACTTCCCAGTGGCTCTGACTGGGACCGCTAGATCCTGGTTCATGAGTCTTCCACCCGACTCCATCAATAGTTGGGCGGAACGATACCAACAGTTCACTGCCAACCTCAGGAGTTCTTACACCTGACCGGACACTGAACTGGACTTGTTTGTTGTGAAGCAAACAACAGGGGAATCGCTTGATCCTTTATCCAGCGGTTTTCTCAGGTACGCAATAACATCCCTTCTATCTCGAACGCTTCTCGTATTTTTGCATGCAGACAGGGCATCAGCGTGGCTAACAAGTGCGCCCGGTCCTCAGAGGGCCAGAAAATGCACTCAAAGCCAGCTCCGGAGGCCAACAAAAAGTCCTCCAAAGATGAAGCCACTACCTTCGAAGGTGGAAAAAACAAAAAAGAAGTCCAATGGCAAGAATAAGCCGTCGATCGGTGCACTTACTGCTGCGACTGCTGCAGCTCTGGGTGGCCAGGGGCCACGCCCCAAAAACGACCTCGTCCTTCATCATAAGACGACAGCATCTCTAAAATGTGGTGTCCGATCAACAAGACGGACAAGCACAATCTGGAGGATTGCAGAGAGGTACAAAACCTTGTCGAGCGCTATAACAAGTGTCGAGAAGAAGCTCCTTTACATCAACAGGAAGGAAAACAAAAAGTTGACAAAGCTCCGACTGAGCCGGAGCTAGGCTTTCAGGATCCAAAGAAGGTCCTGAAGGTTGTCTACAACACAGTAGACGATGATTCCAACGTCTCTGACAATGATCGTTGGAGGACCCTGAACACCATTTATGGTGGTTCCTGGGACATTACTTCTCGCAGTGTCCTCAAGACAAGCGGCGGGACATGGCTGCCGCAGCTCTGACTACCAGGGTAGAACCTCATCGAAAGTGGATGGACACTCCCATCACCTTCGATGCTACAGACTGCCCTCAAAACATGATCGGAGCTGGCCAATTGTCGTTGATGGTGTCACCTACCATCAATAATGTCCAACTCTACCATGTTTTGGTGGACGAGGGAGCGGGGCTGAACCTTTTAAGCTACGGAGCCTTCGTCAAGCTCCAGCTCCGAGCCTCGGACCCTCACCCATCACGACCTTTTTCTGGAGTAGGTCCGGGGTCCATCAGCCCTCTTGGATCCATTACGCTCCCGGTGACATTCAGAACTCGGGAGAAGTATAGGACCGAGAAGCTGGTCTTTGACGTCGTGCGGATCAGCTTACCATTCAATGCCATTTTGGGCAAGCCTGCCTTGTATAGGTTCATGGCTGCAGCTCACTACGACTACCTGGTGTTGAAAATGCCAACACCCTCCGGTGTTCTCCGCATCCGTGGGGACCATACTGTAGGAGTCACCGCGCTGGAAGAACTCCACACGGTTACAACAGCGCAGGAGGAGGCATCAGGCAAAGAGCAGCTGCTCTACCTCCGAGCACTCGTCATCGAGGCTCAACCTCTGCACCACGTGTGCAACCAAGCGACGACACCAACATTCCCGTCAAAGTTGTCCAAATGGGTTCGGATGCTGCTCAGACCACCCGTATATCGGGAGGTCTGAACAACAAATAGGAACTCACGCTCATCACTTTCCTCCAGGCGAATGTTGATGTGTTCGCTTGGTAACCGTCACAAATGCCTGGGATCCCTAGGGAGGTGATTGAGCACAATCTAAAGATTTATACTGACGCACGGCTTGTACACCAGAAGCCCCAGAAACAATCCATCGAATGGGAAAACTTCATCCGGCAGGAGATCAAAAAGTTGCTCAAAACAGGCTTCATCTGGGAAGTTTTCATTCAAAATGGCTGGCAAACCCAGTCGTTGTACCCAAGGCCGGCGGGAAGCTTCAGATGTGTATCGACTACACCACCTTAAATAAGGCATGTCCAAAAGATCCATTTCCACTATCTAGGATAGATCAGATAGTGGACTCCACCTCCGAGTGCGAGCTATTGTGTTTCTTAGATGCATATTCTGGATATCATCAGATCCAAATGTCTAAGGAAGATGAAGAGCATACTGTCGTCATAACAGTAGATGGACTATATTGTTATACTGCCATGCCCTTTGGTCTTAAAAATGCTGCTTCAACCTTTGTGCGAGCCATGTAAAAAACATTTGGAGAGCTAATTAGATACTTAGTAGAGGTGTACGCCGATGACATTGTTGTGAAGATCAAGAACAAGGAGTCACTCCTTGACAATTTACAAGTCGTCTTCGACAAGCTGCACATCACGCGCACCAAGCTGAACCCGGATAAGTGTGTCTCCGGGGTTAGGTCCAGGAAACTCCTTGGTTTCTTGGTAACTCACTGAGAAATTGAAGCAAACCCGGTGAAGATCAAGGCTATAGAAGACATGCGGCCTCCAGCCCGCATCAAGGACGTCCAGAAGCTAACTGGGTGTCTAGCTGTGCTCAGTAGATTTATTTCAAGACTGGTAGAGCGGGCACTTCATTTTTTCAAGATATTGATTAAGACCGGATCATTCCATTGGTCTAAAGAAGAAGATAAGGAATTTCAAGAGCTGAAGCAACTCCTCATCGCCCTACCAATCTTGGTAGCTCCGAACCCTGGTGAGCCTTTACTGCTTTACATTTCTACAACTATGGAAGTTGTAAGCATGGTCTTGGTCACGGAAAGACAGGAGCCACATCAAGATCAGGAGCTTAGACCCCTTCGAGAGGGTCCGGAGCTACCTAAAGGCGAGTCTGGGTCCTAGCCCCCAGACATGGAACCTCAAGGCTGAATGCTAGGAGATCAACCCCTCTTGCCTAAGGGGGTTCACCTAGCTGACCAAGATGGTTTGGACCATCACAACAAGGTCTGGGTCGAACAAAATGAAGTTCCAGACCCCTCTAAGAGGGTCAAGGAAGCTCAACAAGAAGGCTCAGACCCCTCCGGGAGGGTCCGAGTCGATGGAGAGGAAACTCTGAGCTCCTCCGAAAGAGTCCGGACAGTCCAGCGCCCAGTGTACTTCATCAGCGAAGTACTCCACAACGCCAAGACACGCTACATCGAGGTGCATAAGCTGCTTTACATAGTTCTTATCGCCTTAAGAAAGCTTCATCACTACTTCAAAGCCCATAAGATATGAGTGGTAACTTCTTATCCACTGCATGCCATATTGCATAACCCTAATTCAACTGGGAACATCGCAAAGTGGGCAACGGAGTTGGCTAAGTTCGATCTCGAATTTGTGCCACAACAAGCAATCAAGAGTCATGCTTTGGCTGACTTCATGGCAGAGTGGACTCCCTCTCCATCAAATCTTGGGGGCCTCAGTGAGCAGAAGCCGGTACCTAAGGTCCCGGTCTTTACCGAACCTCACTAGACTCTCTACTTCGACAGTTCCGTGCTGAAGCAGGGGGCTGGAGCTGGAATCCTTATCCTTGCTCCGACCGGGGAGAAGGTCAAATACATGGTTCACCTTGACTTCAAGGCAACCAACAACATGGCGGAGTATGAAGCTCTCATCTACGGGCTCAAGGTGGCACTATCCTATGGTGTCAAACAGCTGTTGGTAAGGAGTGATTCGCAGCTCATCATAAAAGAAGTCAAAGGTGACTGTCGTTGCAATAACCCCCAACTAGCCGCTTATCTCCTTGAAGTCCAGAAGCTCCAGAAGGACTTCGAAGTCCTGGATCTCAATCATGTTCAACGTCTCCATAATATTGAAGCTGACGAACTCTCGACGAAGGCCCCAACAGGAGCTCTGGCTCCTGACAGAATCTTCGTCCGGAGGTTTTCAAGACCAACAGCTCAGTCTGCCGAACTGAACGAAGGGGGCAAGACCAGCACCTCGAAGCTGGCGGTCCCGATGACCCTGTTACCATGGCGTCCACCAAGGGTCATAGGTGCTGTCGGAAGCTCCGAGCAACCCAGCACGCAAGACTCAGAAGCTAAATTTAGCTCTGATGCATGGATCTCGGAGATCCAAAGCTACTTGAAAGACAACCTTCTTCCTGAAGACAGTGTATCCGCTGACTGGATAGTCAGATTGGCTAAAAGATACACGCTGGTAGAAGGGGATCTCTACTGGCGCGGTGCCAACGGCGTCCTAATGCGATGCATTGCAAGGGAAGAAGGTTGCGAGCTCCTTGCGGATATCCATGGAGGCAAGTGTGGGAACTATGTGTCTTCCCGCACGTTGGTCGGTAAAGCCTTTCGGCACGGCTTCTACTGGCCTACAACACTCCAGAACGCAGTGGAGTTGGTGAAAAAATGTGAAGCATGCCAGTTCCACGTAAAACAAATTCACACACCGGATCAATCACTGCAAATGATACCTTCTACATGGCCATTCGCTGTGTGGGGTATGGACATCTTGGGACCATTCCCAAAAGCCGTCGGAGGTTACAGGTTCTTGTACGTCGCCATCGACAAGTTCACCAAGTGGTCAGAAGCTACTCCAGTTGTGACAATCAACAATGAATGTGGCCTAGAGGGGGGGGGGTGAATAGGACTTTTTGATTTTTAGTCGGAACCTGCAACACTCAGCAACTTTATCAAATACTGAGAAATCGTACTAGTCCGGTAGAGTGCGGACTAGTGCGGTGCGTGCAGACTAGATCGATCAAGTTTGATCGATGATCTCAATTCAAGTATTCTACGCAGCAAAAATTAAGATGTAACAAGAGTATGTTGCTTCAATTAAACTGAAGATAGCACAAGGTGAACTTAGTTTCATGTTTTAACGTAATTTTACTAAGATCAATTAAACCCTAGATGCAATGAATAATAAATACAAATTGAAGACACAAGATTTTTATTCCGTGGTTCAGTTCCCACAAAGGCAACCTACATCCACATTGAGGAGCCCACAAAAGGACCGGGTCTTCACCAACCCTAACCTCGTCGAATCGCCACAAAGGCCAATTCTCTTCCACTATCACAAAGGGTAAATCACCAAGTTCAAGGGGCCTTATCACAAGTTGAAGGCTCCCCAAGATTACAAACTGAACACCACCAAGAACACACTCATAAGATCTACAATAAAAAAACAGGAATGTGTTGAGAATCAAATCCAAGAGCTCAACCGTGAATAATCGTGTCTCCCCTTTGATCTAGAGTTGATCCACACAAATTTGATCTTTCTTTCGTTGGATTGTGTGGAGAGACGTGTTTTCTAGGATCTTAGAAAGTGTGACGACGCAGGGGGTCGAGAGTTATCATATTTGGGCCGTGCACCTCTATTGATACTAGGGTTTCCAAGAGTTACCGTTAGGGTTTTCAAAGTCCGGACTAGTCTGTGGTGGACTCTGGACTAGTCTGGTGTGCGGCGTGTGGGAAACTCTAAGTGCCCCGAATTATCGTACTTGTCCTGTCAGGGGCGGACTAGTCCCTTTTTGTCTCTGGAAATGTCCAGACTAGCCCGACAGATATCGGACTAGTCCGGTGGTGGTGAAACCCTTAGTGAATTGGGGAGAAGTCCGCACTTGGAGGACTCGCCTGATTTTAGTCAGAAGTTTTTTTGGACTAGTCTGGGCAGATATCAGACTAGTCTGTGGTGATATCGGACATGTCCTACTTCGTGCAAAACATTGAAGTGTTGAGGACTAGTCCGCACTGGGGAGGACTAGTCCGATCTTAGTCAGAAAGATATCAAACTAGTCCGTGGTGATATTAGACTAGTCCGGTCTGTGTAAACCCGGACTGTGCAGACAAGTCCGCACTGGGAGGACTTGTTCGATTTTGAACAGAGGGATTATCGGACTAGTCCGGGGTATATCGGACTAGTCCAGACCTATATGAATTTGCGCAGTGAATGAGCTTTCTTATGCTTGAGCTCTTGGGGTGTGTTTCTCCAACACACTCCATACACAATGATCTAGTCTATTCAGCTCTTGAGCTCTTTTCCATATAGATCCTCATTCTCCTTTCTTTTTGCGCTTTCTTCATAATTTCATTAAAACCTGCGCTTATCTCAACAATTTGGTTAGGATCTCATTTGTTTGTCATAAATAAACCAAAACCCACAAGGGATGCCTAGATGCACTTTCAATATTCCCCTTTTTGGTGACTGATGGCAAGCAATTGAGACTTCACAAATATGATTAAAAATGTAGAATTTTCATAAAGTGTGCACATATGAGTTTGGAACAAATTAAGTAATGAAAACATAAGGCATATGTGCACTCTTTATGGTGGGGTGCAAACCTAAGTGTCTGTAAGCAATAACTGTGATGAGAATGAAATGATTGTCATAGATATATCAATCATCAAGCATGAATGACAATTTCATCACATAAACACATAGTATATCAAACTTTCATCATAGATTTCAAAAGCATAAGCATAGACATAGTCACTGTACCACATCACAAGTCCAAAAGCATAAGAGAGCATTAAAGTTTTACAACCCCAAAATGAACACAAATGGAGCAGCTAGGACCTAGTGACCCCCCTCAATCTCTCCCCCATTGGCATCAAGACACCAAAAGAAGGAGAGGAGGGATCTAGTGGCTCATTCCTCGCTGTCGGTCCTCTCCTCGTCTTCATCTTCAGGTTGGGGAGGAGGAGGAGGAGCGGATCCACTCGAAGTTCCCTGTTGGTACCCTGGGTACTGTATACCCCTTGGGATTGCAAAGATCTCAAGGGAATATCATCTACCTCATTTGAAGACCTTCAGAGGCCCACATGTCAGACATAACTAGACCTGCTTCCCCAACTTGATTAGTCCCAGGATCGCCACGTGTACTATCAAACCGGAGCTACCGCCCACAAGGGGGTAGCTCCGGGCTATGTACCATAGTGGCACCTCCGGACCTAACCTCAGACCAAGGGAAGCTCCAGAACTGACACGTGTTAGGTAGCACCAGACCTACCTGTTCCCCACAGTATGCTCCAGAGCTGCCACGTGTCTAACTGTCGGACCTTCAGCCTCTAACCTCCGGGAGACTCACAACAGCTCCGGATCTTCAAAAGGAATCAAGGAATTCAGGACCCGATTAAGTGTCATTAATACTATATTAAAGACACACGATCGGACGACCTTAATTACCAGTAACGGTTCTATCAAAGCCCGTAATTCAGTTATTAAGGGTAATTAATCGCATCAAATGTGTATCAATATTAGTAACTGCCGGGGCCACATGTCAGGCCAGGCTAACTTGTAACGGTCTGCCCTTGTACTATAAAAGGACAGGCCAACGATACATAGAGGGGACACACACTGACTGTACGCGCTCACTCTACACTCTCAACTCACGTTGAGCTCATACAACCAATACAACACCAACACACCCCGTGGAGTAGGGTATTACACTCAGGCGGCCTGAACCACGTAAATCTTCATGTCCCTCGTGTCATTTACACTTCACATTCTTGAATCTCCGCGCGCCCACACCGAACCTCAAACTCCTCTAACACTTTAGTAGTGTCGGGAGATCTGCCGGGTCAAAACCACCGACAGTTGGCGCGCCAGGTAGGGGGAGCCTGAGATTTCAAGAATGGTGAACTTAGCTGTTGGATCATCCAATGGTCATCCTGCTATTCAAGCTGTTGGGGACAATCCTTCCAATATGCAGCCACCAGCAGGAGCCTCAGTTCCAGCAGGAGTCACGCTACCACCACCGCTGCCTCCACCAGCAAATCAAGCTGGGCAGCGCGATGGTGCACCGGCGTTAGTCACTGCGTCGGCAAATCATGACAACCCGAAACACGTGCTCCATGCAGCACGTGCTCTTCTTCAGCACCCACCACCTCCAGACGCATCCCGGGATGCAATGGAGCAGTGGATGGCCGATGTGGAACACTTGGTTGCAGCTGCAGCTGACCGCATCAGCAATCAGGGTCCTCCTCCTTCGGGACGGGCCCCGTCGCAGCGACGGACCCTGTCTGGCAGACTGGGTCCGCACGTTTCCAACAACAGGAGACGTGCTGCGTCGCAACAAGCTACGTTGTTGCCCTCCGGTGCACGGCGCACTCACACGGTGTCAAGGCTTTCAACTCATGACCTCCGGGCGGAGCTTGATCGCCGATACCGTCAATAAGACGGCCGAGTCTATATTGAGCGTGCTCGTGAAAGACGAGAAACTCAGGACATTCCTGCTCCTGAAGGAGTAGGAGGAGGCTGTTCAGCCCTGGCCATGCATTTGCGTATGGTCAGGTGGCCACAGAAATTCCGGCCTCACATGCCGGAGAAGTTTGACAGGACCGTTAATCCTGTTGAATTTCTTCAGATTTACTTCACTGCTATCCTAGCAGCTGGAGGAAATGAGGCTGTAATGGCGAATTATTTTCCAGTGGCTTTAACTGGGACCGCCCGGTCCTGGTTTATGAGCCTTCCACCCAACTCCATCAACAATTGCGAGGAGCTGTGCCGGCAGTTCACCGCCAACTTCGGGAGTTCATACACCCGACCAGGCACTGAACTGGACCTTTTTGCAGTCATGCAAAAAGGGGGAGAATCCCTGCGATCATTCATCCAGAGGTTCTCTCAGGTACGAAACACTATCCCTTCTATCTCTAGCGCTTCTGTCATTGTGGCATTCAGACAGGGTGTACGAGATAAGAAGATGTTGGAGAAACTAGCGATCAAGGAGATCACCAGTGTCACGAAACTCTTCAGCTTGGCTGACTAATGTGCCAGAGCTGCGGAGGGCCGTGAAATGCACTCCAAACCACCTCTGGAGGATCACAAAAAATCCTCCAAAGGCGAAGCCACTAACTCCGGGAGTGGCAAGAAGAAGAAAAAGACCAACGGCAAGAAGAAGCTGCCGACCGGCGCATCTAATGCTGCAGCTGCTGCAGCTCTGGGTGGCCGGGGGCCATGCCCCGAGAAGTGTAACACCCTAAATCTTCGCATCATGCATTGCATACATGGTCATGCATTAAACACTAGTAGAATAAAAGAAAAATAATAAAACATATACATATACAAATATGTGTAGCAAAAGAAGAAAAAGAAAACAATAATTATAGCCTAAAACTTGTAATAGGGAATAAGTATAAAAATAATAATAAATATATATATAAATATATATATAAATAATATATATAACAATATATAAAAATAGAAAAAATATTAATAATATATGTTATAAAAATAATAAATAATAAATATATAGTATTAATAATATATATATAATAAATTATATAATAAAGGAAAAAAAATAAAAAAAAAGGAAAAGAAAAAAAAGAAAAAAAAATGGGCAACCCGGCGGCCAGGCCAGCGGCCCAGCCAGCCGAGCCACCCCGCGCCCCACGCCCGAGGCGCTGGCCCCGCCGCCACGCACCCGCGCGTGCCAGCGCGCCCAAGCGCGGCGCTCCACGCCCGACGGGACCGAGCGCCCCGAGCCGGCCCCGCTCCGCCCCAGCGCCCCGAGGCGCCTGGGTCCCGCCTCCCGCGCCGTACGGCCCCGCCTCCGCGGTCTCCCGCCCCGCCCCGACCGAATCCCGCCCGGTCTCCCGCCGCCATACGTCTCCCGCCAACGCCCCTGCCGCGATTCCCGGTTCCCGCGTGACTTCCAACCGAGCCGGATTCCACGGCAACCCCACGCCCCTATAAAAGGGAACCGAAGCCCCACGACCCCGACGCCAGAAACGCCCAGTAAAGACGCAGCCGCCGGTACAGAAGCAAAAAGGGAGTCCAGAGAGCTGCGCCCAGGGAAGAAAAAAGGAGAAAAAGAAGGGGAAGAAGAGGGAGAAAAAGAGGAGGGCGCCACCGTTCGCCGGAGATCGTTGCCGACATCGCGCCGTCGTCGTGCCGCCGAAGGACTGCTGCACCATCTACTTCGTCTACGCGTCGCATTTGTTCCGCGACCGTCAAGCCGTCAGATCTACGGTAGGATTCGTTCCCGATGCGAATTTTTGCGATCATATTAAATCTAATAGGCGTGAATTGATTTTAGTTGCACCATAATTTTATTTTCAGCAGCATTAATCCACCCTAAAACCCCCGTAAACTCATATGAACACGTATGAACTAGTCGCATCTAATTAATAAACGACCGTAGTAAATTAATTATTAAACTGTGCATGCATGCATGTCATTGCATGTTGATTATTTTGTGTGCATTATGTTGAATTATATATGTTTTCTTGTATGTATGATCACGCGTAGAGGAACGTGCTCAAGAGGCCGCATACGAGGATTTCCAAAACCAAGACTTCGAAGCGCTTGAGCAACCCCATCCGCCGGAGCAAGGCAAGTGTCCTTGAAGCATATCGATCCTATTTTAAATTAAATGTTTTGTTTGCGAACTTGCATGCTTGTGTCAAATTGATGTGAATCCTATGGTAGGAAGTTTACTAGTTTTGTTTGACCACCCTTGTCACCTGGAATTATGGTAGAGAGTCGGGAAGGGTTTTTACCTTTTTGCTTCGCTTAATTAATTGGGATGGCAAACAACACTACACATTTAATTATGCATCAATGATATTCTGGTTAATGTGAACTGGTCAATATGATGGGTGATCTAAGCAAGCATGGTTATGTGGATGGGTTGGTTGTTATGGTGGTTTGCTGCCTTAGATCTAAGGACCGGTTCATGCGAGAATATGCCAGGTCAACAGTGCCACCACAAGGCCAAGTATGGGTGCGGCGTAGCTGAATAATTAGGAGCGCTGCTAGTATTGTATGGACCATTGGATGGCGCGGGGAATGGGAGTCGAGGAGGACTGCCCTGGGATCCGCATGGCACACGAGGGGGCCCGTGGGTGGGAGAATAGAGATTCAAGCCTGCCGAGGAAACCTTAGTGGGCCCGTACATACTAGTAGTCCCTTTTGAAAGGCTATTTTGTGATCTCTTGGCCACACACCTACGGAAGTGTGAGATGGCACAATGGAGGTTTCTTAGTCATCGAAAGGTGATAAAATCACAAACATGTGGGTAAAGTGGTACAACCTCTGCAGAGTGTTTAAAACTATCATGATAGCCGTGCTCCCGGTTATGAGCGCCTGGATGACCTACATGATTAGAGTTGGAATTGGGATTTGGGACGGTTATGGATGGATATGGTCTGGTAATGGATATGGTCTGGTAATGGTTATGGTTGGTTTATGGTTATGGTTTGGTAATGATTATGGTTTATGGATTATGGTCATGGATATGAATTTGAGTTATGGTAATTGGACATGGATAATGGTAATGTTGGCAATAATTGGATATGGTTTATATTATGTTAATATGATGGTTATGATGGGATTGTTTCACATAGACATAGTATAATGCTTTTCAAATGTTTTACTGTACTTTCCAGCACTTAGCCATTATTACATTCGTCGTTTGAATAAGCCACATGTCATACTTTCCACACTTGCTGAGTACGACATGTACTCACCCTTGAAATCCCCCCCCCCAACAGCTACTGGAGACAATTGGGAGTACCCTGAGGATCACGTGGAGTACTAGGTTGCGTACTGTCGTCAATTGCCTGTGGATTGGAGTCGTGTTGTTTAGTTTATTTTCCGCTGCAATTATTTAGAGTTTTATTATTCGTGAACCATTGGATTATTGTAATAAAGTACTTATTTATTAGTTAAGACATGGTTAAATTCTGTTTATCATTTGTGAATCACTCGTGTATGTGTGTTGAACATCCTGGGCACACATATGTGTTACGCTTGGTTCATATTCGAAACCGGGTGTCACAAATTGGTATCAGAGCCGCGTTGACCATAGGACGCAGCCTAGGTAGAATGGACACTCTAGAGCACTTAGGAACACTCTTCTAATCTGCTATTTTCGAAAATTTTTGCTGCTGTTTTGTTTCCTTTATTTTCAGCCGCAAAAAGTACTGATCGCTGCTGCGTTTTTGATAAAAATTTTCAGAAGTGAGCAATATTAAGTGCTGCTGTTTTGCTGCGTAAATTTTCGCGGAAAAAGTATGTTTTGCCGCTATTATGTGTGGGTAAAATTATTGTGTTGGTTGCTGTAATTTTTCTCTTTATTTTTCGTTCTTTTGGAACCGCTGCACCGCTCTTTTTCCACCGTTTTAGCTGCTGAAATTTTCAGATTTGTATTTTGTTATATTTTTCTTTCCTCTAATGTATTTTTGTTTTCTGTAGATGGCCCGCACCAAGACAACCCCCCGTAAGTCGACCGGTGGACTTGTGCCCCCGCGTAGGTTGGCTAGTCGCTCTCCGGCCGTCGACCCCCGTCACCCCGTGGTGATCCGTTCTGACGGCACAGCCGCAGGACAACTGCGTCACCGTCTCCGTGCCCTACTCCGTGAGGCTGGCTACCGCCACCACAGCCTCTCGCTCTCCTACCACACCACTGGAGTGCAGCGCCCCGGCAGGAAGGAGTGGAGCTGCAAGATCTATATCTACTACGGTGACGAGTTGGTGAAGACCCACAGCAGCCCCGCTTGGAGGAGCTCCCGCCGATCTGCGGAGCAGGATGCTAGCTGGGAAGCAGCCACTTTTTGGAGCCACGCCCGCTGTTTCCGTCTGGAGGACACGGTGCACGCCTTCGTCCTGCAGCGTCCCAGTGGCACTTCGCGCTTCGTCTCCAGGCACGTGGAGGGACCCCTGGACCTCCCGCAGTCTCGTCAGACTGTTGATGACGTGGCCCAACTCAGTGCCCGACTTCAGAGGGCGTAGCAGGAGATTCAAGATGGACGTGACCTCGCCCAGCGCCACGAGGCGATAATCAGGAGGTATCGTCGGATCACCGACGAGGACCCGGACGACTACGCGTCCGACACCCCGATGTGGACCCCAGACTCTCCAGACCGTCGCAACGGTCAGCGTGAGTCATCTTCTGAGGAGTCCTCTGACGAGGAGCCTTCCAGTGTGGCGTCTACCGCACCACCGCCGCCTGCTGCCTCACCACCCCAGGACCCACAGGACCCCGAGGACCCCGACGACGACGACGACGACGAGGACCCGGATGAGTTCCCGCTCGACGACGAGTAGTCCTCGACCTATGCCACGACTCAAGGATAGGCACACTCCCATTAGTAAATAAGAGCGATGTAGATATACTTGTGTGACCTTGAGTTGTGTTACTTCTTTTAGGATCTTTGTCAATTCTGTTTGGTGCTTGTTTGAGTGCTTGTTTGCTTAGTAGAGAGTTGTGGAATGCTTCGACAATTGTCCACATCCTCATAATATAGGTCTATATTAATAAAGGATTATTTAGTGTCACATACCTTGATGCATATAGTTGGGACGTTTCTTTCCAAATTCTAAATCCTTCTGTCCCCACCCTTCTTTCGCCAACAGATGGTGAGAACTCGTAACCAGAGGGATGCCAACGATGAGGAGGAGCGCAATGAAGTACCTCAGAACAACCAGGGACATGCTCATGGAGCCATCAATATTGAACAACTGTTAGCTATGCAGAACTAGCTCATGCAGACCATGATACAGACCATGGGACAGCTGCAAGCTGGCAACAACAATCAGCCCCACCTGCCTCCACCACCACCCCCGCCACATCACAACCGTTTGGGAGAGTTCATGAGGACCAGACCGCCCACCTTTGCACAAGCCACAGACCCGATGGAAGCTGATGATTGGCTGAAGTCCGTTGAGAAGAAACTTGCTATTGTCCAGTGCACTGATAGGGAGAAGGTTCTTTTTGCATCACATCAACTAGTTGGAGCAGCCGCTGACTGGTGGGAAGCTCTTTGCAACGCTCATGATAATCAGGAGAGAATCACTTGGGCTGAGTTTAAACAGAGTTTCCGTTCCCACTATGTACCTGAAGGAGTTATGATACTGAGAAGACAAGATTTTGAAAACCTCAGGCAAGGAAGGATGAGTGTGAGTGAGTATCTCAACAAATTCACTCAATTATCAAGATATGCTCCAGAAGACATCAAAACTGATAGTAGGAAGCAGTATCTGTACATGAGGGGTCTCAACAATGAAATTCAAGTCCAGTTGCTCAATACTGATTATCCAAACTTCCAAAAGCTGGTTGACAAGGCTATTGTGGTTGAGAACAAGATTCGTGAGATGGAGCAGGACAACAAGAGGAAGATGTCACATCATGGACCGCAACAAGGAAGCAATGTCGCCCCCGCTATGCACCACCTACTGCACCACACTACAACCCATCTGCTCCTGCATACCGTGCTGCTTATCCGCCCCGCCCAAATCAGCCACCACAGCAACGCCCCACCATGCAAGCGCCTCGCAATCCTGTGCCACCTGCGCCGCGTCCTAACATGGCGGCAAATGCTCAAAACCGGTTGCGCCCAAACTTCCCTAATGCTACGAGTGGTAAGACATGCTATGCGTGTGGAGAACCCGGACACTTTGCAAGTCAATGCCCCAGGAGAAACAATGGTCCTATGAACAATGCACCAAGGCCAAATCACCCGCGACCAAATGGAGGAGCACCACAAGGCAACCGTGGACAGTAGAATTTTGCTCGTGGCAATGTCAATCATGTCTCTACTGAGGAAGCCCAGCAAGCTGATGACGTCGTGATTGGTATGTTTCTCGCCAACTCCAACCCCGCGACTGTTTTATTTGATTCAGGAGCATCTCATTCATTCATCTCATCAAAGTATGTTGCCAAGTACAATTTGCCTATATCTCATATGAAGCAAACTATGCTAGTAAGTTCTCCTGGCGGAGAGATGAGGACAAATATAGTATGTCCGAAAGTAAGCATTAAAATAAGGGGGGTAGACTTTCTCGCAAACCTCATAGTCTTGGACTCCCAAGGAATAGACATAATACTTGGAATGGACTGGCTGAGCAAGTATAATGGAGTCATTCAATGCGCCGAGAGGATTGTGCAGTTGACAAGTGAACATGGTACCCGCATTGAAGTTGAAGCAGCCCAACCTGCAAGAGGGAAAGCGATGCTGAATCACGTGGAAGAAGTGACATTGGAAAGCATTCCGATCGTTCGCGAGTACCCGGATGTGTTTCCAGATGAGTTGCCAGGTATGCCACCTGATCGTGACATAGAATTTGCCATTGAGTTGATACCCGGAACTGCACCTATAGCTAAGAGGCCGTATAGGATGCCTCCTAAGGAATTAGCAGAGCTCAAGAAGCAAATTCAAGAGCAGCTAGAGAAGGGTTTTATACGCCCAAGTTCATCCCCGTGGGGAGCCCCAGTGCTCTTCGTAGATAAGAAGGATGGAACCCAGAGGATGTGTGTGGACTATAGGTCTCTCAATGAAGTGACAATTAAGAACAAGTACTCACTGCCCCGTATAGAGGATTTGTTCGACCAAATGAAGGGTGCCTGTATCTTCTCCAAGATCGACTTGCGGTCAGGATACTTCCAAATGAAGATTAGACCATCGGATATACCCAAGACAGCATTTCGGACACGATATGGATCTTATGAGTACACCGTCATGTCATTTGGATTAACGAACGCGCCTGCGTACTTTATGTATCTCATGAATAAGGTCTTTATGGAATATCTGGATAAGTTCGTTGTAGTGTTCATCGATGATATTATGATCTACTCGAGGGATGAAAAGGAACATGAGGGACACTTGAGGCTTACGCTGCAGAAATTGAGGGGGCATCAATTGTATGCCAAGTTCAGTAAATGTCAATTTTGGTTACGGGAAGTTTCTTTCTTAGGACATATTATTTCCGGAGGAGGAGTATCAGTTGACCCAGGGAAGGTGAGAGATGTGCTTAAATGGGAACCGCCACAGAATGTCAAGGAAATTCGGAGTTTCCTTGGAATGGCTGGATACTACCGCCGATTCATAAAGGATTTTTCCAAAATAGCCAAGCCTATGACCGAATTACTCATGAAGGGAAAGGCATTCCGATGGACTCAAGCTTGTCAGGATAGCTTTGAAGAGTTAAAGAAAAGGTTGACAACCGCCCCGGTGTTAGTATTACCGGACGTGAGCAAGAGTTTTGATATATATTGTGATGCATCAAGACAAGGATTAGGATGTGTGCTCATGCAAGAAGGCCAAGTGGTAGCTTATGCATCGAGGCAACTAAAGAAACATGAGTTGAATTATCCTACGCACGACCTTGAACTCGCAGCCGTGGTACACGCCTTGAAGATATGGAGACACTATGTTTTTGGTCACCGATGTGAGATTTATACAGATCACAAGAGTCTCAAGTACATATTTACGCAAACGGATCTGAATCTTAGGCAACGCCGATGGTTGGAGCTCATCAAGGATTATGACGTGGGAATCAACTATCACCCAGGGAAGGCCAACGTAGTGGCCGATGCTTTGAGCCGAAAAGGAGTAAGTCATCAACTCACAGTTCAAGAACTGCCATCCGAGTTATGCAAGGAGTTTGAACGGTTGAACCTTGTATTCATAAATGAGATGGGAACGATGGAAGTCAACCCAACATTAGAGCAGGAAATACGGGAAGGACAGACAAAGGACAAGGAAATACAGGAAATCAAGGAAAGGACCCAAGAAGGGAAAGAATTCAGATTTGATGAGGACGAACAGGGTACCTTATGGCTTGGAAAGAGGATTGTGGTACCTAATGTCAGGCATATTCGAGAAACAATATTGAAGGAGGCACATGACTCACCTTACTCGATTCATCCTGGCTGTACGAAGATGTACAAGGACTTAAAGACATGCTACTGGTGGGCCAGCATGAAAAAGGACATAGCCGAATATGTTGCACTTTGTGATGTGTGCCAACGAGTTAAAGCTGAACATCAAAGGCCAGCCGGATTGTTACAACCACTAAAGATCCCGGAGTGGAAGTGGGAAGAGATTGGTATGGACTTTATAGTTGGATTACCGCGAACTCAGTCTGGCTATGATTCAATATGGGTTATTGTGGATCGATTGACAAAATCAGCTCATTTCATCCCCGTCAAGACCACATATACCACCGCAAAGCTAGCAGAATTGTATATGGAGCACATTGTGTGTCAACATAGAGTACCGAAGAAGATAGTCTCGGATAGAGGTTCTCAATTTACCTCCAGATTTTGGCAGAAATTGCATGAAGCAATGGGAACAAGGCTGAACTTTAGTTCAGCGTATGACCCTCAAACAGATGGACAAACCGAGAGGACCAACCAAATTTTGGAAGACATGTTGAGAGCATGTGCTTTAAAGCATAGGAAAAGTTGGGATAAAAGTTTGCCGTATGCTGAATTCTCGTACAACAATAGTTACCAAGCAAGTTTGAAAATGTCACCCTATGAAGCATTATACGGAAGGAAATGTAGGACTCCCTTGTTTTGGAATGAAACTGGAGAGAATCAAGTGTTTGGTCCCGACGTGTTACAAGAAGCTGAAAGGCAAGACCAAATAATACGGGAAAACTTAAAGGCTGCCCAGTCTCGACAGAAAGGTTATGCTGATAATAGGCGAAGGAGTTTGACTTTTGAAGTTGGAGATTTTGTATACCTCAAAGTGTCACCTATCAGAGGTCAGCGACGGTTTAACGTCAAAGGAAAACTGGCACCACGTTACATCGGACCATTTAAGATTCTGGACAAGCGAGGAGAGGTAGCTTATCGACTTGAGCTGCCGACGTATCTCTCCGATGTACACGACGTGTTTCACGTCTCTCAACTCAAGAAGTGTCTCAGGGTACCGGAAGAACAAGTGCCGATGGACGAGTTAGAACTTCAAGAGGATTTGTCCTATGTCGAACAACCTATCAAGATTTTGGATATGAAGGAAAGGGTCACGAGAAATAAGAGGATCCGTTGGTGCAAAGTGCAATGGAAACACCATACAGAAGCCGAAGCTACATGGGAACGTGAAGAAGACCTGAAGGCAGAATTTCCTCATCTTTTCCCCATGCTATCGAATCTCGAGGGCGAGATTCACTTTAAGGGGGGTAGGTTTGTAACACCCTAAATCTTCGCATCATGCATTGCATACATGGTCATGCATTAAACACTAGTAGAATAAAAGAAAAATAATAAAACATATACATATACAAATATGTGTAGCAAAAGAAGAAAAAGAAAACAATAATTATAGCCTAAAACTTGTAATAGGGAATAAGTATAAAAATAATAATAAAAATATATATAAATAATATATATAACAATATATAAAAATAGAAAAAAATATTAATAATATATGTTATAAAAATAATAAATAATAAATATATAGTATTAATAATATATATAAAAAATATATATAAAATAAATTATATAATAAAGGAAAAAAAATAAAAAAAGGAAAAGAAAAAAAAAGAAAAAAAATGGGCAACCCGGCGGCCAGGCCAGCGGCCCAGCCAGCCGAGCCACCCCGCGCCCCACGCCCGAGGCGCTGGCCCCGCCGCCACGCACCCGCGCGTGCCAGCGCGCCCAAGCGCGGCGCTCCACGCCCGACGGGACCGAGCGCCCCGAGCCGGCCCCACTCCGCCCCAGCGCCCCGAGGCGCCTGGGTCCCGCCTCCCGCGCCGTACGGCCCCGCCTCCGCGGTCTCCCGTCCCGCCCCGACCGAATCCCGCTCGGTCTCCCGCCGCCATACGTCTCCTGCCAACGCCCCTGCCGCGATTCCCGGTTCCCGCGTGACTCCCAACTGAGCCGGATTCCACGGCAACCCCACGCCCCTATAAAAAGGAACCGAAGCCCCACGACCCCGACGCCAGAAACGCCCAGTAAAGACGCAGCCGCCGGTACAGAAGCAAAAAGGGAGTCCAGAGAGCTGCGCCCAGGGAAGAAAAAAGGAGAAAAAGAAGGGGAAGAAGAGGGAGAAAAAGAGGAGGGCGCCACCGTTCGCCGGAGATCGTCGCCGACATCGCGCCATCGTCGTGCCGCCGAAGGACTGCTGCACCATCTACTTTGTCTACGCGTCGCATTTGTTCCGCGACCGTCAAGCCGTCAGATCTACGGTAGGATTCGTTCCCGATGCGAATTTTTGCGATCATATTAAATCTAATAGGCGTGAATTGATTTTAGTTGCACCATAATTTTATTTTCAGCAGCATTAATCCACCCTAAAACCCCCGTAAACTCATATGAACACGTATGAACTAGTCGCATCTAATTAATAAACGACCGTAGTAAATTAATTATTAAACTGTGCATGCATGCATGTCATTGTATGTTGATTATTTTGTGTGCATTATGTTGAATTATATATGTTTTCTTGTATGTATGATCACGCGTAGAGGAACGTGCTCAAGAGGCCGCATACGAGGATTTCCAAAACCAAGACTTCGAAGCGCTTGAGCAACCCCATCCGCCGGAGCAAGGCAAGTGTCCTTGAAGCATATCGATCCTATTTTAAATTAAATGTTTTGTTTGCGAACTTGCATGCTTGTGTAAAATTGATGGGAATCCTATGGTAGGAAGTTTACTAGTTTTGTTTGACCACCCTTGTCACCTGAAATTATGGTAGAGAGTCGGGAAGGGTTTTTACCTTTTTGCTTCGCTTAATTAATTGGGATGGCAAACAACACTACACATTTAATTATGCATCAATGATATTCTGGTTAATGTGAACTGGTCAATATGATGGGTGATCTAAGAAAGCATGGTTATGTGGATGGGTTGGTTGTTATGATGGTTTGCTTGCCTTAGATCTAAGGACCGGTTCATGCGAGAATATGCCAGGTCAACAGTGCCACCACAAGGCCAAGTATGGGTGCGGCGTAGCTGAATAATTAGGAGCGCTGCTAGTATTGTATGGACCATTGTATGGCGCGGGGAATGGGAGTCGAGGAGGACTGCCCTGGGATCCGCATTGTACACGAGGGGGCCCGTGGGTGGGAGAATAGAGATTCAAGCCTGCCGGTGAAACCTTAGTGGGCCCGTACATACTAGTAGTCCCTTTTGAAAGGCTATTTTGTGATCTCTTGGCCACACACCTACGGAAGTGTGAGATGGCACAATGGAGGTTTCTTAGTCATCGAAAGGTGATAAAATCACAAACATGTGGGTAAAGTGGTACAACCTCTGCAGAGTGTTTAAAACTATCATGATAGCCGTGCTCCCGGTTATGAGCGCCTGGATGACCTACATGATTAGAGTTGGAATTGGGATTTGGGACGGTTATGGATGGATATGGTCTGGTAATGGTTATGGTTGGTTTATGGTTATGGTTTGGTAATGATTATGGTTTATGGATTATGGTCATGGATATGAATTTGAGTTATGGTAATTGGACATGGATAATGGTAATGTTGGCAATAATTGGATATGGTTTATATTATGTTAATATGATGGTTATGATGGGATTGTTTCACATAGACATAGTATAATGCTTTTCAAATGTTTTACTGTACTTTCCAGCACTTAGCCATTATTACATTCGTCGTTTGAATAAGCCACATGTCATACTTTCCACACTTGCTGAGTACGACATGTACTCACCCTTGCAATTCCCCCCCCCCCAACAGCTACTGGAGACAATTGGGAGTACCCTGAGGATCACGTGGAGTACTAGGTTGCGTACTGCCGTCAATTGCCTGTGGATTGGAGTCGTGTTGTTTAGTTTATTTTCCGCTGCAATTATTTAGAGTTTTATTATTCGTGAACCATTGGATTATTGTAATAAAGTACTTATTTATTAGTTAAGACGTGGTTAAATTCTGTTTATCATTTGTGAATCACTCGTGTATGTGTGTTGAACATCCTGGGCACACATATGCGTTACGCTTGGTTCATATTCGGAACCGGGTGTCACAAGAAGCGACCTCGACCGTCTTCTGAAGACGGTGGCAAACCCAAGGTGTGGTGTCCAATTCACAAAACGGACAGTCACGATTTGGAAGACTGCCGGGAGGTCCAAAACCTTGTCGAGCGCTACAACAAGCACCGAGAAGAAGCTCCTTTCCGACAGAGGGAAGGAAAG
Source organism: Tuctoria greenei (assembly GCA_036927565.1). Classification (NCBI taxonomy): domain Eukaryota; kingdom Viridiplantae; phylum Streptophyta; class Magnoliopsida; order Poales; family Poaceae; genus Tuctoria; species Tuctoria greenei. Next base: position 24,167,192 of record JAYESD010000001.1, on the reverse strand, counting down.
CAAAAAGTTGACGAAGCTCCGACTGAAGAGGAGTTAGGTTTTCAGGATCCCAAAAAGGACCTGAAGGTCGTCTACACCTCCGTCGACGACGATTCTGACGTCTCTGACAACGAGCGTCGGAAGACCATGACCACCATTTTTGGTGGATCATGGGACAGCACCTCCCGTCGCGTCCTCAAGACAATGCGTCTGGACATGGCCGTTGTAGCTCCAGTAGCCAAGGCGGAGCCTCATCTGAAGTGGATGGACATGACCATCACTTTTGATGCTTCAGACTGCCCTCGAAGCATGGTTGGAGCAGGCCAGTTACCTTTGATGGTATCTCCTACCATCAATAACATCCATCTCCACCACGTTATGGTAGACGGAGGTTCGGGGCTCAACCTTATAAGCTTCAAAGCTTTCACCAAGCTTCAGCTCCGACCTTCGGATCTTCACCCCTCCCGACCTTTCTCCGGAGTAGGTCCGGGAGCCATTACCCCACTCGGTGCTATCACTCTCCCCGTTACCTTCGGAACCCGAGAGAAGTATCGCACCGGGAAGTTGGTCTTTGACGTTGCTCAGATCAACTTACCCTTCAACGCCATCTTGGGCAGGCCCGCTTTGTACAAATTCATGGCAGCTGCTCATTATGGCTACTTGGTGTTGAAGATGCCAACACCAGTAGGCATTCTCCGGATCCGTGGAGATCGTACTGCCGGAGTAACTGCTCTGGAAGAACTTCATGTGCTTACTACGATGCAAGAGGAGGACTCCAGGTAGGAACAAGCTCCAAAACCCCCGAGCATTCGTCAGCGGGGCTCGACTTCTGCACCTCGTGTGCAGCCAAGCGACGACACCGACATTCCTGTCAAAGTCATCCAAATTGGTTCCGATGCTGCTCAGACCACCCGTATATCGGGAGGACTGAATGACAAATAGGAACTCACGCTCATCACTTTCCTCCGGGCTATAGTCGACGTGTTTGCCTGGCAACCATCACAAATGCCTGGGATCCCCAGGGAAGTGATTGAGCACAATCTGAAGATCTATCCTGACGCCCGGCCCGTGCACCAGAAGCCTCGAAAGCAATCCATGGAGCGACAGAACTCATTCGACAAGAAGTGAAGAAGTTGCTCGAAGCTGGATTCATCCGAGAAGTCTTCCATCCAAAATGGCTGGCAAACCCAGTCGTTGTGCCCAAGGCCGGCGGGAAGCTTCGGATGTGTATCGACTACACAACACTAAATAAGGCATGCCCGAAAGATCCATTCCCACTACCTAGAATAGATCAGATAGTGGATTCCACCTCCGGGTGCGAATTACTGTGTTTCCTAGACGCATATTCTGGGTATCATCAAATCAGAATGTCTAGGGAAGATGAAGAGCATACCTCTTTTATCACAGTAGATGGATTGTACTGTTATACAGCCATGCCATTTGGTCTCAAGAATGCAGCTTCAACCTTTGTACGAGCTACGTACAAAACTTTTGAAGAAATCATTAGAGACATAGTGGAAGTGTACGTCGATGACATCGTGGTCAAGGTCAAGAACAAGGAGTCACTCCTTGCCACCTTACAGGCTGTCTTCGACAAGTTGCGGGTCACGTGTACAAAGCTAAACCCAGACAAGTGTGTCTTCGGAGTTAGCTCCAGAAAACTTCTTGGTTTCATGGTAAGTCATCGGGGCATAGAAGCTAATCCGGCGAAGATCAAAGCCATTGAAGACATGCGGCCACCAGCCCGCATCAAGGATGTCCAAAAGCTGACTGGACGTCTAGCAGCCCTTAGCCAATTCATTTCAAGACTGGCGGAACAGACACTTCCTTTCTTCAAGTTATTGAGGAAGTCCGGACCATTCCAATGGTCCGAAGAAGTAGAAAAGGCATTCCAGGAGCTAAAACAGTTCCTCACCACCCTGCCAACTCTGGTAGCTCCGAACCCTGGTGAGCCTTTGCTGCTTTACATTTCAGCAACTGATGAAGTCGTCAGTATGGTCCTGGTTGCGGAGAGACCAGAACTATCCCATGCTCAGGAATCCAGACCCCTCCGGGAGGGTCCGGAGGTTCCTGAAAGCGAGTCTGGGTCCCAGCTCCCAGATTTGAGTTCACAAAAAGTTACCTCAGAAGACTCAGACCCCTCCGGGAGGGTCCAAGTCGCTTCTGAAGAAGCTCCGGGTTCCTCCAGCCAGGACCCGGAGGTCCCCGAAGAAGGTCCGGATCCCTCAGGGAGGATACGGGTCAGTGAAGAGGAAGCTTCGGGCCCCTCCGGGAGGGTCCGGACCATCCAGCGCCCAGTGTACTTCATCAGTGAAGTACTTCATGATGCCAAGACTCGGTACCTAGAGGTGCATAAGCTGCTCTATGCAGTTCTCATTGCCTCCAGGAAGCTCCGCCATTACTTCCAAGCTCACAAGATTTCAGTGGTGACCTCTTACCCACTTCGAGCAATTTTGCATAATCCCAATTCAACTGGGAATATTGCAAAGTGGGCAGTGGAATTGGCTGAATTCGATCTCGAATTCATTTCAAGGCAAGCAATCAAGAGTCAAGCATTGGCGGATTTCGTGGCGGAATGGACTCCCTCTCCATCAAACCCTGGGGGCCCCAGTGAGCAGAAGCTGGAACACAAGGCTCCGGTCTTCACCGAGCCTCACTGGACCCTCTACTTCGACGGCTCCATGCAAAAGCAGGGGGCCAGAGCTGGAATCCTTCTCCTCGCACCAACCGGAGAGAAGGTAAAATACATGGTACACCTTGACTTCAAGGCGACCAACAACATGGCGGAATACGAAGCACTCATCTACGGACTAAGGGTGGCACTATCATACGGTGTCAAGCAACTGCTGGTCAAGGGAGATTCACAACTCACCATTAAGCAAGTGAAGGGTGAATGCTCCTGCAACAATCTCCAGCTAGCTGCTTACCTCCTTGAAGTCCAGAGGCTTCAGAAGGACTTCGAAGTCCTAGATCTCCACCATGTCCAGCGTGCCCTCAATGCTGAAGCTGACGAACTCTCGACGAAAGCGTCAACCGGAGCTCCGGCTCCTGACGGAACTTTTGTTCGGAGGTTGTCAAAACTCACAGCTCAGCCTGCCGAACTGAGCGAAGGGGGGCGAGATCAGCATCCCGAAGTTGACGGTCCCGATGGCCCTGTTACCATGGCAGCCATCAAGGGTCGTAGGTGCTGCCGGAAGCTCCGAGCAACCCAGCACGCAAGACTCAAATGCTCAAGTTAGCTCTGATGCATGGATCTCGGAGATCCGGAGCTACTTGAAAGACAACATCCTTCCTGACGATGATGTATCCGCTGACCGGATAGTCAGATTGGCTAAAAGATACATGTTGGTAGAAGGGGATCTCTATCGGCGCGGTGCCAACGGCGTCCTAATGTGGTGCATCACAAGGGAAGAAGGTTGCGAGCTCCTCGCAGAAATCCATGGAGGCGAGTGTGGGAACCACACGTCTTCCCGCATGCTGGTCGGTAAAGCCTTCCGGCATGGCTTCTACTGGCCTACAACACTCCAAGATGCAACTGAGCTGGTGAAGAAATGCGAAGCATGCCAATTTCATGCAAAGCAAATTCACACACCGGCTCAGCCTCTACAAATGATACCTCCTACATGGCCCTTCGCCGTGTGGGGGATGGACATCTTGGGACCTTTCCCAAGAGCCATCGGAGGTTACAAGTTCTTGTATGTAGCCATTAACAAGTTCACCAAGTGGCCGGAAGCAACTCCAGTTGTGACAATCAACAAGTAATCTGCTATCAACTTTTTGCAGTCCATCGTATGCAGATTTGGAGTCCCAAACAAAATCATTACTGATAATGGGACCCAATTCACAAGCTCAACATTTCAAGGATTTTGTGAAGACCTCAGCATTCAAGTTTGCTACGCCTCCGTAGCTCACCCGGCAAACAATGGCCAGGCCGAGAGAGCAAATGCTGAAATCCTGAAAGGACTCAAAACGTGCACCTATGAGCGCTTGAAAAAACATGGAGCCAACTGCATTGAAGAGCTTTCGCCCACTCTATGGGCCAATAGGACAACTCCAAACCGGTCAACCGGAGAGACACCCTTCTTCCTGGTGTACGGAGCTAAAGCAATCCTTCCTCCGGAAATCACCTTGGGGTCACTCCGGATCCGGACCTTCAACGAAGCCACGCAGGACCAGCTCCAGCGTGAAGACCTAGACCTCCTCGAGGAGGGAAGGTGCCAAGCAACTGTTCGGAATGCCAGATACCGCCAAGCCCTTCGGTGCTATCATCAGCGGCATGTACACAACCGACAGCTCGAGGAAGGCGATCTGGTGCTACGGAGAATACAATCCAGAGAAGGGTTAAACAAACTCTCCCCCAACTGGGAAGGACCCTTTCGAGTGATTAAAGTATCCCGTCCCAGAAGCGTTCGCTTGGCAACCGAGGATGGGACACCTCTCCTGAATCCTTGGAACATTGAGTACCTCCGTAAGTTCTACACCTAATATCACGGAGGTGAGTCTGTAGTAACTTGAGGTGTATGTTATAGAGTCATTGTACAGAGTCGGGTAGTTCCTCCGGGAGAACTGCCGGACCTTTCCCGGAAGGTCCGCAAAGTTCATGCAACGCTTGTCACAGTCTCAGGACTAAAAATGTGGCTAGCTACCCTGGGTCAAACGAGAAATGAAATACGCTTAGCCTGGTTTCGTACCCTAAGAGTGTACTTGTTTCCCCTGTACCCCGGACCTATAATGAAAGACATCTTCATGTGAAACAGACTCCAAGTGCATTTACTTTGTACAGGCTCAACATTTTTTATTTTTCCCTTTGTTGTCTATAACAAAGACGTGCAATTATTAAGAAATTTTAGTTCGACTGGTTCATATATGATTTGAGCTGTATTGTCGATTCATCTGGATTCAAATATTGTTCATGGCCCACTCACCTGAATGTCGCCAAGCCAATCTAGGGCCGGAGTGTGCTATCGACTTAGCCTGGTCAAGCACCCTAAGTACGCCACTCTACCTACACCCCGACAGGCCGAAGTAAGGCGGGTCCAAGTACAATTGGATCCGGAAGAAAGAAGGCAATACGTTCGGTCACATTCAGAACCGTGTTTGACCTAAAATTTTCTTGAGAATCGTAAGCCACGACGAGGTTATAGGCAAGGAGTGAATTTTACTATTTTTGTTGGCTTCAATGTGCAGGAAAAATAAAGAATCCACGTTGATGGAGAAAGGCCGGAGCTGACGAAGCTCCGACTCCCCCTAGATGGCTTATAATCGATGTCAAACATTGAAAACGAGCATCACCAGAGCAACCAAGCTCCGGTAAAGCTAGGGGGGCCAGCCGTCGACGCAGAATAAAAGATGGTGAGAATATTCCATAAACGGAGTCTGCTGCCGACAAACTACGCGTTGGCAAAGGTCACCTCCGGAGCTACTAAGCTCCGACACCCCGGAGGTCTAACTATCGATGCTCTATGCGTTGATAGGAACTACTGCCGGAGCTACTAAGCTCTGACAACCTCAAGGGGCCTTCACTATCGAAGACTTCGGGCCTATGTTCTACAAGTTCGAAGTAAACTAGTCTTCAACAAAACACAATATCCTCTTGGTACATGTTCACAATCAAATTGTGTACATCTACCAGGGGGCCAAGTGAAGACAAAAGTGTTGAAGACAAAAAATGAAATTCGCAAAAATTTGGATTTCATTCATCTGGAGACAAGGGATTACAAAATTGGGGAAGAAAAAGAGAGAATACAAGTGGGAGCTACAGAGATGGTCCTAGACCCTATGGAAGAATTGGGCGACCTTCTGAGCAACCTCCGACACGTTGGCTCGGGTGGCTTCGCCTTCTCCTTCGACGGGACCTTCAAGCACCGGGTCCAGAGGGAATTGGGGATCCTGGCTGGTGTAGCACGTCAGCACATATTCTGCGACGTTCTTCGTCAGGGACTGCCCCTCAACCTCCAATTGGTCCGCGATGATGTCGCCCACCTTGGAGAGTTTGCTGCCCATCGAGCTCAACGCCTGCAATGCCAGGTCCGGCTCCGGCTCCGGATCATCCGGACGCACGGGACTGAAGCCCATCGATGTCAGCGTGTCGTTGGCTTTGCCCAGGAACTCCCAAATCTGTAGGGAGTCCACAACCCTCAAACCCTTCAGTTCTTCCAAGGATCTTTTGGCCACCGCCAGTTCAGAATTCTCGCGAGCAAGGCGCTCAACCTCTTTGGCATTTTGCTAAATCTTTTCAGCAACCTGCCTGTCGAGTTTTCCGAGCTCCTCCTCCCGAAGGTGGATCTTGTTCCAGCGGTCAACCAGGTCCTTCTCCCTGCCCCTCACTTTCTTCTCCCTGGCAGCGATGGCACACTCTTGCTCGTAGAGTTCTTGCCCCTGCACCCAGACCTTCTCCTCCTCCTCAGCGTAGCGCTCTTCCAATTTCTTGGCGCGCTCCTCGAGGCCCTTGTGCGCTAGAGCCACCTTTTCGGTGAGCTCCTCCTCCCTCTTTAAGATGTCATCCCGCAGCTTAAGGAGTTTCTACTCTTCATCTTCGAGCCTCTTCTCCCTCTCTTCAAGTGCCTCCCGGCGCTTGATGAGAGTAGTGTTAATGGCCTCAAGCCTTTCTTGGCGTTCATCGGCTGCACTATTAGCTGCTTTGGTCTGCTCATAAATGGCCCGGGATTGAGTGTCGAGGGCGCGAGTCATACTCTCCCTGTCATCCAATAATTTGCCCCAGTATTCCAGGTGGACCTCCCGCTTGATCCACTCTTTGTCATCTGCTAGCCTCGACTGCGCCAGCTTGGTCTCGAAGTAGAGCCGGTTACGCCACCGCCTAAGGGTTTGGCGCTCCTCTTCAAGAGCCTTGCTGTCGTGGAAGAAGGCCAGTTGAACTTGACGCAGACTAGAACAGGCGTTGTCAATAGACAATGACAACGGGATAGGTTCTGGACCTGCTGGGGTCTCCTCCGCTGGTTCCAGCAGGTTCTCACTGACAAAAATTAGGTCCCACTCCACAAGAGTGGTCCCCTGAGCCTCTATGGCGCTAGGGCCGTCCTCCGGGCTGGCCTCAATCACCATCGAGGAGGGTCCCGCTGACGAAGTTCCGACCTCCGGAAGTGGTTCCGAAGGCCCCGCCGCCAGGTCTTCATTTGCCCCCTCAGGCAGGAAGCCAGCAACTTCGTCTGGGCACTCCGGCTCAGCCGCGGGTACCTCCGGCGTCGTCACTCCCAGAGCAGGGGCTGCTTCTGGCTCCAGCCTGGGCACCTCCTCTACTGGGGGCTCGAGCGCCGACGCCTCCGCAACAACCGGCTCTGGAGCCAGAAAGTCTTCAACATCAACCGGCCCTACGGCCGGAGCTCCAACAACGACCGGCTCTGTGGCCGTTGCTTCAGAGGTAGCCGGCTCAACCGCCAGGACTTCCTCAACATCCGGCGCGCACGCTGGGACTTCAATTACCTCCGGCTCAACCGCCGGGGCTTCGACAATTTCCGGCTCTGAGGCCGGAATTTCTGCTTCCTCCGGCTCAACAGCCGGAGCTTCCATCGTCTCTGCACCAGGACCCGAAGCTTCAACCTCCGGGGCAGGTGCCGCTGGTGCATCTTCTCTCCCATGATCCGGCGCTACCACGGGAGTCTCTAGGGATGAGTCAAGGTCCATGACCACGACAGCTGGTGCCGGAGCTGTCGCAGTTTCAACCACCACTTGGGGCGGTGCCTGGATAGGAGCAGAAGCTTCCGCCCTCACAGCTTTAGCTGCTGTGGCTGAGGGTGGAGCCTCACTCCTCTTCTTGGGAACACTGCAGATGATGGATGAATAAACTTAAAAAACAGTTACTACAATAAAACAACTGTCTGAGGTAAGGATCAAAAATTACCTCAGGAGGCTTCCGCACTAGCTTGCGCGGAACCTCTTTCCCGGACGTTCAGGTCTGACCATAGCCGCCGCCGACGTGGAAGCCCCGGAAGGACCCCCAGAACTCATCGCAGCCACGGGCATTTCCTTAGTCGAGGCCCCCCTCGACCGGGAAGGACCTCCGGACCTAGAGGCCTCAACCGGCCCTGGTGCTGAAGTCGCATGCCCGGAGCTAGCACCCCGGGAGGACGCCGCTATGGGAACAGCCGCCGCAGTTGTAGAAGACCTCCCCCTCCGGGGAGAAGGAGCTGATGCAGAGGTGGCAGGCCTGACGGACCTTCCGTCGGCATGCTGCAGCTTCCTCTTCCGGCTCAAGGGTTCGTCTGCCGGCTCCTTGCCCTTGCGGACGACTTCGATCCTTGGCTTCGGGGCAGGATCGGAGCCACCTTCAGAAGCCCCAGGGATCACCACCCTGGAGGTCGATCTTCTCTCGACAACACCAAGGTCGTCAAGCACAGGCATCTTCCGCCAGAGCTCCCTGCTGAACTCTACTTCCACGTTCAGGGGGAGAAAAGCTGATGGCGGAGTCAAGTCATCACCCACGACGTCAATCCCGTGCTGGAACTTCTTGAGATGGAACTCCAAGGTTGTCCCCGACATGTTGGACTTTAGCCCGGTCTCGACCCGGTCGTCATCCATCACACTGTTGAGGGCCCAAGCGAGTTTTTCTCTCCTCTTCAGCGGTGCCCACCTGTTGACCAGGAAGTTGCAAAACACCGCCTGAGGAGTTAATCCCCCCTCCACGCACTGGCGGATCCTGGTTAGAGCAGGGTTGAAGGCATCCGCCAGCACTGGAGCTTCACTCCAGACTGTAGTGTCGATGTTGGGAAGGCCTTCGGGCAGCTCCAGCTTCTCGTGCTCCTCCACCCGGATGACTATCCAGTCCTTATTCCAATCATCCCACTTCCCAGAGGGAAATGACCTGAGGTACTTGAATGGGCACTTCTTGCGCTTCACGAAGTAGTAGAAGCCAAGGTACTCATTGCTCCTACTGGTGGTATGAACGGTGAAGAAGGTCCGGAAGAGTTCAATGCAGGGGGGATGCCCACCCACATCTCACAGAAGTGGACGAAGACGGACACAAGAAGAATGGAGTGGGGGCCAAGGTGGTATAGCTGCAGACCATAGAAGTCTAGCAGCATCAAGAAAAAGGAGGAAAAAGGTGGGATCAACCCCACCATGGCGTACAAAGAGAAGTACACCATTTCGCCAGCGTGCTCCTTCTCGAACGGGAGCTCTCCCCCGGCGCGGACCAAGCGGTTGAAGAAGTCCGGGGACCATCCCATGAGGGCTCGGACATTCTTCAGGTCACCTTCAGTCTTCAAGCGACTCTCGCGGAGACCCAACTCCATCGCGACACAGTAAGGCAAGAGAGGAAAAGCGAGCACAAGTTGGGAGTTTGAGCACAAGATCAGATGAGAGGCATAAAGAACCCCAGACGGTGCGCACTTTCCTTCTTAAGTAAGCCCTCACAACGCTTGGATGGAAACCGCAAGGAAGTCGAAGGTACTACTCAAAAATTTCACCCAGCCGATGACAAGAGGGCCCGGGACCACCCGGACGATCAAGTCGAGGTTCTTACCCAGGCGAACGGTTGTCATCACGAGGCGGGAAGCCCGAATGCGGCGGCCTGACAAGGCACGCAGAACCGATACAATTTTCGTATCGGGAACCGGTGACCTTCAATTGCGTGAGATCCGCACGCCAAAGATCCCATTTGCCGCACACGGGATATGCCACGCGGCGAGGATTTAACTCCAAACCATCACCAACGGCACATCCGAAGACCTTTGAAGACTCAGTTCAAAAGTCGAAAGATGGACCCAGCTCCGGCGGAATGACTTCACCCAAGGAGTCTTCCCCAGAGGTGGGCCCAGGGGGCCACTGTCGGTACCCTGGGTACCGTATACCCCATGGATTGCAAAGATCTCAAGGGAATATCATCTACCTGATTTGAAGACCTTCAGAGGCCCACATGTCAGACATAACCGGACCCGCTTCCCCAACTTGGTTAGTCCCAGGATTGCCACGTGTACTATCAAACCGGAGCTCTTGCCCACAAGGGGGAAGCTCCGGGCTATGTACCATAGCGGCACCTCCGGACCTAACCCCAGACCAAGGGAAGCTCCAGAACTGACACGTGTTAGGTAGCACCGGACCTACCTGTTCCCCACAGTATGCTCCGGAGCTGCCACATGTCCAACTGTCGGACCTTCAGCCTCTAACCTCCGGGAGACTCACAACGACTCCGGATCTTCAAAAGGAATCAAGGACTTCAAGACCCGATTAAGTGTCATTAATACTATATTAATGACACACGATCGGACAACCTTAATTACCAGTAACGGTGCTATCAAGGCCCGTAATTCGGTTATTAAGGGTAATTAAGCGCATCAAATGTGTATCAATATTAGTAACCGCCGGGGCCACATGTCCGGTCAGGCTGACTTGTAACGGTCTGCCCTTGTACTATAAAAGGACAGGCCGACGATACATAGAGGGGACACACACTGACTGTACGCGCTCACTCTACACTCTCAACTCACGTTGAGCTCATACAACCAATACAACACCAACACACCCCGTGGAGTAGGGTATTACGCTCAGGCGGCCTGAACCACGTAAATCTTCATGTCCCTCGTGTCATTTACACTTCACCTTCTTGAATCTCCACGTGCCCACACCGAACCTCAAACTCCTCTAACACTTTAGTAGTGTCGGAAGATCTGCCGGATCAAAACCACCAACATTCCCCCAATGCCAAAATAGGCAAGCTCGAAAGGTCAAAGGGGTGGAAGCTCGGAGAAGTCAGAGGCTAAATCTTCAGAGATAATAGGGGATCCAATAGGCTCGATCTTCAACTTATGGCAAATATGCTTGACATTTTATTTGACATACCTCATATTTGCCTTCCTTGACTTGTTAAATTTATGGAGCTTCACCTCAGCCTTCTTGCAGGAGGCAAAGATGGCAGCTAAGTACTTCAAAATTTCACATGAGGACCCCTTCTTGGAAGTAGCAGCTCCTGAGTTTGATGGGGGTCTTGCTTCAGCTTGGGCCCTCCTGGGAACCTCCTCACTAGACACTGGAGATGGAGCAGCTGGAAGAGTGGCTTGGGGAGGCTTCTGGGGCCTCAAAGGAGTGTGCTCCACATCCTTCACGAACTCGATCCCCGTGACTTTCTCAATCATGAACATCAAGAATGGTGCATAGTCACAAGATCTGTTCGGTGTGCAGGAGATGTTGACCATGTCATTCCAAATGTAGTCAAAGACATCAAACTTCCTGCATTTGCTAATCGCCTTCATTAATGTCCTCAAGTATCCTTGGACACTCCTTGCATCTCCATCCTTTGGAACAATTGTCTTCCTAAGGACCCTATTGAGAACCATGAAGAATGGCTTCATGTTCTTGGTGTTGGGAGGATTCAATGTCAAGCAAGTGTCATAGAGAAACTTCATTTTGTCCTTCTCCAAGATGCCAATGTTGTGGATCACGAGTGCATTGTTGTCGGTGTTCTCCAGGTGAAGCAATCTTGCAAAATCATCATAAGTTATGGTGTACTTGGATCCGTGAGTCATCCAAGTCACCCTCTCCTCCTCATCACTAGCAAAGTAGCAGGTGGCATAGAATTGTACGATCATTTCATCATTCAAGTTGCACCTAAAAGCAAACAAGTCTTTGAGCCCATGCCTTTCCATAGCTTGTATCACTTCATCGAAGGTTGGGCAGCTCTTCCTCTCAAAGTGACTCTAGTCAATCCATTGACTCTTGACCACTGGAGTCTTCATCGACATGTACACGGAATTGTAGTAATCCACGTGGAAGTTGCTCCAGAATCTGGCGTCAGCTGCCTTCTTTGATCTGTTGTAGCAATCCACCATTCTAAGCTTGGAAGCCATATCGCTTCCCGTGCCATTGAACCTTTCTTCAAAGGGGTTCCTGTTCCCCTGTCTTGGTGCATTCATCTTGAGAGGGCCTATCGGGCCCGAGGCAATTCCCTTTCCCTTGCCTTTAGCTTGGCGAGGATCTGTCGAGCTAGAGCCAGCTGCATCCTTGGCTTTGGACGCAGGCTTCTTGGCTAGAACCTTGCACCGCACATGAGGTGGAGAAGGTGCCGACTCGGAGATACGCTCTTGGCACTTGTTAGCGCGAGACTCCGAAGCACGCGGCAATAAATCTTGTTCCATCTCATCTTCAAACTCAGAGATGTTCTCATTCGACATTGTCCTGACAAAGAGATTATTCAAGGAATGGATGAGTGTTGATGGCAAGGGTATGCATTGAGTAGTTGGAATTTGGGGTTGAGTTTAGTTAAAAATTGGACTTGTCTGGGGCCCATGTGCGTCCGAAGGGACCGGACATGTTCGTACAGAGACCGGACTAGTCCGATGTTCAACATCTCAAACCCTAACTATGAGACAAATGGTGTTGCTCAATGCAAAAATAGCTTAACATAGATGTAATACAACAAGGAAGCATGTATTAGCTGAAAGGAACTAAGCTATTTGATCCAAAACGGAAGAAATCAAAGTTTCTAGGGTTTGGGGGGGGGGGATTTACCAAAATTCTTCGATTCTTGACAAAGGAGGAGTTGGAGGTGCGGACAAGTTCGTGGTCTTCAATCCCCTAGCAATGAAGATCGATTTCCACCCAAACTTGAAGGGATTTGATGGACAAATCGCCAAATCGCCTTGGGGGCTCTCGTGTGAAGAGAAAGAATGTGAGGTGAGTTGTGAGGGTGAAGGAGATTAGGTTTTGGCAGCGCCTAGGGTTATGAAGTCGAAAAATCGGACTTGTCCGGGGTCTACCGGACTAGTCCGGAGTACCGGACACTCTGCAGACTAGTCTGCAGTGTGCGGACTAGTCCGGGTGACCACGAACTAGTCCGTGGTCACCAGAACTGAGCTGGATAGACCATTCGTATATAATCGAAGGTACTAATAGAGAAAATAGGGGCCAAAACAATCAAATAATCTTGATGAATATGATCAGTAAACATACAAGAATCAAGCAATGACCATAATTCACCAAGATCAAGTAATTAAAATAGTTTTTCGGAGAAAATTGAGAGAGATGATTTTCACAACACAATCAACATATTTTGAAGAAGCCATATAGGTATGCAACTTTCAAGCCACATTTTGAGCATTAAGGATATTTAGTTAATTTCGGAGCTTGCAAAAATGTTTTTCATCAAGTGGCTTGGTAAAAATGTCAGCTAGTTGTTTTTCGGTGTTGACATGGGAAATGGCTATGTCTCCTTTCATTGAGTGGTCTCTCAAAAAGTGATGTCTGATGTCTATGTGTTTGGTCCTAGAGTGCTCTACGGGATTATGGGCAATTTTAATGGCATTCTCATTATCACAAAGAAGTGGAATACAATTCATATTGTAACTGTAATCCCTTAGAGTTTGTCGCATCCAAAGAAGTTGTGCACAACAACTCCCGGCTGCAACATACTCCGCTTCGGCCATGAATGAGTCAATGGAGTTTTGTTTCTTGAAGGACCAAGAAACTAGGGATCCACCTAGGAATTGGCAAGTACCAGAGGTACTTTTTCTATCAACTTTACATCCGGCATAATCTGCATCGGAGTATCCAATGAGATTGAATTTGGAACCTTTAGGATACCAAAGGCCTAGGTTGGGTGTATGAACTAAATATCGCAAGATTCTCTTGATGGTTGTCAAATGACACTCCTTAGGATTGGCTAGAAATCTTGCACACAAGCACACACTCAACATAATATCAGGCCTAGATGCACATAAGTAGGGATCCAATCATGGAGCGATATACCTTTTGATCCACGCTTGGTCCGTCTTCATTGAGATCCAAGTGTCCATTTGTTGCCATAGGAGTCTTTATGGGCTTCGCCTTGTCCATTCCAAACTTCTTGAGTATGTCTTGAGTATATTTGGTTTGGCTTATGAATGTCCCTTCCTTTTGTTGCCTCACTTGGAATCCCAAGAAGTATTTCAGCTCTCCCATCATGGAAATCTCAAACCTATCTCTCATAATCTTACTAAATTCTTCACAAAAGGATTTGTTAGTTGAACCAAAGATAATGTCATCAGCATAAATTTGATAAATAAAAAAATCATTGTCAAAATGCTTTGTGAACAACGTATAATCAGCTTTGCCAATTTTAAAACCATTTTCAATTAAGAAATCTCTAAGGCACTCATACCAAGCTCTAGGAGCTTGTTTCAGGCCGTAGAGAGCCTTATGCAGTTTGAACATGTGGTTGGGGAACTCTTGATCTTCGAATCCAGGGGGTTGCTCCACGAACACCTCCTCCTTGATTGGTCTGTTGAGGAAGGCGCTTTTCACATCCATTTGATAGAGCTTGAAATCATGGTGAGTAGCATATGCAAGTAATATTATAATAGATTCAAGCCTAGCTACGGGAGCAAAGGTTTCATCGAAATCCAAACCTTCAACTTGTGAATACCCTTTGGCCACAAGTCGTGCCTTGTTCCTTGTCACCACCCCGTGTTCGTCTTGCTTGTTGCTAACGACAATGAACTTGGGTCTTTGGACGAGTTCCCACACCTCGTTCCGTTTGAAGTTTTTTAGTTCCTCTTGCATCGCCACCACCTAGTCCAGATCTTTCAATGCATACCCAATCCTGCGTGGTTCTAGAAAGGATACAAAAGAGTAATGTTCACAAAAATTAGCTACGCGAGATCTAGTGGTTACTCCCTTTTGGATGTCACCGATGATGTTGTCAATTGGGTGATCTCCTTGGACACAATGGTGTACTCTTGGGTGTGGCACTTGTGGTCTTGTATCTTCATGATCATCTTGTTCTCCCCCTGGATGGTTGCCTTCATTGGTTTGTTGGTCGTCTTCGTCTTCTTGAGGTTGATCTTATGTGGAAGATCCCCCTTGATCATTCTCCTCTGCTTGTGGTTCATCTTCTTCATGTACATTTAGAGGTGACCCTTGTGGTCGAACATCGCCCAACAACATTCTTCTTAACACCTGACATGGAGCTTCTTCTCTATCTAGCACACATTGATCAACTTGCTCTTCTTGAGAGCCGTTAGTTTCATCGAACACTACGTCATGTGCTACTTCAACAAGTCCAGAGACTTTGTTGAAGACACGATAGGCGTGCAAGCAAGAAACCTTCATCGGACTTCGAAGCGAACTTTTAAGTCCTAGGCTTCTTGTTCAAGATATAGCATTTGGAACTGAAAACTCGAAAATATGAAATATTAGGCTTGTTACCGGTGAGTATTTCATATGATGTCTTCTTGAGTAGTCGATGAAGATAGAGTCGGTTTATGGCGTGACAAGTGGTGTTAACCGCTTCCGCCCAAAACCGATCCGAAGTCTTGTACTCATCAAGCATTATCCTCGCCATCTCTATGAGGGTTCGGTTCTTCCCTTCGGCTACTCTGTTTTGTTGAGGGGAGTATGGTGCTAAAAATTCATGTTTTATGCCTTCTTCATCTAGGTACTCCTCAACTTGGGTGTTCTTGAACTCCGTGCCATTGTCACTTCATATGTTCTTGATCTTCAATGAGAACTCATTTTGGGCACGCTTGAGAAACTTTTTGAGGGTTCCTTGAGTTTATGTCTTAGCATGCAAAAAGAAAACCCACGTGAAGCGCAAAAAATCATCAACAATTACTAAGTCGTATTTTTTACCGCCGATGCTTATGTAAGCAATTGGACAAAATAGGTACATGTGAAGTAGCTCGAGCGGTCTTGTCGTTGTCATGACATTCTTCACCGGGTGAGGTGCTCCTACTTGCTTCCCGGCTTGGCACGCTCTACAAGGCATGTCTTTCTCAAAAACAACATCCTTCAAACCTCGGATATGATCGCCCTTGAGGAGCTTTTGAAGATTCCTCATACTAACATGTGATAGCCGTCTATGCCACAACCAACCCATGTTGGTTTTTGCAATCAAGCATGTGTCAAGTTCTGCTTTATCTTTGTTGAAGACAACAAGATAAAGTTTTCCCTTTAACACACCCTTGAATGCAACCGAGTCATCACTCCTTCTAGAAACGGTCACACGCTCATTAGTGAACAAGAAATTATAACCCTTGTCACATAATTGAGATATGGACAAAAGGTTATAATCTAAGGAATCAACATGCAAAACATGAGAAAGTGTGTGTTGAGATGATATTGCAATTTTACCAGTACCGAGCACCCTTCCTTGACTATTGTCTCCAAAATAGATGCCCTCGCTTGGATCTTCATTTACTTCATACTCAACGAACATCCTTCTTTCTCCGGTCATGTGGTTGGTTCATCCACTCTCTAGCACCCATTTTGCTCCACCAGAGGAGTAGGCCTCCAAAAAAAAATTATGTCTTAGTTTTAGGTAGCCAAGCTTGCTTGGGTCCTTTGAGGTTAGTCACAAGAGATTGGGCACCCACGCATGGGACTTGGTGTTCCCATGGCGTGGACCAACATATTTGGCATGCACTTTACCAAAAATGTTTTTCATAAGAACATAAGATGCATCAAAGGCTCTAAACAAAAGTTGTTTCTCATATGAATTAGCATGTTCGAACTTGTCAACACTATTAGCCTTTCTAGCTTGAGGGGATTTTCCCTTGATAAAGGTAATGCACTCCTTGTTATTCTTATGGCTTCTAGCATTTGCTTTTCACCATAGGAATACCCAATGCCATATTTGACATTAGAAGGTCTTGTGGTCAAGTATGCACTGCGTGCATACTTGACCTTCTCCTTGTCAAATATGCTTCTATGGGAAGGATGCTTGTCCTTGGTCAAGGTTGACTTGTCCTTCAAGCTAGTATCAATGTTAGCACATGCACAAGTAGTAGTAGGTTCAGTTTTAAGGGGTTGAGAAGGAGAGCTTGAAGAGGATGAAGGTTCACTTTTCTTGAGTGACTCAACTTGTACATCAAGGATCTTGTTAACTTTGGTTAAGTTAGCAAGTTCATCCTTGATGGTATCATTTTAGTCGCTTAACTTCAAGCAAGCTTCCTTGCTTGAAGATAACTCAAGTTCAAGTGACTTGCTTCGCTCCTTTTCAAGTTCAAGGAGCTTTTTGATCTTAAGATACTCCTCCTTTTGTAGGATGATCATATCTTCTTATTGATCAACAAGCTCCTCCTTGTCAACAAGTTTATCCATCAGAAATTTCATTTTAGCAGCTGTTTTCCTATCTAAGCCAATAAGCATGTCTTCATCACAGCTATCATATTCACTACAATCATCACTATTGCTGGCAAAGGAATATGAGGAGGAAGATTTGGTTGTTACCTTTTTTACCTTCCTTCACCATTAGACATGTATCGTTGTCCTTCCTGGTGCCAATAGATGGGAAGAGAGTTGATTTCTTCATCGTCTTTTTGATGGCTATGCTAGCCATCTCCTCTTCCACTTCGAACGAGGACTCATCATTTGAGTCCCACACCTTTCCTAGGTGCGCTTGTCCCACTTGCCTTTTCTTCTTGAAGAACTTCTTGGGTTGGGGCTTCGTTTCTTTGATCTTCTTCTTGTTTTCTTCGTATGGGCAATCAACTATAAAGCGGTCATATTCACCACAGTTATAGCAAGCCCGCCTCAACTTCGGTCTTGACTTTTCTTTGTGTTTTCCTTCACTTGATTTACCCCCTTGTCTTCTCTTCATCATCCTCTTGAATTTCTTCATGAAGAGGATCATGTCTTCCTCATCTATGTCGTTTCTCTCATCATCACTGTCATCTTCATCTTGAGCCTCTCGAGCTTATTTTGACAAGGCCTTGCGAGTGGATTTTAAGGCGACCCCTTTCTTCTTTGCTGAGGTGAGGTCGGCAATCTCCTGGATATGTTTTGCTTGCTTCTCCATCATTTCGAAGTTGATGATATTTCCAAGCAATTCATCGGGAGTCATTTTCTTGTACCTGGGGCTTTCTCTAATCATCAAGCATAGGGTAACATTGCGAGGCATGAAAGCTCTAAGGATGAGCTTCACCACGTCGTGATTGTTCCACTTTTTACTTCCATATGCTCGAATCTTGTTGATGAGAGTCTTCAACCGGTTGTACATGTCTTGCGGCGACTCATCTTCTTCTATGGCGAATCTTCCCAATTTGCCTTCGATCATTTCGATATTCGCCTCTCGCACATGACGATCGCCTTCATATGCAGTTTGCAATGTGTCCCATATTTCCTTTCCAATCTCAAGTCCATCCATCTTGGTGAACTCGTCCCGACTTAGTGATGATGTGATGACCGCTACAGCTTGAGCATTCCGATGAATTGCTTGCTCTTGGCTTGGTGTGAGCTCTTCATCGTCGTCTAGGATATCTATACCTGTGCACACTATATGCCACAAGCTGGGGTTAAGAGAGATTAAATGCATTTTCATGTTTTGCCTCCACATTGAGTAATCATTGCATCAAAGTGTGGGGCTTTTCCTAGAGGAATAGACAAATAATGGCCATTGTTAGAATTTAGACGATCGTAGTTAAAAGGATATCGGGAGTAGTCGGTGTGACTACTCCCCTTCTTCTTCTTCTCATCTTTGATCTTCATTTTCCCTTTGGAGAGGGCTTTCTTCCTTAGGAGCACCTTGAGTTCAAGCGTCTCCTCATCATCATCCTTGAAGTCCTGAATGGCGTCGAGGAGCTTCTCCAATTTTTGAACCTTTTCATCTTCAACCTTGTCTTGGTTGAGGCTCTCGTGTACATCCTTCATGTCCGACATTTTCTCTTCAGGCGATTAGTCTCCTCTTGAAGAGTCTTGCTCTGATACCAATTGAATGTGGCCTAGAGGAGGGGTGAATGCCTTTTTTATTTTTAGTCGGAACCTGCAACACTCAACAACTTGATCAAATACCGAGAAATCGGACTAGTCCGGTAGAGTGCGGACTAGTTCGGTGCGTGCTGACTAGATCGGTCAAGTTTGATCGGTGATCTCGATTTAAGTACTCTACGCAGCGGAAATTAAGATGTAACTAGAGTATGTTGCTTCAATTAAACTGAAGATAGCTCAAGGTGAACTTAGTTTCAAGTTTTAACGTAATTTGACTAAGATTAAATAAACCCTAGATGCAATGAATAATAAATACAAAATAAAGACACAAGATTTTTATCCCGTGGTTCGGTTCCCACAAAGGCAACCTACATCCACGTTGAGGAGCCCACGAAAGGATCGAGTCTTCACCAACCCTAACCTCATCGAATCTCCACAAAGGCCAATTCTCTTCCACTATCACAATGGGTAAATCGCCAAGTTCAAGGGGCCTTCTCACAAGTTGAGGGCTCCCCAAGATTACTAATCGAACACCACCAAGAACACACTCGTAAGATCTACAATAAAACAACAGGAGTGTGTTAGTGAATCAAACCCAAGAGCTCAATCGTGAAGAATCGTGTCTCTCCTTTGATCTAGAGTTGATCCACACAAATTTGATCTTTCTTTTGTTGGATTGTGTGGAGAGACGTGTTTTCTAGGCTCTTGGAAGGTGTGACGGCGCAGGGGGTTGAGAGTTATCATAGTTGGGTTGTGCACCTCAATTTATAATAGGGTTTCCAAGGGTTACCGTTAGGGTTTTCAAAGTTCGGACTAGTACGGTGTGCGGTGTGTGGGAAACCCTAAGTGCCCCGAATTATCGGACTTGTCTAGCCAGGGGTGGACTAGTCCGTTTTTGTCTCTGGAAATGTTCGGACTAGTCCGGCAGATATCGAACTAGTCCGGTTGTGGTGAAACCCTTAGTGAATTGGGGACAAGTACACACTTGGAGGACTTGTTCGATTTTAGTTACACGGTTTTTTGGACTAGTTTGGGCAAATATCGGACTTGTTCGATTTAGAACAGAGAGATATCGGACTAGTCCGTGGTGATATCGGACTTGTCCGACTTCGTGCAAAACTGTGAAGTGTTGAGGACTAGTCCGCATTGGGGAGGACTAGTCCGATCTTAGTCAGAAAGATATCAAACTAGTTTGTAGTGATATTGGACTAGTCCGGTCTGTGTAAACCTAGACTGTGCACACAAGTCTGCACTAGGAAGACTTGTCCGATTTTGAACAGAGGGATTATCAGATAGTCCAGGGTATATCGGACTAGTTTGGACCTGTATGAATTCGTGCAGTGAATGAGTTTTCTTGTGCTCGAGCTCTTGGGGTGTGTTTCTCCAACACACTCCATACACAATGATCTAGTCTATTCAGTTCTTGAGCTCTTTTCCATATAGATCCTCATTCTCCATTCTTTTTGCGCTTTCTTCATTTCATTAAAACTTGCGCTCATCTTAACAATTTGGTTAGGATCTCATTTGTTTGTCATAAATCAACCAAAACCCACAAGGGATGCCTAGATGCACTTTCAAACAAGCAATCAGCAATCAAGTTCTTAAAGTCCATAATATGCAGATTTGGAGTTCCGAACAAAATCATAACTGAAAATGGAACCCAATTTACAAGTGTTGCATTTGAAGAATATTGCGAAGACCTCAGCATTCAAGTCAGCTATGCATTAGTAGCTCACCCGGCAAGCAATGGTCAAGCCGAGAGAGCAAATGCAGAAATTATAAAAGGACTCAAGACACGCACATATGAGCACCTGACAAAGCATGGAGCCAACTGGTTGAAGAGCTTTCGTCTACACTTTGGACGAATAGGACAACACCTAACCGGTCAACTTGGGAGACTCCCTTCTTCCTGGTGTACAGAGCTGAAGCAGTCCTTCCTCCGGAGATCACCATGGAGTCGCTCCGGGTCTGGATCTTTGACGAAGCCTCGCAGGACCAGCTCCAGCGGGAAGACCTTGACCTTGTCGACGAGGGAAGGTGCCAAGCAGCTGTTCGGAATTCACGCTATCGCCAAATGCTCCGACGCTATCATCAAAGGCATGTGCACAAGACAGCTCGAAGAAGGCGATCTGGTGCTGTGGAAAATACTAACTCACGAAGGGATGAACAAACTTTCCCCCAGTTTGGAAGGTCCCTTCCGAGTGATCAAAGTATCCCGTCTCAGATGCGTTCGCTTGGCAACTGAGGATGGGACTCCGCTTCTTAATCCTTGGAACATCCAGCACCTCTGTAAGTTTTATACTTAGAATCACAGAGGTGAGTCTGTAATTACACACAATGTATGTTATTGAGTCAATATACAGAACTGGGTAGGTCCTCCGGGAAAATATCCGGACCCCTCTGGGAGGGTCCGGGAAGTTCAAGTAACACTTGATACAGTCATAGCACTAAAAGTGTAACTACTTGCCCTGGGCTGGAACAGGATGTATAACGCACTTAGCATGGTCCTATACCCTAAGTGTATCCTTGTCTCCCCTGTAATCCGGACCTATAATGAAGGACATTGTTGTGTGAAAACAGACTCCACGTGCATTTATTTTGTACAAGGCTCGGTATTTTGAATTATTATTTTTATCCTCCTTATCTATAATGAAGTTGTGCAATTATTTTTAAGTTTTAGTCCAAGTTATTCATATGTGTCACAAGTTATATTGATGGTATCTTGGATCTTAACATTGCTTCATAGTCTACTTGCTTGAACGCCAAGCCAACATAGGTCTGGAGTGTGCTATCGACTTAGCCTGGTCCTACACCCTAAGTATGCCGCTCTACCTACATCCCGGCAGGCCTCAGTAGGCCGCTCTACCTACATCCCGGCAGGCCTCAGTAGGGTGAGTACTAAAAAAGAATGCAGATCTAAAATGATTACATCAATATGCTTGTTATCATATCGAGTTTCTTCGGATCTAAAACTCAAATAAGAACGATAAGTCGCAAACAATTTATAGATAAGAGGACGAGTTTTACTCTTTTCTTGTCTTTAATGTACAGAAAAAACACAGCGATGGTGGATGATGTCGGAGCTGTTAAGCTCTGACAACCTCCAAGGGGGGCCGCCGTCGATGTTTTACGCGTTGATAGTGGGTGCCGTCGGACCTACCAAGCTCCGACAACCAAGGGAGCCCACCGTCGACGTTCTACGTGTTGATAGTGGGTGCCGTTGGACCTACCAAGCTCTGACAACCCCACGGGGCCCACCGTCGATGTTCTACGCGTTGATAGTGGGTGCTGTCGAACCTATCAAGCTCAAACAACCCAAGGGGGCCCGCCGTCGATGTGGTAAAGGGTATCGGAGATAAATACTTCGGACCTAAAATCTATAAGTTCGAAGCATTCAAGTCATCAACATACTTTCAAAATCTTTTGGTACATGTTCACAATCGAATTGTGCACATACACTAGGGGGCCAACGGGACAAAGAACAGTATATTGAAGACAAAGATAAATTGAAATTCATGGCAGAAAGAGTGGATTTCATTCAATCAAAGTACTGGATTATAAAATCAGGGTTACAGCAAAAGAAAAAAGGAAAAGGTCCTAGCTACTGGAGGATCTAAGTCCTGTGGAAAAATGAAGCAACCTTCTGAGCAGCCTCTTGGACACTAGCTTTGGCGGCATCCTCCTCTTCGGCAATGAGTCCTTCAAATAGTGGATCGAGAGAAAATTGGGGGTCTCGGCTTCTGTAACACGCCAAGACATACTCGGCAACATTTTTGGCCCGAGATTTCCCCTCTTTCTCCAGTTGATCAGTGATGACATTACCCATTGCATCGAGTTTGCTGCTAGCAGAGCCAAGTGCCGCTAGCGTCTGGTCCAGCTCCTGCGCTGGGTCCTCCGAGCGTACTGGACTGAAGCCAAGAGGCACAAGGGCCCTGTCCGCACGTCCCAGAAAATCCCATACCATCAGGGATTTTGTTGCCCTCGAGCTCCGCAACTCCTCAAGTGACCTCTGGGCGGCCGCTAGCTCCGAACTCTCCCGAGCGAGGCGTTCAACCGCTTTGGCATGTTGCTGCATATTCTCAGCTACTTGCTTTTCAAGGTCGGCTAGCTCCGTCTTTTGGAGGTGGATGTGGTTCCGCCGTTCTGCCAGGTCCTTCTCCGTGCCCCTTACTTTCCCTTCTCTGGTGGCAACATCAACTTCTCTTTTCGAGAGCTCCTGCCCTAGTTTCTAGTACTTTTCCTCCTCCTTACTCCACAGATCAAATTTTTTAGAACGATCAGCCAAAATTTGCTCAGCCAGAGTCAGCTTCTGACCGGGCTCTTCTTCCCTTTTCAAAACATCCTCCTGCTATTCCAGGAGCTTCTCTTCTCTTGCTCAAGGTCTGCTCGACGCTTCAGGAGGACCTCATTTAATTCACTGAGGTTTTCGTGATGCTCGTCAGCAGCATCACTCCTTTTTTTGGCATGCTCGAGCAGTTTGCCCCAATATTCCATCTGGGTCGTTTCCCTCTTCACCCACTCCTTCTGATCAGCAAGCCTTGTTTGTGCAAGCTTGGTATCGAAGTGGGGCCTGTTGCGCCAATGCCTCAAGGTGTGGCGCTCCTCTTCAAGGGCCTTACTTTCGTGATCGAAGGTGAGCTAAACTTGTTGGAGGCTTGAGCAGGCATTGTCTATGGACAATGCCAAGGGAATAGGCTCTGGACTTGCCGGGGTCACCTCCGCTGGCTCCAAGGGGTCTTCAAGAACCAAAAAAAAGGGTCACATGCCACAAGCGCAGTTCCCTGAGTTTCTACGGCACTAGGGCCACCCTCTGAGAGCTCTTTGGCAGTAGCAGAAGAAGAACCCGCTGGGGGAACTTCTACCTTCGGAGCTGAAGCTGAAGGTCCTGCCTCTGGCTCTTCTACCACCGCCTCTTCATGGTGCTCCGGTCCGACATGGATACCTCCGGAGCAATTAACTCCTGGGCATTTATTGGAGCTTCATATGGATCCCCCACCACCGCCGGCTCGGACGCTGGTACATTAGCCACCTCCGGTTCAACAGCTGGAGCTTCAAGCATCTCTGACTCAACAACTGGACCTTCAACAATTCTGGCTCGAGGGCTAGAGTTTCAACTACCACCAACTTAGTGGTCGGAGCTTTGATCATCTCCGGTTCAGTGACCAGAGCTTCAACGACTTCCAGCTCAAGGGTCGGAGCTTCTGGTGCCACCGACCCTGCAACAACTTCTGGCGAATGAACCGGAGCCTCGGTAACCTCTGGCTCAGACATTGGAGCTTCCAACACCTCCAACTCCCGCCCTAGAGCCTCAGCCTCCGACGCTGTTGCTAGCGCGACATCTTCAACTTCTCCTCCGTGGTCCGACGCTACCACGGGAGCTTCTGGTGTTTCTTCTTGATCCAGGTCCACAATAGTTAGCGCTAGAGCTGTCGTGTCTTCTGCCACCACTTGAGGAGGAGGCTCAATGGTCGAACCCGGAGCTTCAGCATGCACAGACCCAATCACCTCAATAGATGCAGGAATCTCGAATTCCGTTCACGACACCCTGGAAATAAAGGGATGAGAAGATTAAAAATATAATAAAAACAAGATTAGCATTCCAAGGTAAGTCCACGATGCTTACCTGGGGATGCTATCGCCCGAGTCACCACGGAACCTCTTCTTTTGAGGCCCGGAGTCAGAGCCCACCAAGTTTGGTGAGACAGTAACCTTAGACCTCGGCTGGGGACCACCTGCAGCAGCTGGAGTCTTCTCGGTCGGAACTTCCCTCGGCCGGGAAGGACCTCCGGATCCAGAGCCCCTAGCTGGCACCGGGACCGTAGTCGACTGTCCGAAGCTAGCACCTTGTGACACCCGGTTCCGAAAATGAACCAAGTAAACTCATATGTGTGCCCAGGATGTTCAACACACATACACGAGTGCAATCACAAACGATATACAGATAATTACCACAACACAAGATTAATTAACCAAATTTTATTAAACAAACCATATTATCCTCGAATACAAACTCTAATGAATATTAATGACAAGTTCAACTAATGCAGCGGAAATAAACTAAATAAGCAAAATAAACAACTAGGCAACATAAGCAATAGGGTAGCGCAGCTCCAATCAACACCACAGGCAAAGCTGACGGTAGACACGGCCTAGAACTCTGTATTTTCGCCATTAAACTCCCAATCCTGACCTGCAACTGTTGGGGGGGATTGCAAGAGTGAGTACATGTCGTACTCAACAAGTGTGGAAAGTATGACATGTGGCTGATTCAAATGACGAATATAATAATGGTTAAGTGCTGAAAAGTACATTAAAACATTTGAAAAGCAATATATGTTACATGTACATGAAATAAACCCATCATAAGTCATATAGTTATCATAATACCAGTCCATATTCCATATCCATCATCATATACCAATATCCATATTCAATACCAGAATTCAATTCATAACCATCCATGACCATAATTCCAACCATAACCATCCCAATACTGAGTACCCCCTAATCATGGAAGTTGTACAGGTGCTCATAACCGGGAGCACGGCTATCATGATAGTTTATTAGACTCTGCAGAGTTTGTACCTCTTTACCCACGTGTTTGTGATTTCATCACCTTTCGCTGACTAAGAACCTCCCTTATGCCCATGACTCGTCAGTCACATTACACACTTCCGTTGGTGTGTGGCCAAGAGATCACAAAATAGCCTTTACAAAGGGATTTCTAGCCTATTTAGACCCCACTGAGGTTTCACCGGTGGCGATGCCTCCAACTGAGCACATCTTCAACCAAGGGCCCCCTCTTGAGCCATTCGGATCCCAGGGTAGTCCCACCAATCATCAACAAACCCAATCCAACTACTCCTTCCTCTAGCATCATTAATGGTCCAAATAGCACTGGCAAAGCCCTAATTAATCAGCTACACCACACCCATACTTGGCCTCGTGGTGGCACTGAAATCCTGGCTTATTCTCACATGAACCGGTCCTTAGATCTAAAGCAAGCAAACCACCATAACATCCAACCCATCCACATACCAGGCTTGCTTAGATCACCCATTACCATATCACATTGACCAGTTCACATTAACTAGAATAACATTAATGCATAATTAAATGTGTAGTGTTGTTTTCCCATCCCAATTAATTAAGCAAAGCAAAAAGGTAAAAAGCCATTCCCGACTCCCTACCATAATTCCACGTGACAAGGGTGGTCAACAAAACTAGTAAACTTCCTACCATAGGATTTCCCATCAAATTGACACAATCATGCAATTTCCAAACAAAGCATTTATTTCAAAACAGGATCAATATGCTTCAAGGACACTTTCCTTGCTCTTGCGGTTGATTAGGGTCAAAGCCTTCAAACTCTTGGTGTTGTAGATCCTCCGTGGCACTCTCTAGCGCAAATCCGTCTAATCTGCACAATAAACATACAAGACAAGAAA
Organism: Tuctoria greenei; assembly: GCA_036927565.1. Taxonomy (NCBI): domain Eukaryota; kingdom Viridiplantae; phylum Streptophyta; class Magnoliopsida; order Poales; family Poaceae; genus Tuctoria; species Tuctoria greenei. The sequence continues at coordinate 24,141,135 of JAYESD010000001.1, read as the reverse complement.
CACAATCAAAGAGTGCACTAATATTACTCAATATGACATGACATGCATGATTAATGCAAATGCAAGGTAGAACCTGTTAATAGATTGCCTTTAATGATCACTAATTGGTTCTAATAGATTTTAACAAGTTTATACAGGTTTGGAGTTGATTCAAATCAATTTTAGAATTAATCCGATGCAATTTAACCAGGAAAATCGGACTAGTCTGCAGAAGGTCGGACTAGTCCGCACTTCGCAGAACTAGCGAACTAGGGTTTTCTAGATCGACGTAAATTTGGAGATTAAGGGTTGAATTCACATAAGGAAAAGAGAATAGAAAGTATACCAGGTGTTTAAAACTCCAATGAATCAAGAAACGTGGAGGTAACACTTGGATCTTGACGATCTAGGGTTGGTGATGAACTTGGAGATGAATTGGTGATGAAGAACAAAACTTGAAGGAGATCTTGATCCTCTTTCGTTTCCTCCTCTTCTTCTTCTTGCTTGGGATCTCCTCCTCCATCCTTGATGGTGGCTCTCCACGAACTAGGTTGGTGGGGTGGAAAAGTGGCAAATAGATGTCAAGCCAAGGGGTGGGGTTGTTTATATAGAGGTGGAGGCTAGGGTTAGATGAATTTCGAGTTTGAGAGGAGTAGAGGCCGGTTTAGGGTCCCACATGGCCTCAAAAAGAGTTAGGCATGACATCCATAGGCCCACTTAACGTGAAACCCAAGAAACAAGTCGTAAAACAAAAGATCAACTCAGAGTCGAGAAATATCGGACAAGTCCGGAAAGGACCGTACCAGTCCGAAGTTCTGCAGAGAGAAAATCGGACAAGTCCAACTTTAGTCAGAGAGGAAAACGGCAAGTCCACTGGAACACTGGACTAGTCCGGAAAAGTCCAGGGACTTAGATAATTTTCAAGGATTCTTGGAATATCGGACTAGTCCGCACAAAATCGGACAAGTCCGAAAGTTTCCAGAGGCAAAATCAGACTAGTCCGCAGCAAAATCGGACAAGTCCGTTTTTAGTCAGAGAGAAATTGGACTAGTCCTCAGTAAAATCGGACTAGTCCGCACTTTCCTGTATTTTAAGTGCGGTTTTGCTCCAAATCAATTTTAAACCCGTTCCTATTGTTGTGGGTTAATGTTAAACATGTATATGAGTGTATGCAAGGCATGATGCATGAAAATGAGGGTGTTACACACCTCTTGAAGACGACTATACTGGAGGAGATGTCGCTACCAAACACCTCCCTCGCCGGGGAGAAGGGGTAGTTGTTACTGGAGCAGACCTGACGGACCTCCCATCAGCGTGCTTCAGTTTTCTCTTCCGGCTGGAAGATTCGGCTGGCTCCTTGCTCTTGCCCTTGCTGATGTCTTCAACCTTCTAGCTCAGAGCAGGGGCAATCACCTACTCGGAAGCTCTGGGGATTACAACCCTGGAGGTCCGGTGTAGGATCGAAGAGCACGTAAAAATCTACCAGAGGGGGGGGGTGAATGGTAGATTTAAAAATCTTACGTAGCGGAAACAATTAAACCCCAACCCCTTCGGCAAAAAAACGATCTGTTAAAGAAATTGTGTGTGAGACTAATCTAAACATGTTTCACCATGAAAAAAGTGATAGATATCAGATAAAATTAAGTCACTAAGACAACACAACAAGAATCACTCAAATCCGTCGAGAAAAACTCAAGTTATGATTGAAAGATCAAACAAAGGTCAATCTGCCCTACCCAAGAAAGAAAAACAGTTCTGGAACGCTGCAAAGAAACTCGTGTAGATCATAGACCACAAATCCAATGACTGTGAAATTTTGATAAATGATAGATAATCAAGTTGTGAAGACAACCCAAAAAGAATCACGTCAATTGGATCTGTAAAACTCGAGTTATGATAAAACCGCCGACGAAAGGTAGTGCTGTTCAGAAACTCGACGAGTAAAACTTGTCTGGAACAAGTCTGACGAACAAGGCACAAAAGTTCCTTCAAACTAAGAATTTTATTCAATAGAACACAAGAGGAACAGACCCAAAGTCGTGCACCACGAGCTTTGGGCTCCCTTGCTTATATAACCAGCTCGAAAGTCAACTCAACTCAAATCAGGAACATAATCCTACTCTGTTCACAAATCATAACTTTCCATAACTGCTTAGGATTCTTCTATACGCAGATAGATGCAATCTTAAGACTTCTAAACACCTTAGGAACGTATGCCACATTCCTAAACAACTCAAATTCGTGACCCACACGAAATCCTATCATAACCAACTCAAATCTTTCCATATTTGAGTCAAACCCGACTCAGCCATAGCCCGAGTCCATAACCTAGTCGGTTGGACCTTTCCGACCAACTCTTTAGGTCCACATCTCTTCATCACGTCTCGGAACCATGTAGCCACGTCCATGCACTCCTTTCACACGTGCAAACATCTTCCAATGACGTCCACGATACTTTCACATGCATTGTTCTTAATTCAATCATGCTGCGTAACCTCTTGATTAGCTCAACCACAATTCCTCCTGAATTTGGTTGTTGGAACCTCATCTCCTCCCTGAGACTAGTCCAATGGATCCCATCACCAGCCATGTCTTGAATTCATGCAACACCTACACATGAATAAACAACCAATCCATACGAGCCCAAGTCCTCGACTTGACTCAAGTTAGTTCCGAACACAACACCTAACGTGAGAACCTCACATAAGCATGTTGCAAAACCACAGTAACACGATATCATCCATGTTAACCAAAAACGCACCAAAGACTTAGCAAATGAATACTAAGCAATCTTTCTAGAGATGTAAAGCAAGTATAAAACATTGCAAATGAAAAACAGAAGCATTGCGGTCAAGTTCCAGACCTTGCCAGAGCAACCCGGACCTTGAGCTGGAGCTAACAAAAGCTAGTAGAACCTAGCGCCGGAACTTACCAAAACTAGTATAACCAAGCTCCCGCTGGAGATTGCAAAACTAGCAGGACCTTAATAAAAAGGTGTTTTGGTGATAGTCAAAACTTTTATCGTCAAAGCAAGTGTATTCACTACAAGCCAATGTATTCAGCACACATAGGTCTTACAATCTCCCCCTTGATGAATGCATTGGCAACACCATTTAAAATCCGAACATTGGCTTATTCACATAAAAGTTTTGAAGGCAATTTCTCCCCCTTTGTAAATCAAAAGTAAAATGAGAAGAAAATTATCCCATATTATCTCTCCCCCTTTATTATCTCTCCTTATGCACATATTCTCTTTCTCTTCATACTTATCTCTCCCCATTTGACAATGTATTCAGCAAGTCATGAGCATATAAACAAATTATCTCTCCCCCTTTAGTTGTTATGAGCATATTATAACATATACATATAAACAAAGCTCATCCCAGTCATACTATCAAGTACCTTACATTATCACATCAATGAAATACATAAAGTAGTGTAAGCCATGCTAGAGATCAAGTGTAATTTTCAATTTTAGCAGGTCATGATCTCACAAACTTAGCTATTTCAAAACCTGAAAGCATGACACTTGTTGCTGCATTTTATTATTTTTCAAAGCACATATTTAGATCATATGATATTTGCAAGAGATTATATGCGCATCTGCCTTATTCTAACCAACCAAGCCAAGCCTATGTCATTTGACAATCAAAAGCTTAAGGGACATGGTTTTAGTCATACACAACTTCTTCCAAGTTCATATCTAAGTGCAATGATAAGCCATCTCAAAAGAAGAAGTGCGATGCATGCATATTCTCTTGATCTTTTCTCAATTTATATTTGTTTATAAAAACTCAACATGTGAGTTGATTACTTGACTAATTCTTAATGATTAAAAGCACTTGTGAACATGTAACAAGTTCAAAACAGCAAGAAAGTTCGACCATGACCAGTTTTAGTGTAAGTAATTATTCCAATTACTAGACATGACAAAAACTACAAAATGCATAACATGAGTAATGTAGTAAGAACTTTCAGCATGTAAAAGGAATCACAAAGTCATATATGTATGAAATATTATGCTCATATTATTTTAATTTCAGATTCACACATAGACTTCCCATGTTTCAAAACTCCCCCTCAATTTAAGCCATGAGGATGCATAACCCCTATTTCACTATGAATGTAACAAAAACGAGTGAAATACAAAGGTTTTTTTTTAAATGTTAGCCAATTATTGTTCGGAATCTACATAGTGAAGAACAATGTTTCCTTTTTCAACATTATCTCAGAGAAAGTGATACCTTATGTCAATGTGCTTAGTTCTAGAATGTTGCACGGGGTTTTTAGCAATGCAAATGGTACTAGTGTTATCACAAAAAAGTGGAACACTATCCATATCAACCCCATAGTCCTTAAGTGTTTGAACAATCCAAAGAATTTGTGAGCAAGCACTAGCAGCAGCTACATATTCAGATTCGGCTGTGGATTGTGCAACTGAATTTTGTTTTTTAGAGGACCAAGCAACAAGTGAATTACCAAGAAAATGACAAGAACCGGAAGTACTTTTCCTATCAATCCTACAACCTCCAAAATCAGCATCCGAAAAAGCTTTCAAAGTAACAGTTGAGGAAGAAGGAAGAAAAATTCCAAATTCTTGAGTTCCATGTAAGTACCTGAGAATCCTTTTGACGGCTTGATGATGTGAAGCACGTGGGGAGGCTTGGAACCGTGCACAAAGACATACGCTGAATTGTATGTCCGGTCTTGATGCCGTGAGGTACAAAAGTGATCCGATCATGCTTCTATATTCTTTTTAATTCACGGGTTCACCATCTTCATCAAGTTCAAGTGTTGTTGCTGTTCCCATTGGTGTCCGAAGAGGCTTGCTTTTGTCCATGTTGAAGCGCCTTAGGAGGTCTTTTGTATACTTCGTTTGATGCACAAAGGTACCCTCCTTTGTTTGCTTGATTTGCAGCCCCAAAAAGTAAGTGAGTTCACCCATCATACTCATTTCAAATTTGGAACTCATCATTGCTGAAAACTTGGACACAAGATCATGAGAAGCACAACCAAAGATAATATCATCCACATACACTTGAATGAATAATGCGTCATTGCCATGTTTAAGCATAAAAAGAGTTTTATCAACCTTGCCCATGGTAAACCCCTTTTCAAGTAAGAATGTTTTTAACCTATCATACCATGCTCTAGGGGCTTGTTTGAGACCGTCTAAGGCTTTGGACAGTTTGTAAACATGATTAGGAAAATCTAGATTTTCAAAACCCGGTGGTTGTTTCACATAAACCTCCTCATCTATGTAGCCATTAAGAAAAGCACTTTTAACATCCATTTGATATAGCTTAAAACCAATAGATGCAGCAAAAGCTAACAAAATTATTATGGCTTCTAATCTAGCAACAGGAGCAAAAGTTTCATCAAAATCTAGACCTTCAACTTGAGTGAAACCTTGAGCAACCAGCCTAGCCTTATTCCTAAACACAACCCCATCCTCACTTTGTTTATTTTTAAATACCCATTTAGTTCCAATTAAAGTGTGACCTTGAGGTGGAGGTACAAGTTTCCAAATATTATTTCTTTCAAAATTTTCTAACTCTTCATCCATGGCAATAATCCAAGATTCATTAGTGAGTGCGTGTGATATATCTTTGGGTTCAAAAGAAGCAACAAAAGCATAATGAGCATAAGAGTTTGGATCGCAAAACCTGGACCGTGTGACTCGTTCGTGCAAGCTTCCAATCATCTGTTGTGGGGGGTGATCTTTGTAAAACCGTAGGGGAACAGAAGTATCACAAGCTTCTTCTTCTTCATGTTCATCACAAATCGATGAGCTTGTGACTTGAAGATGATTTGAATCAGCATTGATGGTTGTCAATGCTGGTTGAGAATTAACATCCGGAGCTGAACCAAAGTCTTTAGCTGCTGAATTTTCAGGCAGCAGCTCCAATTCTTCCTCATCTTCAACGAAAATGCTCCCCCCTGCGGATATGGATCTGGACCTGCAATGTTTGAGCTAGTACCTGGGCTAGCTTCATCAAAAGACACTTCACAAGTCTCCACAATTTTGTTAGTGTCAAGTAAAAGCACACGGTAGCCTCTAGTATGAGATGGATAACCAAGAAACATGCCATCAACGGATCTAGGTTCAAATTTATCAACATTACCATGTTCCTTAACAAAGCATTTGCAACCAAATACCTGAAAGTGTGTAACACTAGGCCTATGTCCAAACTGGAGCTCATATGGTGTTTTACCTAGCTTAGCACGCAAGAAAACACGATTTGAGACATAACAAGCGATTGCTAACGCATCAGCCCAGAATTTCCTAGGAGTTGGTATTCATCAAGCATAGTCCTAGCCATCTTAACTAAGGTTCTGTTCTTTCTTTCTACAACACCGTTTTGTTGAGGTACATATGGTGAAGAAAATTGATGATCTATTCTATTTTCAGCACAAAAGTGATCAAAAGATTGATTTTTAAATTCAGCTCCATTATCACTTCTAATTGCTTTTAAAGATCCTGGGTGATCAATTGATAATCTAAGAAATAAAGTTCTAAAGTGACTAAAAGCTTCATTCTTAGACGCCATAAAGTAAACCCAAGAGTATCTAGAATAATCATCAAAAATCACAAATACATACCATTTACCTCTGAAGGATTGAACACGTGAAGGTCCTTTCATGTGGCGTGAGCAACCTGAATCCACAATCCAAATGTTCTCCTTCCTTAAGCATGTAACCTACATAGAGGCACAATACGTCGATGACTCAATACTGGGGTTAGTCAAAAGGCATTTAGGAGTCCAGTACTGAGTCACACGACGAGCAGCAGGAAAAACACGCGGAAGCTGAGATAAAACAGCAGGTTTATGAGTCAAAGTTTGAGGTTTTCTACTCTTAACTCGTTTAGCACAAAAACCAGTAGCTCCGGAGGTAAAAGCAGCAGTTCCAAAAGACAAGGTTGAAGTCCGAAGGAAACAACAGAAGGTCCGGGAGCTCTCAGAGCTATCGGAACTACCGGTGCTGCTGTTGTGAATTTCTTACCAGAAGGTCCGGAAGCTACCTTTTCAAATTTCTGACTCACTAAAGCAGGTTGTGTTTTTCTAATTGCATGAAAGTTATAAGATCTAGCAACCATTCTTTCCCTTTTCTGTTGTTTAGCTAGTCTATAACAAAAATTTATGACATGACCATCTCTACCACAGTAGGTACAATGAAATTTAACTTTGTGCTTATGTCTAGATGAGCAAGAAATATTTTTATTTGAAACCGAATGAGACAACACTCCTGCAGGTTTGAAAACCACTCCTTTTTGTTTAGGAACTGTTTGAATCAAACCACTTCCTAATGACTTTACAATTTTAGGTGGATGTGCCTTAGCATGAGCATGAGAATCAAAACCTAAACCAGTTTTATCATTGCAAGACTTGGAAGAATTCAGCAGCAAGTTTAGGTTCTTATTCCCATTACAAAACCGATCTAATGTCCTATGCATGTCATCAAGTTTATTGGACAGATCAAGGCAATTTTCACATGAAGTTTTTCCTTTTAGTTTGCAATTTGAACAAAATTTAACTCCATGAGAGTGTAAAGCATTGTTCAATATAGAAATTTCATTCATAGCATCCTATAGTTTATTATCAAGATCATCACAAGTAGAACAATGCAAATCAATTGTCGAACAGCTAGCATCTTTCAAGTTTTTATCATTAAGTGCGGCAAGCTCTTTGTTCTTTTCAATTTCTAACTCAAGTTTATGAAGTGTGGAGATGTGCGCACTTCTTAATGAGGACAATTGTTCGTATATTAAATCACATGAGGGACATGCATCATCACTAGGAATCAAAGTTTTTAAACAGTTGATTTCAGATTCTAGTGATTCAATTTTGGCAGCACTATCCCTAAGCTTTTTGTCCTTTTTCTTAACAATAATAGTGGCACGAGAAATAGCATCACGCATTTCTTCGCAAGTAGGACATACCTCTTCATTGTCGCTGTTGTGTTCTACCTCCTCCATACTTGATCTTGACTTGCCCACCATAAAGCACAAGTTTGCCAAATCATCTTCATCTTCGTCACTTCCAATGTCCACGTCGCTTGAGCCAAGTTCCAAGAGTGCAGAGATAAAACTTTTCACCAGTTGACGACCCGTAAAACCCTTCTTTTTCTTCATATCTTTTGCAGAGGAGTGCTTCGTTCTTGTTTTCTTTTCATCTCGGGAAGTAGCACCCAAAAGGTTAGGGCAATCTGAATGAAAATGTCCTGTCTTACCACATTCAAAGCATCGTTGAGGTTCGGAGCTTCCTCTCCTTCTAGTTCTCACATTTTTCAATGCTTTTGAGAACCGGGTAGAGATGAGCGCTAGCTCCTCCTCTATAAAGTCCTCAATCTGTTCAAGGGTTAGAGAGGACAGCAAAGCAAGTGTTCCATAAGATGATGTTTGGCCGGAACTAGGCATGTCACGTTGAGAAACAAAAGCAATAGACTTGTTGGGGTTCTTACGTGAGATTGTGTCAATTTCATGAGTTTTTAACTTGGAATATAGCACATCTAAAGTAAGTGAACTCATGACAGTAGATTCACGAATAGATGTGACTTTCATCTCCCAAATTGACATATCTAATGCACTTAGCAATTGCCTAGCATTTTCAGCATCTGAAAAAATAATATTGACACTACGCAAGTTGCTGAGAATCTTATTAAAGCGAGCAAAAAAGTCATCAATACTCACCGGGTTGCATCTCGAAGCGCATGTATTCTTTCTTGAACATGTCTTGCCTTACCTCTTTGATCGTGTTGGATCCTTCGTGGTAGTCACAAAGTGCATTCCACACATCATATGCAGATCGGAGGTGTGCAACACGGTCGAAGTCGCTTTGTGTTAATCTTTGTAAGATCAAGTTCCGAGCCTTGTTGTTGTTGTCAACATCTCTCAGCTTTGTAGTTGTAACTTGATCGTTTGATGGCACTTCGTAAGGCTTGTATACCTACTCCCATATTGCAAATCCTTGTGCCTGGATGAAAGCCTCCATGCGTGCCTTCTAAACCTGAAAATCAATACCAGCGAACACACAAGGTTTGGCAGAGTACTTCTCCATGATGATTAGTCAAAAACACGCGCAAATCACAAGGATTAGAGCATTGTGGCTCTGATACCAATTGTAGGATCGAAGAGCACGTGAAAAGCTACCAGAGGGGGTGAATGGTAGATTTAAAAATCTTACGCAGCGGAAACAATTAAACCCCAACCCCTTCAGCAGAAAAACGATCTGTTAAAGAAATCATGTGTGAGACTAATCTAAATGTGTTTCACTGTGACAAAAGTGATATATATCATAGAAAACTAAGTCACGAAGACAACACAACAAGAATTACTCAAATCCGTCGAGAAAAACTCAAGTTATGATCGAAAGATCAAACAAAGGTCAATCTGCCCTACCCGAGAAAGAAAAACAGTTCTGGAATGCTGCAAAGAAACTCGTGTAGATCATATACCACAAATCGACCGTGAAATTTTGATAGATGATATATAATCAAGTTATGAAGACAACCCAAAAAGAATCACTTCAATTGGATCTGTAAAACACGAGTTATGATAAAACCACCAACAAAAGGTAGTGCTGTCCAGAAACTCGATGAGTAAAACTTGTCTGGAATAAGTCTGACGAACAAGGCACAAAAGTTCCTTCAAACTACGAATTTTAATCAATAGAACACAAGAGGAACAGACCCAAAGTCGTGCACCACGAGCTCTGGGATCCCTTGCTTATATAACCAGCTCGAAAGCCAACTCAACTCAAATCAGGAACCTAATCCTACTCTGTTCATGAATCGTAACTTTCCATAACTGCTTAGGATTTCTCTATACGCAGATAGAAGCAATATTAAGACTTCCAAACACCTTAGTAACGTATCCCACATTCCTAAACAACTCAAATTCGTGACCCACACGAAATTCTATCATAACCAACTCAAATCTTTCCATATTTGAGTCAAACCCGACTCAGCCGTAGTCTGAGTCCATAACCTAGTCGGTTGGACCTTTCCGACCAACTTTTTACGTCCACATCTCTTCATCATGTCTCGAAACCATGTAGCCACATCCATGCACTCCTTGCACATGTGTAAACATCTTCCAATAATGTCCACGATACCTTCACATGCATTGTTCTTGATTCAATCATGTTGCGCAACCTCCTGATCAGCTCAACCACAATTCCTCTTGAATTTAGTTGTTGGAACCTCATCTCCTCCCTGAGACTAGTCCAATGGATCCCATCAACAGCCATGTCTTGAAATCAAGCAACACTTGCACATGAACAAACAACCAATCCATACGAGCCCAAGTCCTCGACTTGACTCAAGTTAGTTCCGAACACAACACCTAACGTGAGAACCTCACATAAGCATGTTGCAAAACCACAGTAACACGATATCATCCATGTCAACCAAAAACGCACCAAAGACTTAGCAAATGAATACTAAGCAATCTTTCCAGAGATGTAAAGCAAGTACGAAACATTGCAAATGAAAAACAGAAGCACTGCGGTCAAGTTCCAGACCTTGCCAGAGCAACCCGGACCTTGAGCCGGAGCTAACAAAAGCTAGTAGAACCTAGCGCCGGAACTTAGCAAAACTAGTATAACCAGGCTCCCGCTGGAGCTTGCAAAACTAGCAGGACCTTAATAAAAAGGTGTTTTGGTGATAGTCAAAACTTTTATCGTCAAAGCAAGTGTATTCACTACAAGCCAATGTATTCAGCACACATAGGTCTTACATCCGGCTCCTCTCCATCTCAACGAGGTCGTCTAGCGCCAGCATCTTCCTCCGGAGCTCCCTGCTGATCTCTGGAATCATGTTTAAAGGAAGGAAAGCAGCCGGTGGAGCTAAGGCATCGTCGTCAATAGACCCATGCTGAAATTTCTTGAGATGGAGCTTCAAAGCTTCGTCATCCAAGTTGGATTTCATACCGGTTTCAATCCGGTCGTCATCCATCACACTGTTGAAAGCCCAGGCGAGCTTCTCCCTCCTCCTCAACGGATCCCACCTGTTCACCAAGAAGTTTCCAAAGACCATCTGAGAGGTCACTCCACCCTCCACACATTCTTGGATCCTAGTCAGGACAGGGTTAAATGCATCTGACAGCTTTGGAACTACATTCCACGCATTGGTGTCAAAGTTGGAGAGTCCTTGGGGAAGCTCCAACCTTTCATGCTCCTCCACTGCAATGACGACCCAATCCTTCTTCCAGTCGTCCCATTTGCTAGAGGGGAATGATTTCAAGTACTTGAAGGTACAGTTCCTGTGCTTCACGAAGTAGTAGAAGCCAAGCAACTTTGTCCCCTTGCCAGTGCAATGAGTAATGAAGAAGGGCCGGAACAAGTCGACGCAAGGAGGCACACCCACCCAAATCTCACAGAAGTGGATGAAAAAGGCCACGAGCAGAAGGGAGTGCAGGCTGAGGTGATGCAGTTGGAGGCCGTAGAAGTCCCGCAGCATCAAGATGAAGCTTGAGAAAGGTGGGATCAGTCCCACCATGGCGTACACCAAGAAGTACACCATCTCCCCGCAGCGCTCCTTCTTGAAGGGGAGCTTGCCGGCACGGACCAAGTGGTTGAAGGAGTCGCTGGACCATCCCATGAAGGTCCGAACCTTCATCAGATAGTCCTTGTTCTGGATGCGGCTCTTGGGAAGACCTAACTCCATCGCGGCAAAGTGGAGCGAAAGAGGAGAAAGCTAGGCAAAGTTTGGGAGGCTCTGAGCACGAGTTTGATAGAAAGCGTAAAGAGTCCTCAAACCATGTGTACTTTCCTTCTTAAGTAAGCCTCCACGACACTTGGATGGAAACCGCAATGAGAGCATGTCCACATTACAAAGAACCTACCTTGTCAATGACGAATAGGCCTGAGACCACCCCGATGAAGAGGTCGAGGTTATCACCCCAGGCGAACCATTGTCATGATGGGTGGCGGGAAACCCAAAGGCGGTAGTCTGACAACGCGCTCGGAACCGATACGGTTTTTGTATTGGGAACCGGCGACCTTCAATTGCGTGAGATCCACACTCAAAGATCTCATCTGCCGCATTCAAAACATGCCACGCAGCAATGGTTTAACCCCGAACCATCTCCCCAATGGTACATCAAAAAACCTTTGAAGCTACAGCGCGGGAATTGAAGATGGCCCCACCTCCGGTAGAATAACTTAACCCAAAGGGTTTCTCCCAGAGGTGGGCCTGGGGGCCAAAGTCGGTACCATGCGTACCGGATACCCCATGATACCGCAAGAAGTGCAAGAGAGTTCCACCTATCAGAGTTGAAGGCTTCCTCTGGCCCTACATTTCACTCAGCACTGGACCCACCTCCCTCATATGGGTAGCTCTAGGGTTGCCACGAGTAATGAAAGACCAGAGCTGAACACCCAATCTAGGGAAGCTCCACCGTTGACATGTGTATAATGACCCCGGACCTAACCCCCAGTAGAGGAGAGCTACGGTGCCGCCACGTGTATGTCAACGCTGGACCTATCTCCCCACGAGGGGAAGCTCCGGATCTGCCACTTGTGAATCCTCCGGACCTTACAGTAACGAAGATATTGTCGGATCTCTAACAACACGGACATTCAAACGATAGTTACAAGACCTGATTACGTGTCATTAATGCTATATTAATGACATACGATCAGTGGGCTATTAATAGGGGTAATGCTACCATTAAGACACGTTATCATACCGTTAAACACACTTAATACTCATAGACCGTGTATTAGGCTCTTAAATACGCCAGGGCCACATGTCAGGCAAGTGATGTAACAGTCGGTCTTAGACTATAAAAGGAATGTGCCGCACGGTACATGGACATCTAAGCAGATACGCACATCAGCACTACTGAAATCCACAATAGAACAACAGACACCCCGTGGAGTAGGGTAATTACGCTCAAGCAGCCCGAACCACGTAAATCTTTCATGTCATCATCTTGTCTAAGATCTTCGTGCGCCCAAACCGATACAAGAACCTCTGTGGGCTACATTTTAGTAGTACCAGGGGAAGTGTCGTTCGTACGCTTTAACACCTTCTTAGGCGGAGAACTGCCCGGGCCGGTTTTTCTGACAGGGGACCTGGGCCCATTTGTCATGGACGTCGTGGTATGAGCCATTGATTCGGAGCCCGCTCAAATTTGCACGGTGCGCCAAAACACCACTAGGGTGCTTAAAAAAGGTACCCTTGTGCACAATGGAGGTTCCTTCCTTCCGCACGCCCCAAGCATTCGAGCCTTCGTATTCCTCCTTGTGCATCTACCCACCCTTGAGGTTCTCGATCCCTGCTCCAATGGACTCAGCCCTGCCGCCTTCCCAAATGGAGGATGTCTCACCCGTGAGGTGAATTTTTGGCTAGGTGGACGAGGAGCGACGGGACCTGATCCGTCCTGGCTCCTTGCCACTGAAGTTGGGGGAGAAGGAGATCGTCTTCTTCCAGGCGTACGCATACTCCGGCTTTGTCCCTCCTATTTCCTCCTTCCTGGTGACACTCCTAGAAGTCCTTCGGCTTCAGCTTCATCACCTGTCGCCGAACTCTCTAGTGGTGGCAGCGGTGTTCTCACATTTCTGCAGATGTTCGTCGAGGTGCATCCGAGCGTACCGGTGTTCCGGCAGTTCTTCGTGCTGAGGTGGACTAAGAAGAAGAACAAACCCAACTTCCTCAGCGGCTACTGCTTCCAGCATCGGGCAAACAACCCATTCAAGTACATCACACCACTCTCTTCAACAAAGTGGGCTGATTGGAGGAAGGTCTGGGTGGTCGTACAAGTCGACGCCCACAACCGCCTGGTTATGCCCACCGGATGGGCGACGATTAGGAAGGAGACCTGGGAGGAGCGGTCAGAGTTGGAGCAGGCCTACACCCAAGTGATGGAGAGGATCCAATTCCTGACGGATCATGGTCTGTCGGAGTTGAAGGTGATGGCAGACTTTGTCCGTCGACGCCTGGCTCCACTTCAGTACGGTTGCCATCCTGCATGGATCTACTTTGGTATACAGGATGGCACCCGGCTGGCGCGGCGTCGCAACACAGAGATGACCCTAAAAGAGGTGCTCGACACAATTTCCAAGGCGTGTGGCAACCTGCTATTGGATGACGTCTTCAACTTCCCCCAGCTTTCCCACCGCTTTGCACGAATCGGGACCTTCGGACGAAGGTTCTTAAGGAGATGCCCAACCTAGACGCGATCGGTCGTGCGCTGCGGCAGGTTGGTTATTAGAGACGGGGTCTGGCCATAATCGACTCTTCAGAGGAGTTTGCACCTTCTTCAGGCTCCAAAGCTTCCAGGGCAGAGGAGGCACCCACTGTCGGAGGGAAAGACAAGGCGTCGGTCCCTGACATAGGTAAGGGGAAGGCACCGGTCCCCGACACAGGCAAGGGGAAGGCCCTGGTGGTCGAGGTCGTGATGGAGAAATGCCCTCGGTCGCCACCGAGGGTGCCGCCGCAGGTGGCCTTTGCTCCAAGTCAACGTCCCCCAGTACACCCTTCTTCAGTATTGAACATTGGCGGTTCTTCAGGGGGGGCTCGGTCCATCAAGAGGTGGATCCACCGACGTAAGCGATCATCACATCATCCAGCATCCCCGTCGCCAGCGCGGTCCAGGGTGCCACAGGGGGCATTGCCAGCATCACACCTCCAGAGCCTCAGGCAAAAAGGCCTTGAGTCGACGTCGTCGGTAGCTCGAGGAGTGATTCCATCGGAGTTGGTGGAGGCACACCGGCGCATGGTGGCGGTGTCGTTGGTGGTTTTAGCGGAGGCCCAGCTGGGATGACCTCGCCTGTTATGCCATCGTCATGGCTTGCGGCTTCAGGGTCATCGAAAGTGGAGGCTCGCTGGAGCTTCCGGGCCCGTCGGTAAGGCATTCTTGCCAACGCCTGCCCTATTATCTCGCCTTCCTTTGTTGATTGGTCAGGGCTTGATCTCGATTTGCAAAGCTACGTCAGCTGTTGTGAGGCCCTTACCGTCGAGGCTAGTGTCTGGAAGCGCTTCGAAGGCGACCAAGGATGCTACGGCTGCGCCGACAGGGCAGCCCGCCAAGCTTGTTCAGGGGAGCGGTGCTCCGGCGTCTGTGCCTGGCGCGGGTAGTGAAGCATCTCCGGCTGCATCTCCACCTGTTGTGCCGGAGGCACCTCCAGCTACCGCGCCAGAGGAACCTCCAGCCATCACGCCAGAGGCATCTCCGACCGTCGTGGCAGAGGCACCTCCGGTCGTCATGGCAAAGGAAATGTCGGAGTCAACTTCAGGGGCTGAAGGACTGGCCTACACTGCTGCTAATCTGGTGGGCGACTCCTTGAGCGATGATGGCGTTGCTGCTTCGGGTGGCGCCACAACTCCTGCTCAACCTCTAAGGGCAAGATCCCCAGTACTGGTAGCCCTGCCTTCACTGCTACGGGTGGAAGAGGTCCCCGAAATGATTACCGGACTACCTTCCCTGACTTCGGCGCAGCCGGAGCGCTTCTCTGACATCATGGACGTGATGCAGTCCAACATCCTTCAGGTGCAATCCAACCTCCGCCGGGCACAGGAGGCTCTCACCGCGGAGTTGGAGAAGCTGTGTGCTGAAGGCGAGCGCTTCCGAGGCTGGGAGGACGTTCTGAGGTCTAGGATCGTCGAGGTGAAGGCGATGTACCAAAAGGAGAGCAAGGAGCTGGAGTTGAGGCACCGCTTGGTGAAGGCCACGGACACCCTGTCCCAGAAGATTCTGGCCGACGCCAAGGTAGCCAACGACACGGCTAATGCCCACCTGCGCGCCCTTGAAGAAGGTCGAGAGGCCCTGAGTCGCGAAGAAGCCATTGTAGCCGAGAGGGAGGCTGCTGTCGCCGAGCAGGAGGTGACAGTCCAGGCAAGGATGGCTCGGGCTGAGGCTGATCGGGGCAGGTTGCAGCCCCACCTTGAAGATCTTAGCTCCGGGAGAGGGACTTGTCACGGGATCGAGCGCAACACTCAATTGAGTGTTAGGAACTTCTACTGCGCAATCTCAACGTCCAAGCCCGGGAGTGCTCGATAGGGCACAGCGCCCGAGAGCTCGATCTGCAGGAGCATCAGCTGGCTCAGCACCAGGAAGCCGAGGGTAGGGCGATGGCAGAGACGGTGGCAACCAATGTCCTGGTGTGGTACCGGATCCGGTACCCTGATCTGCCCCTGGAGCCAATTTTTGAAGGTCCTGTTGAAGAACGCGGGGAGGAGGCGGCGGCAGAGGTCAAGAATGTCGTGAAACATGTCGTCGCGCAATTCGCCAGGGACTGAGGTTGGTAGCCCGACTTTGTATCCGTGGTTCACCCCTTTGTAAATATTCCTTAATGAATATGAATTTATGTTTGGCTTCTTGGCTTGTCTTTGTGCACCCTTCTCAACTGTTGTTCTATGTTCTTAGTTGTGTAAGGGTTTGCAGAACCTTTGTTGAGCCCGTTAGCTTTTGAGGACCAACGGTTGCACAACTGACATGGTCGAGGTGTTGCCCGTTGACTTCCTGCCTATGGAACCGCCTTAGAGGCCCCTTGGTAGATGTGGTTCGTTGGTTGGGCACATCTACCATTTGATTGCAAGATGTCTTCGACGTGCCCCCAGTGCAGCAGGGGAGTTGGAGTGTTGGAGCACCACCAATTGCCAGAGCTGGACGCTCCGGTCTTGCCCACCGCCGTTGTGGAGACGTCGATGGCAAGCCATTGGGGGGTGCCAGAGCTGGATGCTCTGGCGTCGTCCACCATCATCGTAGAGTCATTGACGGAAGGCCTCTTGGGAGGTGCCAGAGTTGGGTGCTTTGGCGTCGTCCACCATTTTCTTAGAGTCGTCGACAGCAGGCCCTAGTGTATAGGCTATCGCAAGAGAACCCTATTAGCAACAAGAGCGGGGCAGGAGAGTTTACTCACTTGTCCACGCTTGGTGTTGTCGTTTTACATGTTGGGACATCGACGGCAGGCCCCTTGTGGGGTGCCGGAGCTGGATGCTCTGGTGTCGTCCACCATCGTTGTTGAGACGTTGACGGCGGGCCCCTTGGGAGGTGCCAGAGCTGGGTGCTCCGGCGTCGTCCACCATCGTCATTGATACATCGATGGCAGGCCCCTTGGGGGGTGTCAGAGCTGGATGCTCTAGCGTTGTCCACCATCATCGTAGAGTCATCGACGGCAGGCCTCTGGTGTACAGGCCATCGCAAGAGAACCCTATTAGCAACAAGAGCGGGGCAGGAGAGTTTACTCACTTATCTGCGCTTGGTGCTGTCATTGATGTGTTGGGATGTCGAAGGTAGTCCCCTTGCGAGGTGCCGGAGCTGGATGCTCCAGCGCCGCCCACCACCGTCATGGAGACGTTGACGGCAGGCCCCTTGGGGGGTGTCGAAGTTGGGTGCTCCAGCGTTGTCCACCATCATCGTTTGAGACGTCGACGACAGGCCCATTGGGAGGTGTCGGAGCTTGGTGCTCCGGCGTCATCCACCATCGTCGTTTAGACGTCAATGGTAGGACCCTTGGGGGTGCCAGAGCTGGATGCTTCGGCGTAGTCTACCATCGTCATTGAGACGTCGATGGCAGGCCTCTTGGGGGGTGCTGGAGCTGGATGCTCCGGCGTCGTCCACCATCATCATAGAGTCATTGACGGCAGACCCTTATTCGCGCTTGGTGCCATTGTTGACATGTTGGGACGTTGACGGCAGGCCCCTTGCGAGGTGTTGGAGCTGGGTGCTCCGGCATCGTCCACCATCATCGTTGAGACATCGACGACAGACCTCTTGGGGGTGCCGGAGCTGGATGCTCCTGCGTCTTCCACCATCATTGTAGAGTCGTCGATGGCAGGATCCTGGTGTACAGGCTATCACAAGTGAAACCTGTTAGCAACAAGAGCAGGGCAGGAGAATTTACTCACTTATCCGCGCTTGGTGCTATCACTGACGTGTTGAGACATCAATGGCAGGCCCCTTGCGAGGTGTTGGAGTTGGATGCTCCAGCGTCGCCCACCACCGTCGTGGAGACGTTGACGGCAGGCCCCTTGGGAGGTGTCGGAGCTGGGTGCTCTTGCGTCTTCCACCATCGTCATTGAGACGTCGACGACAGGCCCCTGGTGTACAAGCTATCGCAAGAGAACCCTGTTAGCAACAAGAGCAGGGCAGGAGAGTTTACTCACTTATCCGCGCTTGGTGCTATCGTTGACGTGATGGGACGTCGACGGTAGGCCCCTTGGTGTCGAAGTTGGGTGCTCCGGCGTCGTCCACCATCATCGTTGAGATGTTGACCGCAGGCCCCTTGGGGGTCACGAAGTTGGATGCTCCGGCATTGTCTACCATCGTCGTTGAGAAGTCAACAGCAGGCGCCTTGGGGGTGCCAGATGTGGACGCTCTAGCAGTTTGTCCTGCACATAGAAAGAGGGGGGACTAGTCTTGCTCGTCGGTCATACTTGTTCCTCTCCTTAGCTCTATTATGTCTTACTGTCTTGGACTGATGCACGGGGCTTGGGTAATTCGACAAAGTGAGCGACGCGCTTGTGGAGAACTAACGGGTGATAGCGCGTCTTTAAGGCCGCGCAGATTGGAAGATGGAGCAGTTGGTTTACCGCGCATTGAAAGGTCGCGCCTCGGGGAAAAGAAAGGTCGCGCACGGTCTTTGACACGTCTTCATAGGCGGTTGGTGAGGGGTCTTTATGTAGGGTGCTCCGGAGTCTGGCTCCTGCTGTATTTAAGGTTTGAGCTTTCTGGTTCCAGTACTCAGCTGTAGCACTGAGAGGCAGGGTGTGTTTGCTTAGGGTGAAGGACCAGGCTAAGCAATTTACACCCTCTAGACCTCCTGCTCAGCACAAACCTTTCCTGGGAAGCCTCCTGGCTCCACGGGACCCTAATGACGAGAGCAGCCAGAAGAACTCCTCACACACTGCAGGTACCTCAAGTGAACCTGCCTGTAGCTGGACTGCATGACTTCAACTCGGGTGAGTTAAAGAGCATACAACCGTGCATATGAAGATAACATACAATAAACAAGGCTAGTACAGTATGATCATAAAATTAATGTGTAATTAAATGAACAATGTTTTTAAGAAAGCATTAAGTAAAATAGTTATTTTTTTTTTTGGAGTTCATAGGGGGAGTTAGGCTTTTACAAAATAGGGCAACGGCTTGCTTCCAGATGATGAGGGAGGCAGGGTGTATAGGCTTAGGGTTTGGAACCAAGCCAAGCTAACTGCACACTCTGGACCTGACCCTCCCGGTGCTCGGTTGTCCTTAGTGCTGCTCCTAAGCCCTACGAAGACCTTTACACGGTTCTACTAATCTTAATATTTACAATAGGGTGCCCAAGGATCCAAGGTCATTGTGATGGTTGCGGTGCAACCTTGCTGTCGACAGCTACCAGAGGGGCTATGAGTGAGCGTCCCTACTTCTGGCCCCTGCCGCCCATCTTGCGGGTGGTATGAGCAGTGATGGGACTGAGCTCGGCAGCTTTGACGGGGACGTCGGCGCTGCCGAAGGGCTGCAGTTGGGGTGCAGCGGGTGCTCCGCGCTGACGTGAGCTCAGCGGAGGCTGACTTGATCCAGCGTTGCCCGGGGTGGGTGTCGAGTCTGCTGAGAGGGCTTGGAGCTACTCCAATACTAACACCGCGGCGGTGCGGTCTCCGCGGATCCTGAGGACACTGGAGGGGGTTGGCATCTTCATGACGAGGTAGCCGTAGTGGGCTACGGCCATGAATCGGTATAGGTCTGGCTGCCGATGATGGAGTTGAAGGGGAGGCTGACATTGGCGACGTCAAAGAGGATGCTCTCCGTCTTGTAGTTATAGTGTGTCTCGGAGGTCACTCGGAGATGGATGTTGCCATATGGGATGATGCTCCCTGGTCCCACCCCCGAGAATGGGCTCGAGGGGGTGAACTTGGACACCGGGATCTGCAGCTGCTTGAAGGCTGCACGGCTGAGGAGGTTGAGGCTGGCCCCGCCATCTATCAAGATGTAGTGGAGCATGATGTTGGCTATGGTGGGGGCGACTAGAAGAGGTAGAACCCCTACCCCAACCATGTTCTTCGGGCCGTCAGATGCTTTGAAGCTGATCGGCGTCTCCTTCCAGCGGTGGTGCTGTGTTGGAGTGGGTACAGGGGCTATCGAAGCCACTGCACGACGAAGGGTCTTGACTGCATTCCGGGACGCGGGATCCCAAGACCCTACGAAGATGACATGGAGGGTTTTGTGACGCTCGCGGTCACTGCTGGCGTCGGAGTCCTCATATTGGTAGACCACTTTGACGGCCCACACTTGCTTCTGGTACTCCATCTCCTCGTCATCATCGACCTTGGGGTTGACATTTTGCTTGCCTTCAGTGCCGTCTGCGCGCTGCTATGCTCGCTCTTGGTAGGGTTTGGCGCATCTATTTATCTCCTACCACTCGCTCGTGGTGTGTTCACGAGTTTTGTGCACCGGGCAAGGCTCGACGCCTTCATCAGCGGCAGGTGGCTGACGTGGGCGCTTCTCCGGGCGCGGGGGTTTGCCTCCTCCGATTGCGGCTTCTGCCGCAACAGGGGACCCATGCAGCGGCTTGTTCTGGTCGCCGCCCCGGTTCTTGTTCTTCTTCTTGCCGCTACCAGGGGTAGCGGCTCCTCCTCCTGTCTGGCCAGCCCCGCCCACCCTGGGGGCAAGATGAGCATGCCAGTCGCGTCCTACTGCCGCCCTGGCGCAACGGTCGGCGATGGAGAAGAGCTCGAAGACGTATTGCACGTTGTGCGTGGCTAACTTCTCGAGCATCTTGCGGTCACGCACTCCCTATCGGAATGCCACTATGACAGAGGCATTCGGGATGTTAGGGATGGAGTTGCGTACCTGGGAGAAATGCTGGATGAATGACCTCATCATCTCCTTGGGTTGTTGCCGCACGGCATGGAGGTCGAGCTTGGTGCCGGGGCGAGTGTAGGAGCTGCTGAAGTTCGTCGTGAATTGCCGGCATAGCTCATCCCATGAGGTTATAGACCCCTCAGGCAGGTTCATCAGCCACGAGCGGGCCGATCCAGTTAGGGCGACTAAGAAGTTGTTCTCGGATGGTCTCATCCGCTCTCCTGCAACAAGGAGCATTGTGGCATAGATCTGCAAGAACTCGGCTGGGTTGATGCTTCCGTTGAACCTCTCCGGCATATGTGACTGGAACTTGTGTGGCCACGTCGCGATGCGGAGGTACGGAGCCAACGCTACGCAGCCTCCGATGGGTTTTGTTGGAGAGGTATACGGGTGGCATACCCCAAGGGGTTTGCTGCACGACATGCGGCGCCTGTGGAACCTGTGGTTGTGGCACTGGTTGGGCATACCCCGAAGGGGGTCTACTACACTACATGTGGCGTGTTGACGGCTCCTAAGATATACTAACAAATCATACCCGGCAATAGTGCTAGAAATGCTTGTTGGTATTACTTGCGCACCATTAACTAAACATCTCCAACTGATGTGTCAGAAATGCTTGTTAATGGTTCTATTGGATCACAGAGTGAATTCTGTAAGCGCACGGAGGTATCATTGTAGCATTTCCCCTTAAGAGTATTCCCAAGGGTGTCATTTATTTGATCCCAAAGGAAGGCGGGGCAGAGATATAACAATCATCAAGTGGAAAGGGTAGAAAGGTCTAGTTAAGAATCTAGTAAGGATGGATAAAATAATAGTGGAGGTAGTGTGACACACACAAAAGCTGTCAAGTCTAAGAGGGGTAATAGGATCCTAGAGGTTAGTAAAGGTTGAGAGTTATGGAGGTACTCCTACTATGCTCTATTGTACATATACATAGTCTAAACTAATTATCCATAAGCTAGATCAATAGTGAATATTTATGCTATGTGGTTCAACACATCAGGCACGGGCTTACCCCTAGCAATACTAGGGCGACTCCCGCCAAGAGCCTGTGGTATAGCCAAACATGGAGGATTACAAAGGACAGATAGGGCTGTCACCACCTACTGCCTACCTCTTCAATTTGTGGGTCTACGAGACATCCAATGCAACTTAGCTATCCTAGCACCATGCTAGCATATTAAGTAATTACCTTAAGAGCCTAGGCACAATCCATCCTAAGGCAATGAATTGAATCATCATTGAACCAATGTTGATACACAACATACTTATCCATACTAACCTAGTTATGATATAATTAACTAAACTATAGTGGGGGTCTATAGGTTCTATGATAATGAGATATGTTCATGACGAAACAGTCATAGAGGCTATACCTTCCACATACATGGACTCCACAATCAAACAAGAAACGTTTTGCCCAAGTATATGTATAAGTAGAGACTAAAGATACTATCTTTATTATGCATAAAGTCACAATTACAAGAAAGAATACATGAGCCATACCTTTCCCAATGTAGGATTGGGAAGAGAGAGACTCCTTACTCCTTTCCCAATTTGGACTTGGGACTAGAGACTCTCCTCTCTACAACCTAACTCCTCTAAGACTATGGATGATAGTGTATACAATAGAGATGAAGCTCAAGTGGTGTGTGTTGAATTGAGGGGTATGGGGTCCTATTTATACTAGTGTTGAGGTTGGTTCCCGCTACCAAAAGCGTGTGAATCAGTCACCATTGACTCCAGGAAGTCGAGAGGAGCCAACACGTGGAGGTTGACCGAGTTTGGTGTAGAGACCAGGTCGGCCGACCCCCTGGTTCGGCCGACCTAGTCATTGCACCGTTTCTCATGTGCTTTCTCCAGATGGCTGCCAGGTGGGTCCCATTGATGTATATGGGTGATACACTGTTGGATCTCCTCGGATACTTCTGTTTGTGGGCCATTTGATCCATGGGATGCCACGTGTCATCGCCTAATTGGCTGGGATGATATTTTATAGGATTGGTCCCTCTACATTTCCTCATTTCCTGCATAAAATGTTGCATACACATATTTCTCCAAGCCCAAGTGGAATTGGGTTAGATAGAAAGGTGATGTGTGCAAGAAATAACAAATCCTTCACATAACTGAGTTAAATTGACGGATGAAATTGGTATATAATAGGTGTCAACAAACTCCCCCAAGCTTATCCTTTGCTCGTCCCAAGCAAAGTCAAGACTTTAGGTTGATGATCAGGAGTTGCTACAATGTCTTATTTTCAAAAGTATCTAATGCACAACAAGATACTCTACCTAGTATTGCTGAAATTGGCTATGATACTCTACCTTTCTTAAGTTATCATGGGGCTTATGCTTTTTCACATTCATGAGTAGTTGAAAGGTAGAATAGCAAATGGAGCAAACATAGCCTAGAAATCAAGTTCCACTTAAATCCCAGAGAATTCAATTTAGATAATAAGTACCTCAATTTGATTCTCTCTATCACTCCTTTGTGGGTAGTGGAAATATTTCCTCACCAAAGCATTGTGCCTCTACTATTCCTACTCATTGAATATGGCTTGTATGTGGAGCTTGGTAAGGAAACTAAGTAGGCATATTTGCATCACATATATTGCTAAGTCAAAAGAGTAAGCCTTAGGAGAGTTCAAATTAAAACTCTTTGATTCAAGACTAGTGCATATGTGATGGAGTGGAAGTGGATGTGGATACTTGAGATAACTCCTTTTTGGTATAATCTCTCTTTCTTTTGCAGGGATGAAACATGGCTACTTCTCTTTTTTTTCTCTTTTTTTTCTCATGCTTATGATGTAAGCATGCTTTTTATCATTTTTGTAGCCATGTCTTCTTCTCCCTTTATTTGCAATGAATTTTGAAGAGAGTGATAAACATGAATAACATGGAGTTTCTCTTTTTATTGTGGTATGGTGGATATGATGGACGTTTTGCTTACTTCTAGTGTAGAAGTATAGCATATGCAAGTGAAGTCTTGAATTCAAAAAGAGTTGAATGATTTCTCACATAGGTCTATACTAGTTTGACTAGGCTCAATGTGAAAGCAAATAGCATATGCATAAGGTTTTATCTAACATCATATGGCTTTGGTAGGTATTTCCAATCAATTGAGGGAAACTTAAATCTTTTTAGAATTTCTCTGGAAATCTAAGTTTTACTTTCAAACTAGGACTAGCAGCCCTATTACCAATTCTAGTCTTGCAACAACGTAGAATTAGATCAAGCTTTTGCTACCCACAATTTCCAAATTATGGTAAAAGTATTTCAAACCAATGAAAGCAATATTTGGAGAGTAGCAAGTTGTAAACTAGAGACTTAGGAGAATAAAACAGAGCAACTATTCATCATTTCATCTATGTGAATTCTAAATCATTCTTACCGCACATCTTTATTTGATGAAAGCAAATCTAACCTTTTTGTTTTCAATGCAAGGTTGATGATGCATGGATGGAAAATAAATATGCAAGGAATGTGATACATGTTAACTCAAGTGGGGGTCCTCCCCCAAGCTTGTTCTTCAACTACCTCCGTGATAAGGGTTGAACCCTTTATGATGGAAGTATGCTGCAAGATCGGCTTGTTGTTGTTGTAGTGCTGTGTTGAAGTTGGTGAATTGAGCATCCATGTGTTTTTGCCAATCCTGGGTACCTTGAACATGCTCTTGGAGTGTGCTGTAGATGTCACCTATTCTCACTTCAAGTTCTCTCATGCATCTAGTGAGGTCCGTCATTCCTTGGCTATAGTCATGATGACTTCTAGCCGAAAAGGAATGACGTCCTCTCATGGACGTTGGGGGCAAGCTGCTAGAACTTGAAGTGGATAAGGGTGGATCCCTTTGCCATTATTGCCAAGATGATCCCCCAGTCTCATACGTCGGAGGTTGAGTCCATTCGGGTTCACAACCCGTTGGGTTCTCTTCCACTTGGTATTCATGGACCGGGGAGATTATCGGTGGCATGCCTGTGGCTGCAGCCCTCGCACGATTCCTTGTTACCCTGCCAGAGACATTACTTCTTCTTGCTTCCTCAAGGGGGAGAAGATTAATGGTTAGCCTCCGGCATTTGTACAAATGAAAATCCAGGTTAGGTAACCGAATTTCATTGACAAAGTTGGGATACAAAAATATCAAGGACCCATCTTGATCATGCTTAAGGGTATGTCCTTGTACTAAATAGTCTTCATCAATTAATTCTCTTTCAGTTTCAATGTGTTCAAATGAAGAGTATTTAAGTGCTCCTACCCTATCAACAATATGAGTAATCAATGGAGTGCATTCAATTGGTCCTGATTTTGAAATGTAATCTAACCATTGTGTCATCATGGCTTTGACTGGAGCAACTTTTATCTGTTTAGTCATGGCAAACAAAATTTTCAATTCATCATCTCGCACAACCCTAACATCTCCCCTAGGGAACATAGTCATAGCCACCCATCTATGCATGAAGCGTAAGGTAGGGTTTTGGATGTGGCTATTCCTAGGAGCCCTACATGTGACCTCACTAGTTAGCTCATGCCAAAAACTTTGTTTGTTAAACTTAGGCAAATTGTCTAAATCTAGCAAACACCGTTTATGGAAGCCTAGGATGCTACCTAATTCTTTCCATAGGATGTTGTATTCTTTTTGAAATAATCTAAAAGCAATACCATCAAATCCTATTCTTAGCGTGCAAAGGAATTGGATAGTGAGAAGGTGTGAACCTTTCTCCTCTACGTGAGTGAAGTCATCAAATCCAATTGCATGCCAAATGGAAAGAAATTCGGAGTCCATACCTATTTTGGAGATCAAATGTGGATCGTAAGACTTGGTGTGGCGGAACTCACGATCTTGGAGAAGCCTCCGTGCTTGATCTTCAACTTCGCTTCGTATGTCGAGGTCATTGTCATGAAGAAGTTGGTGTGGGTTGCTTCTCTCTTCCATGGGAGTGTCCTCACACACACTTCTCCTCCTTGGGCTTGTACCCATGGAAGAGAGGCGTGCACTAGAACCTTCACCATGGCTTGAGCTTGCAACCTCCTTCCTCTTTCCGAACAACCTCTTCATGCCTTTTTGAGTTCAACAAGCAAGAACAAAACAAGGCGAGAAAAATCCGAAAAGAAGCGATGTTTGGAGAACAAAACTCTCAACGAATTTTCTCCTCTTGAAAGCTTGAGTGTAAAATGCAAATACAAACAAAAGAAAATCTTTTTTGGGATGGATTTGAGCAAGAGTGTTGCAATGAAGAGCAAGAAAAACAAGGTGAGCTAGAGTGTGACTTGGGGAGGTGTAAAATGATGTGGTGTGTGAAGAGAGGTGCTCCTCACGGCCACAATTTATAGGGTGCACCCTCCAACAGTCACTTGGGGTTCAAAATGTAGCCGTTGGAGGAAGGGGAGCCAATTTGGCTCCACTCCCTGTTCGGCCGACCAGGGGGTTCGGCCGACGTGGCAGGTGGCCCCCCTGGTTCCCCTTTTGGCAAGTGGCTCCCCAACGGCTATAAAGTTAGCACATTGGTGAAATGCCACATGTGCAGCTCAGAAAAAAATGTTTTTCAAATAAAAACCTTTTCTCAAATCCAATAAAAAAATTTCTTTTGAAAAGAAAGAAAGAAAAATGATAGTTGAGAATATAAGATTCTCAACTTGCTAGGAAAAATCAAATATGCAATGGAAAAATTCAAATGGGGTGGAAAAAGAAAGAAATAAAACATAAAGTGGGATAACTACCAATTTGACCTATTGGCGTAGGTCTCACCACCGTCCGATGAGATGGACATTCCTTCCGTCTTCATTTCACATCCGGGCCCGGAGGGATGGGCTCGGATGGCTTGTCTTGCTTCTTCTGCCATTTCTTCTTTGGCGGCTTGGTGGACTTGGGCCTTCAAGAAGGTCCAGATGATTTCGTCGCCTTTGGATATCAACGTGGTCAAAATGACGGATTCTCCTCGTAGATTAATCTTCTCATGAATGCAATGAGTGAGTCCACCTTTGGAGGTGTGACTTCGACCTCTCTGATGTGTTTAGCATTCGGCCCATACTTGATTCGAATCATGGAGCATTGTTCTGATTTTGGCCAAAAGTTAAACCTTTCCTTCTTGCCATTAATATGGAAGTGGATTTCTCCAGCTCCCACATCTATGCGAGCTTTTGTAGTGCTTAGGAATGGATGCCCAAGAATGAGTGGTGTATCTTTCTCATTGTCCATATCTAGTACCACAAAATCCACGGGTATGAAGCAGTTCCGGATCCTCACCGGAACGTCTTTAGCAATACCCGCTGGATAACAGACTGAAGAGTCAGCCAGTTGTAGCTGCATTGGTGTTGGAGTCAGCTCTGTTAAGTTCAGCTGGTCGAACACAACCTTGGGCATCACACTAACACTTGCTCCCAAATAACAAAGTGCCTTGTCAAAGTGGTGAGCCCCAATTGAGCATGAAATGGTAGGACATCCAGGGTCTTTCTGCCAGTTGCTCTCTCATACGGAAATCATGTTGACATTTTCCGTCGGAGGTTCTGGATGGCCTGGCATCTTGCCATTCTCCATCGGAGGAATAGCAACTGCGAGCTGAGCCAACTGAGTCTCGAGCATCTTGTTGAAGCTCAGTTGATTCTTGAAGGCTGAGGATAGTACTTCCATCTTTGCATTGATATTCTCTAGGGTCTTGTCATTAGCTGACAGCTTCTTGGATAGGGAATCGTTGATCTTGAGCTGGCTAATGGCAAGTTCTCTCAAGTTGGGCTGATTTCTAGGGTTGCCATTGTTGTTGTACCCTCCTTGAAAGAATGGGAGTTGTTGACCCCACCCTTGACCTCCTAGACGATAGCCATTGTTGTTGTTGAAATTTCAGTTGTTGGTGAGGTATAGGGCATCCTCACGAGTTTCTGGGCAATCATTGCCCATATGACCCGTGTCGCCACAGACTTCGCACGTGATGTGAGAGTCTAGGGCATAGGCTTTGCCCAACACTTCACCACTGGCTTGTCCATCAATTTTCTTCATTAGGAGGTCCAATTTTGCAACGATCATGCCCACCTCCTTCAAGGTGTGCATGCCTCGCTGTCGGGTATGGAGACGATCATCGTTCCATCCCATGTTGGACACCATCTTCTCAATAAGATCTTTAGCTTTTGGCACCGTCAATGAGAAGAAGGCTCCTCCAGCAGCAGCATCCAAATGGTCACGAGCTAATGGGATCAGCCCGTTATAGAAGTTTTGAATAAGAAGCCAGTCATCCATCCCATGGTGGGGACAGGCTAGGATGTACTCCTAAAGCCTTTCCCATACCTCGGAAATAGATTCCTTGGGTTCTTGCTGAAAGCTGGAAATCCTTCCACATAGGGCATTGGTTTTGCCCAACGAGAAGAATTTGGCGAGGAATGTCGTAGAACACTTCTCCCAAGTGTCTATGGCACTTCAGTTCGCATAGAACCACTGTTTCGCTCTCCCAAGGAGAGAGAACGGGAACAGTCTCAGACGGACCGCATCCGGAGACATGTCCTTGATCTTAAAAGTGTTGCAGATCTCGAGGAATTGTTGCAGGTGAGCACTTGCATACTCATTAGACTTTCCACAGAATGGGTTGGCTTGCACCATAGTGATAAGGCCATTTTTGATCTCGAAGTTCACATCTCCCGTGTTAACAGTGGGACCAATAGGCACATTGTTAGCAGAGGGAGCTGAGAACTCACGAAGGGTCTTCTGGGCCATTGGCGTTTGGATTGTTGGTGCAGAAATGTTGGCTTGCTTTGCCGCTCGAATCTTCTGAGGAGTAACGACACGGGGTCGGTCTCTCAGAAGAGATTCGGGATCTTCAACAAATTTTTCCGGCAAGCGAAAACTAGACATACACTACCCTATTTTCACATTAAAAATGCGAAAACAAAGAATGGTTATCCTACTAAAATCCTACCCAGAGTTCTATCCTATTCACTTAGTCATGTTATATATCTATTTGCCTTCCCCGGCAACGGCGCCAGAAATGCTTGTTGACGGCTCCTAAGATATACTAACAAATCATCCCCGGCAATAGTGCTAGAAATGCTTGTTGGTATTACTTACGCACCATTAACTAAACATCTCCAATTGATGTGTCAGAAATGCTTGTTAATGGTTCTATTGTATCACAGAGTGAATTCCGTAAGAGCATGGAGGTATCATTGTAGCATTTCCCCTTAAGAGTATTCCCAAGGGTGTCATTTATTTAATCCCAAAGGAAGGCGGGGTAGAGATATAACAATCATCAAGTGGAAAGGGTAGAAAGGTCTAGGTAAGAATCTAGTAAGGATGGATAAAATAATAGTGGAGGTAGTGTGACACACATAAAAGCTTTCAAGTCTAAGCGGGGTAAGAGGATCCTAGAGGTTAGTTAAGGTTGAGAGTTATGGAGGTACTCCTACTATGCTCTATTGTACATATACATAGTCTAAACTAATTATCCATAAGCTAGATCAATAGTGAATACTTATACTATGTGGTTCAACACATCGGGCACGGGCTTACCCCTAGCAATACTAGGTCGACTCCCGCCAAGAGCCTGTGGCATAACCGAACATGGAGGATTACAAATGACAGATAGGGCTGTCACCACCTACTGCCTACCTCTTCAATCTGTGGGTCTACGAGACATCCAATGCTACTTAGCTATCCTAACACCATGCTAGCATACTAAGTAATTACCTTAAGAGCCTAGGCACAATCCATCCTAAGGCAATGAATTGAATCATCATTGAACCAATGTTGATACACAACATAATTATCCATACTAACCTAGCTATGTTATAATTAACTAGACTATAGTGGGGGTCTATAGGTTCTATGATAATGAGATATGTTCATGATGAAATAGTCATAGAAGCTATACCTTCCACATACATGGAATCCACAATCAAACAAGAAACGCTTTGCCCAAGTATATGTATAAGTAGAGACTAAAGATACTATCTTTATTATGCATAAAATCACAATTACAAGAAAGAATACATGAGCCATACCTTTCCCAATGTAGGATTGGGAAGAGAGAGACTCCTTACTCCTTTCCCAATTTGGACTTGGGACTAGAGACTCTCCTCTCTACAACCTAACTCCTCTAATACTATAGATGATAGTGTATACAATAGAGACGAAGCTCAAGTGGTGTGTGTTGAAGTGAGGGGTAGGGGTCCTATTTATACTAGTGTTGAGGTCGGTTCCCGCCACCAAAAGCGCGTGAATCAGTCACCATTGACTCCAGGAAGCCGAGAGGAGCCAACACGTGGAGGGTGACTGAGTTTGGTGCAGAGACCAGGTCGGGCGACCCCCTAGTTCGGCCGACATGGTCATTGCACTTTTTCTAGTGGGCTTTCTCCAGGTGGCTGCCAGGTGGGTCCCATTGATGTATATGGGTGATACACCGTTGGATCTCCTCGGATACTTCTGTTTGTGGGCCATTTGATCCATGGGGTGCCACATGTCGTCGTCTGATTGGCTGGGATGATATTTTATAGGATTGGTCCCTCTACATTTCCTCATTTCCTGCATAAAATGCTACATACACATATTTCTCCAAGTCCAAGTGGAATTGGGTTAGATAGAAAGGTGATGTGTGCAAGAAATGACAAATCCTTCACATAATTGAGTTAAATTGACGGATGAAATTGGTATATAACAGCCGTCAACACGGCGCCTGTTGAACCTGCGATTGTGGCACTGGTCGTGTCATGCGTTGCTGCAATGGTACCGGCTATGCCAAGTATTGTTGTTGCATGTCCTGCTGCACCAAGTACTGAGGGGGGTTGTCGATCCGACATACTCCTGATCAGGTGGTGGTGGGTTTACCTGTCGTGCACCTTGGACAGAGAACGCCTCGTGAACAGGGCATTGAGGGCCATATTTGGCATCGAGGTTGTGCTCCCTCTCTCGCTGCCGCTCGATGATGACTCGGTCGTCCAGGTGAGCTTGACAGTGGTCAAGATCAGCCCTGAGGTCCTCCTTGGGTAGCCGGCCAACGCTCGTAGGCTTGGAGGAGCGGGAGTTGGTAGTGTTATGGTCGAAGGACGGCATTCGTGACAGCGACACGAGGCGCCTTCCCCTGTTGGGGAAGTTGATGGCTGCGACAAAGAAATGGTCGATGTCTTGGACCCACTACTGAGCCGCTCCCTAAGAATTGTTCAGTGATGATGGGTGGTGGAGAAGGGCTCTGTCCGCTACTAGAGCACTCTCCGAGCTTGCAGTCGGTGGTGCCGGCGGAGCCGACTAAGCCGGGATGTGTCCTGACATGCCGTCCTGACCAGATGTACCTGCACGGGGGCGTGATGGACTAGAGAGCATAGCTCGAGCGACGGATCTGGTCACCATACAACGGCCGTGGAAACCACCTTCCACGGGCCTGATGAACACCATGGTGGTGAAAGCGCTACCACTTTTTTGAGGAAAAAAGCCCCTACCTGGCGTGCCAAATGTCAAAGTGTTAGAGCGACACTTCCCGCGGATTTGCTAAGGATCAGCCCGCAGAGGTTCTTTGTTCCGCGGGGCTTAGGCCTCAGTAAAGTGTTCTAGCGGATGGAAGTATGAGACAATGATTTTTACGTGGTTCGGGCTACAAGGAGCGTAACACCCTACTCCACGGTGGATGGTATTGCTAGTATGTGTGTATGCGTGTGTATGCGTGTGTGATGTTTTGATCTGGTCCTTTATAACGGTGGCGGTCTGGGCCTTTTATAGACAAGGTTGGACGCCTTACAAGTGGCGTCCTGGGGCTCGACAAGTGGTCCCGGGGCGATCTTATCCTAAAGATCTAAGACTTCTTCCGTAAGCTTGCTCTGACCGTGGACTTGAAGACTCATCGTCTTTCTGCCTGCATCGTCAGTAGCCCATGTGCCGTTGCTGACATTGGCAGAGGATGTCCCGTCCAACTGTCTCTGTCGCCGTAATCTACCCGCTTGGCGGAGTGGGATAGGCCTACAGTGTCTTCACTGTGATGCAATTGGTCGCAGCGGTATCTCACATTAGGCGTGCGCCGCGCCATGCGTCTGGGGAAGCAGCGTATCTTCAATCCTTGATAGGGACAAGGTGCACTGTCCTCTTAACTACCGCGTCCCTCCGTCCAAGGAAAGTGGCTGGACTATGTGATAGCTCGGGAGCTCACCCCTGCGGAGGAGGTCAGGTCCCACCCTGTGAACCACGTGACAGTTCGGGAGCTCACCTCTGCGAAGGAGGTCAGGTCCGGCCTTGCAGGCCACATGGCGGCTCGGGAGTTCATCTCTTCGGGTATGGCTAGGCCCTGTCCTACTGGGCACGTGTCGGTGTCGGGAGCTCACCTCCACGGAGGAGGTTAGGTCCCGCCTTGCGGGACACTTGGCAGTGCCACAGCCCACCCATATGGGAGGTGGCCCGTCTGATGTCTTGATCCACGTGGCAGCCCCGGAGCCCAGTCTCACGGGGACGAGGGGTCCTTACCTTCTGGACACATGGTTATGTGGGGGCTCGTCCCCAAAGGGGGTGTTGAGCTTCCACTTCGGTTTTCTTGCGGATATCCTGGACCTCCCATCTGAGACTCATGGGTCTGGGTCTCTTGAACACGTGGCGCCCTAGGACCCCACCTCTGCTGGGAGGCGGGGTACTTAGGCGGCTCTAGCCTGTGCGCGTGGGTACCCGGTATGCCGGGTACCGACAGCACTCATGGAACTCGAAAAACCAATTTGAAATGGTGTAAGTCAAACACAAGGACCGACTACAAGGTTACGATACATTTGTTTTTTGACCGGCGAAAAACTGCAAGGGAGAACCCCGGCAGCCATAAAACATATATTAAAAGAGACAAGGAAACAGCGATTTACAGTAGCTCAGCAGAGCTTGACTAGGTGTTCCAGAGGGAGGAACGTCCTTTACAAACCCTGAAGCCACACGAGCACACTAGCCCTATCATCCGGCTTGAAACGGCAGGCCTGAAGCCTTGTAGAAGCAATGAAGGATCGTTTCCAAGCATTTACAGAGGGAGTAGAGTTTCTAAAAATGACATTGTTACGAGCAATCCAGATCTCCCAGGCCGCTATGGAGAAGGTTTCCATGAAGGCGCTACGACCCCAGCTAAGCTTGGCTTTTTGCAAGGTATGAAAGAAGGGGATGTCGTGGTCCCAGTGAATCCCAAGGACATTCGAGCATGCCATGCTGAAGGAGCAGTTAAAGAAGAGATGGTACGTGAGTTCCTCCACATTGTCAGCACAGAGTACGCAGGTGTAGTCGTTCCCGTCAATCGTGATGTTTTTTCTCTTCAGGAGGTTGCGTGAGTTGAGTCGGTCCCGAAACATCAGCCACATGAAGATCTTTATTTTCTTTAGCACCTTTGAGGCCCAAATCCAGCTAAAGGGTGTTGGTGGGTTGATGTGTTTGTAATAGTTGTTGTAAATAATCTTGGAGCTGAAAGTTCTTGTTCCCCCGATTGGAGTCCACTCATCCCGTGAAGCTTCCCTGTGTGAGATTTCCTCCAGCATGGCCTCCAGATTGGCCAGTTCCAACAGTGCTTCCTCCAACAGTGGTTGAAAAAAGTGATTGCCATGGTCTGAGTTGCTGAGGTATTGGGCCATTGAGATGTTGGTTCTTTTGCGAAGGAGTATAAATGGGGCATGTGCCTTCTGAGTAGGTGATCTTCCCACTGATCCTGCCATAGTCGAATTGTGTCCCCTGTGGCAATTTTGACTTCAAAATTCTTGAGAAAAGAATCAGATAGGCTCACAACATCCCTCCACCAGAAGGATCCTTTTCCTTTTGTGCTGT
Organism: Tuctoria greenei; assembly: GCA_036927565.1. NCBI lineage: Eukaryota > Viridiplantae > Streptophyta > Magnoliopsida > Poales > Poaceae > Tuctoria > Tuctoria greenei. The sequence continues at coordinate 24,107,624 of JAYESD010000001.1, read as the reverse complement.
GCGGGGGTTTACCGTTGCTGCAATAGCGCTGGTTGATGAGGTGAACCCAGGGGATGTCTGCTTTGTTATAGATTTTCCAGAGGAATTTCATGAGCAAGGTTCCATTCATTGCAGTGAGGCTTTTAAGACCCAGCCCTCCATTTTCCTTTGGTGTTGTAACTTGGTTCCAGGCCAGCAGGGGCCGGACTTTGCCAGCGATGTCCGAGCCTCTCCATAGGCATTGTTTCCTGGCTTTGTCAATAGCTTGAATGACTGACTGTCTCAATTTGATGGTACACATCGCATAAATTGGGATGGCAGACAGAACGCTGTTGATAAGTGTGCATCGACCAGACATTGACAACCATGTTGCTGCTCCAGTTAGCGTTTCTTGCACCCTTAAGACAAGCCCTTCAAAGGCATCTGCTTTGGGTCTGTTGAGGCTCATCGGCAGACCTAAGTAAGTAAATGGGAATGAGCCAATAGTGCAACCCAGTGTGGCTGCTAGAATTGTGGCCTCCTCTTCATCAGTGTTTATTGGTGTTAAGCTTGATTTTACCCAGTTCACTCTCAGCCCTGTAGCTCCCCAAAGGATTGTAGTAAGTTTTTCAGAAAGAAGAGTTGTCTCTGGTTGGCTTTGAGGATTAGAATAGTGTCATCTGCATATTGTACTACCGGGAAGTCCTCGTTCATTTCTTGATGCAGTGGCAGAGATAGAAGTCCCAGCTCCACTGCTTTGTTGATTAAAATTTGTAGAAGATCTGCTGCCAGTACAAATAGCAGGGGGGATAACGGGTCCCCCTACCGAACACCTCTTCTGCAGTGAAAAGTCTTACCTGGCACTCCATTGAGAAGAACTGAGGAGGTGGCAGTAGATAGAATATCTGTTACCCATGTGATGCACTGTTCAGGAAAACCCAAAACTCTCGGCATGTGTATAATGAAGTCATGTTCCACCTTGTCAAAGGCTTTTTCGAAGTCCAGTTTGAGTACTATAACACCAGTGTTGGTTTTTTTGCATTGATAAAGGTACTCATAGACCCAAGCCATGCAGTCCTGGATGGTTCTTTTTTTGATGAAACCATATTGATTTTTGTGGATAATGGTTGGGATGACTTCCTGCAATCTAACTGAGAGTATCTTAGTGATCAGTTTGATAGTGGAGTTCAGCAGTGATATGGGCCTGTAATCTATAAATCCGTGAGGATTATTGATCTTCGGGATGAGAGTGATTAAGAAACTGTTCAGGGGCTGGATACTGATGTTGCCATTAAAGAAGTCCGGGCATAGCAGATAAATGTCTTCCTTAATGATGTGCCAGCATGCCTGAAAGAATTTTGTGTTGAACCCATCTGGACCTGGGGCTTTGTCGGTTGGCATGTTTTTGAGTGTGGCATCAATTTCCTCCCTAGTGACCGGGTTGCATAATGTGTGTAGATGTTGTCCAGGCAGCACCCAATGGTGGATTTGTGGCCATTGTTGAGCCGGGGCAGATTTCCCTAACCTTTCCAAAAATTCCTTCCAGAGGGCTGAGGCTTTGTGTCCATGATCCATTAGCTCTACTCCATGGTCATCTTGAATGACTGATATATTGTTTCTCCTGTATCTATCTGTTGCTGCAGCCAAGAAGAATTTTGTTGGCTCATCACCAAACATGGCCCAGCGCTCTGTATAACGTTGTCTCCAGTAGTCATTCTGTTGCTTTAAGAGCTGAGTAAGTTGATGTTTGATCATGTTTCTGAAACAGCTTTCCTGCAAGTATAGTGTCCTCTGCTCTTCCATTGTGTCCATGATCTGAATAACTTCATTGCATCGTTTGATCAGTTTTTTCAACCCACCTAGTGATCTGCTCCACTTGCGTAGCTTGTATCTCAGACGTTTTAATTTAGCAAAAACTCTCCTTGCACTACCAACTATTGACAGAGGCTGGTCCCACGAGTCCTTGACAATGGTGAGAAACTGTGGATGTCTGAGCCAATAGTTTTCAAAGCGGAAGCATTTTGATTTAGGTATGGTGGTGCATATCTGAGCTACTAGTGGGACATGGTCTGATGTGTCCCTGGCCATTGGCCAAAGTGAGGAGTTGGGAAATGATAGGGACCATTGCGCTGAGGTAAAGCACCAATCCAATTGTTCAAGTAGAGGCGATTGTTGCATGTTGCTCCAAGTGTAATTCCTACCTTGGAGAGGGATTTCAATAAGTCCCAAGTGTTGGATGATGTCATTGAACATCTGCATGTCCCCTATATTCGCTCCCGCGCGGTTGCGGTCAATGACGTGGTGATAGAAGTTGAAGTCCCCCAGTATGCATAGCTCTTGCGGTTGCAATGAGAGATTCCAGAGCCAGTCGGTGAACTCCTGCCGACGAGGTCCCTAACAAGGTCCATAGACTGAGATCGGGTGCCAGACTACCCCATTAAGTCGGGATGTGAACCGCATGAATATGGCAAAGTCCCTGATATCCAGAGCTTCCCCCTGAAGCAAGCTGTCATTCCAGACTACCAGAATACCTCCCGAGGCACCCCTGGATGGTGCAAAGACGAATTTGTTGAATCTTCTAGGTGCCAGTCGTTTAAGGAAAGAAATGCCAATATGTTCCATTTTGGTCTCTTGTATACAGAAGATATTGCACTCCTGGACCTCCTCTATTTTGGACATGACTGCTTGTTGCTTAGCAGTGTTATTAAGACCACGAATGTTCCAGTTAAAGACATTCCAGTTATGGTTTATGTTGTGCGCCATAAATAATAGTCAGGTATGTCAGGGTAGTCCGGGAAGTAGTCCCGACCGATTGAATGAGGAAGTGGCCTATGAAACTAAGGTCAGTGTGCAACGAGGGCCAACGAACAAACCAGTAATCAGACAGACAGATGAGGTGAGCAGCATAGAAATAGGTCACAGCCAACAGACTCCAGAATATACTAACTGCCATAAGCTGAGGTTCCGGCCACCGGCCAATCAAAATGCAGAAATGTTCCCAACCGCGCATGTTCTCAATAGAGCACACCACAAAACAACATCTGGCGCGCCACCTCAGGGGGAATGCCGCACTCGTTTACCACCGTCGCCTGCAGCACATCAGTGGAGAGTTCAGGGTAGGGACGGCAGGAGTCAAGAGAGTCAAGACTGGGGAATTTGATTGGACCTGGAAAGAGATTGAGTGCCGGCGTATTCTCAGTTGTACCAGCATCAGGTCCATTATCCTGAGCAGGTGGAGGCGTGGTCCGATGTCCCTGCATGAGCATTTGGAGCCGAGGGCTCCTCCTTAGTTTGTTGGGTTCCAGTGGTCTGTTGGAGTGAGAGGGTCCAACGATCTCCACTACTGCCAATGTCAGAGCCTTGCTTTGCTTTCCTTTTATCTTATCTACAACAACGATGGGCTCGGCAGTGATATCTTTGATGATCATTGAGGGGTGGCCAGAACTCTGCTCCCTTGACTGCTGATCAGCGGAGTTAGAGAGCGACATGGTGATGACTTTATTGAACCCCCCTTGCCCATTGGGTTCATTGAACTGGACGTTCCACCACGCGGAGGAGGAGTTCGGGAAGGCCACCTGGAGCATTTTTCTCAGCCCTACTGAGTCCAGGGGGAAGCCAGTCTGGTTGCTGCATAACATCCTCCGGGTTGACCAGTGGGAAGTTCCGTTGCTCCATCCTTGGAGCTCTGACAACCGGTTCAGTCGTGTTCACGGCGCTTGAAGCTTCCTCTTGAGTTGGGGCGTCAGAGAGGACGTCCATCTCATGGTGCGGTGGGGGCGGCGGCGGCCCCCATGGTTCCCAGCCATCGTTGGCCTGCTGCTGGTGTTGTTCATCAGGCGTCGGCCATTCCTCATCATCTTCCGGTTGTTCCTCAGGTGGTTCTTGAAGAGGGTGAGGGTCGCCATTCAGTGGCAGGTCATCTTTCAAGGGGATGCCCCCCCCATCCATCAGCTTCCCCAAAGCCATTCGGGGCAATCCAGTTGAGAATGTACACCAGGCAAGACCAGGAGTACCCGACCCAATCCCTGGTGCCTTGACGCAGGACTAAACTTCTGGGGACGAGCCTTGCATTGGTGTAGAGACATTTGACCAAGATGAAGCCCAGGGCCCTCGGGCTTGTGTGCCACTGAAGCAACTTGCCAAAACCAGAAACTGCTAACTCAATAGTTTCAATCGTCCTGTAGTCTAGTGGGAAGCCCAAGATCATAAACCAACCAACACGACCAAACTCATGAGTCTGGTGGTTTCTGCCAAAGTCGTGCCTGATGAAGGACACACGTACGCCATCTACCATGGTTGGCTCTCTCATCACTAGTAAGTCTCTAAACAAGCTGGTCTGGAATGCAAAAAGAGTTATGCCCAGTGGGGTGAGACAGGAGTGAGTAACGGTGATACCCATGTCTTGCAGAAGGAAGTTCCGGATCTGTAGCCTGAAATCCTCGTACTCATCTTTCTGCAGCACGCGCTCAGCATCCACCGCCACAACAAATTCTTCGTGAGTCGGGTGATGGTGACCGGGAAGGTGCACCACCATCCTAGGTGAGCCGGTTTGGGCCTTCGTCGGTGAAGTCTAAGTGTTGGTTGGCCAGGAACCTCGAGGGATCAACCAGGAAGTTGGCCATGAGGCTAAGAGAGTTGGCCGGTGAAAGAGCGGTGGAGACGGATGTGGAGTGGAGGATGCGGAGGAGCCAGGAACAAGCAGCGGCAGAGGAGAAGTTGAGGGGGGTTTGTGTTTGTGAATGATGATGGCGGATGACGGTTCCGTGGAAAGGCCTGAGGCCTTAATGGGGGGCGTGCTTCTCTTGCGCCAAACACGAGGAACTGTGGCAGCCGAGAGGCAGTTCCATCTAATATGCCCATATCTAAAGCAAAGATTACACCGTATCTCATTGCGGCATTGGAATTTCAGATGAAATGGGCTGAGGCATTTATAGCAGTGTTTCCCATCATACTGCCAAGTACCATGATCACTTGGCCGCCTCAGCTCCCTGCTCTGATCATTGTCTTGTCGACGAAGAGTTCCCTCGGAACCTTGCGAGACTGTGGCCTTTGGAGCTCTATCTCCCTTCGGGCGAGAACACTCGCTGACCTCCCACTTAGTAGAGCTAAGCCTAGGGTGGCTACTGCTTAGAGCGGTTGCATTAGGGGCATGGGCCCGGTTGTTGGTGCTCCATTGCACCAAGGCCAGTGAGACATGAATGGAGTGGGACCAGACTTCCCTTTGTCCACCCGAAAATTCAAAATCTTGCATTGTTTATCGCGCCATGTACCTTCGTTCGCGGTGGTCGGTGAATGAACTCCGACGATCTTCCGATTAGCCGGAAAGCAGAGTCCGGCAGCACTTGTTGGGGCTTAAAGAAGATTGTAGAAAAATTTTCCCAACCACAACCCTTTTACCGTTGGGGTTGCCTTTTTTGCTGGAGAACCTTGCCGGATTGGGGAGGCGAAGGAGACCCGCCTGTTTGCTGGCTTCTTGCGTGAGACCAATGTCCAGCATTCCTTCTGTTCCTGCTCCCACCTTTTATATTCAGAGATCCAATCCGGTCCACCCGTGCGCCATAGATGAAAGTACACATCAAAGGTTGATGTGGTGATCCTCCGCTTTGCATTGATCAGCAGTCCCACTTGCTTGCTCGCCACGGAGAAGCGAAACGAACGCTCTTGCAATTGTTGCACATGAAAATCCCAAGGTGAACCACCCAGCGCCGAGCAAAGAGCCCATCCAACGGCACTCTCCGAGAGACGAAAAGTGTACCTTCGAAAGGCTGTAATCATGAGGAAGGAACCCTTGGGTGAAGACCCCAGGTGATGAACCGTGGGGCGGAGCTGGCGGTGAACTTCTTGTTGGAATATCTCGCCAGGACGAAGATCCCAGTCACCACTGGTCGGCAGGGGTCGATCCTCACCCATGTTGAGCAAGTCGACCAATCCCCAGCAGCGCTAAAGGCTATCAGCACGTCCATGGTGGCGAGCAAGGGGAGGTGGTGGAGCAAGCCATCCTCTGTTCGTCTATTACTTAGACCTATTGTTGCTTACGATACATTTGTTCTTGCACACCAAGTGGAGCAAGTGTATTATCTACCTTATCCATGCACAAAGCTCAGTGCTTGGTAGGTGGTTGTAACACCCTCATTTTCATGCATCATGCTCTGCATCCATCATTATACATGTTTAACATTAACCAACATAAAAAGGAGCAAGTTTAAAATAAATTAGAAACAAAACCGCACTTAAGAATTCTGGGAAGTGCGGACTAGTCCAATCTTGGTGCGGACTAGTCCGATCTCTGACTTCAAACGAACTTGTCCATTTTGCTGCGGACAAGTCTGTTTTTCCCTCTGGACACTTTCAGACTTGTTCGGTCCTGTGCGGACTAGTCCGATGTTCCAATTCCTTGGAAATTTTGCTAAGTCTCTGGACTTGTCTGGACTAGTCCGGTATTCCAACGGACTTGTCCATTTTTCCCTCTGACTAAAGTCGGACTTGTCCGATTTCTTGCCAGACTTGTCTGTTTTTCCCCTCTGGATAAGTTCGGACTTGTCCGATATCTAGTCCGTACTTGTCCGATTTCCCTCTGTCCAACTTTGGACTAGTCCGACCCTTTTCGGACTTGTTCGATAAATCGTGACTCTAAATTAACCTTTTGTTTCACGACTTGTTTTTTGGGTTTTACGTTAAGTGGGCCTAGGGACGTCATTCCTAACTCTTTTAGAGCCCATGTGGGACTCTAAACCGTCCCCTACTCATCTCAAACTTGAAATTCATCTAAGCCTAGTCTCCACCTCTATATAAACAACCCCACCCTTTGACTTGACATCTATTTGCCACTTTTCCACCTCATCCAAACCCTAGCTCGTGAGTAGACGTCACCAAGGAGGGAGAAAGAGATCTAGAACAAGAAGAAGAAGAAGAGGAGGAAATGAAATAGGATCAAGATCTCCATCAAGTTTCGTTCTACATCACCAATTCATCCCCAAGTTCTTCATCAACCCTAGATCGTCAAGATCCAAGTGTTGGCTCCAAGATCCTTGATTCATTGGAGTCCTAAACACTTGTTATACCTTTTATTCTCTTTTTATTATGTGAATTCAACCCCAATCTCCAAATCCATGTCAATCTATAAAACCCTAATATGTCGTTCCTGCGCAATGCGAACTAGTCCGGCCTCCTGCGGACTTGTCCGATTTTTGCAATCTATTTGTTGTTGAATTAAATCTAAATTGTTTAGAATCAACTCCAAACCTATATAAACTTGTTAAAAGCTATTAGAACTAGTTAGTGATCATCATTAACAACTCATTAACAAGTTCCACCTTGCATTTGCATCAATCATGCATGTCATGTCATATTGAATAATATATGTTCACTCTTTGATTGTGTTTCTTGTCTTGTATGTTATTGTGCGGATTAGACGGATTTGCGCTAGAGAGTGCCGTGGAGGATCCCCAGCACCAAGAGTTTGAAGGCTTTGACCCAAACCAATCCCAAGAGCAAGGCAAGTGTCCTTGAAGCATATTGATCCTATTTTTAAGATAAATGTTGTGTTTGCAAACTGAATGCTTGTGTCAATTTGATAGGAAAACCTATGGTAGGAAGTTTACTATTTTTTTTAACCAGCCTTGTCACCTAGAATTCACGGTAGAGAGTCAGGATGGGCTTTATACCTTTTTGCTTCGTTTAATTAATTGGGATGGGAAGAAAACTATACCACTCAAATTATTGATGCATTTATGAGATTATGATTAACATGAACTGGTTAATATGATGTGGTAATGGGTGATCTAAGCAAGCATGGTATGTGGATGGGATGGATGTTATGGTGGTTCGCTTGCTTTAGATCTAAGGACCGGTTCGTGGAGCGACCATTCAGAATTTACAGTGCCACCACGAGGTCAAGTATGGGTGCGGCATAGTTGATTAATTAGGGCTTTGCTAGTGCTATTTGGACCATTAAAGATGCTCGGAGAAGGGGTAGTCGGATTGGGCTTGGTGATGATTGGTGGGACTACCCTGGGATTTGAATGGCTCAAGAGGGGGCCCTTGGTTGAAGATGTGCTCAGTTGGAGGCATCGCCACCGGTGAAACCTCAGAGGGGTCTAAATAGGCTAGCAATCCCTTTGTAAAGGCTATTTTGTGATCTCTTGGCCACACACTGATGGAAGTGTGAGACGACATAATTGAGATTCTATAGTCATCGAAAGGTGATGAAATCACAGACACGTGGGTAAAGTGGTGCAACCTCTGCAGAGTGTGTCTTAAAACATCATGATAGCCGTTCTCCCGGTTATGAGCAACCTGGAGCCTCACATGATTAGGGGAAACTTGGTATCGGGATTGTTTGGTAATGGTTATGGTTATGGTTAATGATACGGTTATGGCTGGTTATGAATCAAATTCTGATATTGTTTATGGTTATTGGTAATGAGAAATCTGGAATATGGATGATGGTAATGAATATGGACCGGTATTATGACGATTACATGGTTTATGATGGGTTATTTCACGTACATATAATATATTGCTTTCCAAATGTTTTAATGTACTTTTCAGGACTTAGCTATTATTATATTTGCCATTTGAATCAGCTACATGTCATACTTTCCACACTTGCTGAGTACGACATGTACTCACCCTTGCAATTCCCCCACCAACAGTTGCAGGTCAGGATTGGGAGCTTAACGATGAAAATGCGGAGTTCTAGGCTGTGTCTACCGCCATCTTTGCGTGTGGAGTGTTGGAGTTGCGCTATCCCTTTTGCTTAGTTGCTTATTAGTTTATTTCCGCTGCATTAGTTGAAACTTGTCATTAATATTCATTAGTGCTTGTACTTGAGGATAATCTGATTTTTGTAATAAAAGTGCTTAATTAATCTTGTTCTGTGGTAATTTTATGTATATCCTTTTGTGAATGCACTCGTGTATGTGTGTTGAACGTCCTGGGCACACATAAGCGTTCGTTTGGTTCATTTTCAGAACCGGGGGTCACAGTGTTATATAAGGTGAATCCTCGTGAGCGGTTATATACTCAAAAGGATGATGGTTACCATGATAGTGAAGACGTTGAAGAAGTGTACCAAGAAGAAGAGTTGCTAGACACTTTTATCGTCGAGCCGGTGCAGGACTCGATCAATTAGTTGGAGATGTTGAAGATGTAGAGACAGATGATATGCGAAAACATAAATTAGAACAGGTCACGATGGAAGATTGTTGGGCTGGTTTGAGTAGGGCACATGATAATGATGTTGATGAATTTTAAAAGTGATTCCACGTAAAGTTTTCTTAAATATCGTAACATGAATTTTGTATATCTTATTTGCACATTTACTGATTATCTATTAAAACGGGATGGTGTCAAAGAAGGGTAAGAAGGTGGCGGCGACGAGGGGGTTCTTTCCCTCTAGAGCTGAGGACGCTTTTGCTGGTGCCTCGTCGACCGGGAGCAGACACTCTCACCTGTTGGCGCATATTCTAAGCAGCTCTAGGACTTCGTCACAGCAGCCCACATAGGTAAATTTCACTAGCCTTTGACAAATTCTTCAAATTCAATTTACAATTAAACTTACTTATAAATCATTTCAATGTTATAGTCCTCACTGACTGACTCAGAGGCTACGGCGCCAGTTGAGCTTGGCTACCTTTCGGTGAGCCAGCCCTCGGCCAGCCAGCCCTTGGCTGGCGAGCCTTTTGTTCCTGTGCCCTTTGGCTCAGATGGTGACGAGCCTTCTAGGTCACCAGACGTGGTGCCCGAGCAGACGCAGAGGACGAGGAGGACTCACTTTGTTAGTCCTCCTCCGATCCCTTCACAGAAGATCGTGATTCGTCTGGTCGGAGATAGGTAATAAAATCATGATGTTCAATTATAGTTTCTTTTGGTTACTTAGAATCAATAAATGTCTTGCAGCGCTTGGTACCACACGTCTTTCACCGATGACAGACACCACAGACTGGTGAACGGTTTATTCGGGTCCTTAGTGCGTCTGCACTATCTCGGGGTCATCGATGGGGTGCCTGCTACTTTGTGGGAGGACTATGCGCGCGCCCCTCACCAGGAGCACCGCAACATTCAGGAGGCCGTATAGGCCGATTTTATGGTAAGTATGTTAAATAAAGTTTCTAAATTTTAACTCTTAAACTTTTTTAATGAACATCTCTTCAATATATTCTTTATAACAAGAAAGGTATATTTTAGAGGATTCGGACGACCCTCGCATGTTTGAGCACGTGAGGAAAGTGTTTCACATCAACGCTACGAAGGCGGTTCGGCAAGCTTTATCGAACGCTCATATTCAAGTTATCAATGAGCACTTGAAGGCGAACCAGCACAACGCGCGACACTTCTGGCAGGAGAACGAGAGACACCTGACGGAGAAGGAGTACGCGCGGGTACGTGGGGTGTAGTAAATATTTTTTCTAATAATTTCCTCAATAGTATTTTTAATGAGCTACAACTATGTGCATGGCCACGTGAGGTGGTTGCAGGGTCGGTCCGATGCATACAGGGCCCTTTGTCGGTACTGGGCTAGCGATGAGTTTAAGGTTAAGTCCCAGAGAGCTTGAGGGTGCAGAGGGGTCGAGGGGAAGCACAACCACGGCCAAGATAACCACTTTCGTTTAGCTAAATGCATGGTAAGTGTATCTAAATTATGTTTATATATTCATAATATATTGTTCGTACTAACACATATTGACGGGAGCGCAAGACGGGGGTGCCGCCAACCCCGCTGATGTCTAGAAGAGAGGTCACAGGGACCCTTCTCAGCCTCAGAGGTGCAGTCAGGCCGCAGTCGAGCGGCTGGTAAGTTTAGAAATCATTCATATTAAATATAATTGTATGGATTGTTGAACTTACACGAATTTCTTGTTTTTCAGGCTAGGTACGGGGAAGAGGCTAGGAGGATACATGGTGCAGGTTTCGATTGGGAACATGAACCAATCGATCCTCAAGCCGCGTATGCAAGCGGAGGTGGAAAAGCCCACGGAAGGTGAGTTCATGAGTCATTTTATCATTTTAAATTTAAAATATTCAAGATATTCTAATTCCATATTACTGATTCATTTTTTGTAGGCTCGCCATATTCCACGGAGTTGGTGACTCGAAGGCGGCGAGACCTGCGAGACGCAGCTCCACGCAGGCTTCGTCAGCGGGCCCGAGTCGTCGTGCCTCTCAGGTGGAGACTCTCGCCCGTCAGGTCCAGGAGAACCGCAGGCAACACTAGGCGGAGATGGAGACGCAGAGGGCAGTGATGGAGGCCACCATCTCCTACAAGGGAGCCTGCATTGAGCAGATGTGGGAGGCGATGGAGATGTAGAGGCAGACGATAACAGTAAGTTAAAGTAATTTAAATTCATCGCATTCTTAATGTTATATAATAACTTGTAATGCTTGCAATGACAGTTTCTTTCAAGGTCACGCAGTCCAGGGGATGCACCTCGAGCTACCTCCACTGACAACGCTAATTCCACCGCCAAAAATGCAGGTACCGCTGCCGGTCCATACTTCTCCGGGTTTTTAGGTAATAAAAAATGTTCTCACTTAGTCTTAATTCATCAAATATAGGCAAATCTAATTCAACTTAGCTATTGTAGTCTTACTTAGTCTTAAATAATCAAACATAGCAAATCTAACTCAAATTATCTAAAGTAAGTTCAATATGATCAATTCTAGTTTGTCTAATCAATTCTAGTGAAAAAGGAAGTTCCAAACTAATCAATATGTCAAACAACTTTTATGTGTTGCAGGGATTGGCGGGAGGCTCAAACTCCGTCGTCGTCTATACCGGTGCCTGGACTGACGCGCGGCGAGGACGTTGGCGTCACGGGAGGTAGCTAGAGTTGATGGATGGAGATGCATTTGTCTTTGTTTTGTGTTTGTGTTTGTGTTTGTATTGTGATGGGTGAACTTTGTGTTGTGATGGAGATGTTATGTTGTTGTTATATATTGTGTTTTGCTGCTGTTATATCTGTTATATATTGTGTTTCTGGCTATCGAGCCAGGCATAACATTCTGTTTTTTAAAAAAATATATAAAACTTTGCGTCGGCTTTTATACAGTACCGTCGCAAATTAGGCTTCTGGCCGCCGTAAATTAACCTATGTTATTTTCTACGGCCCGGCCGTCACAAATAGGATCTGTGTTATTTGCGACGCGACGGACACAGTAAGCCGTCGCAAATAGATCCTTAATTGCGACAGCTATCGCCAGCCGTCACAAATTGTCGAGCCCGGCCCATCCACTGGGTCCGGGCTCTTGTTTGTGACGGCCGTCGCAAGCCGTCGCAAATAAGCTTAATTGCGACAAAAATCAAGCGACAGTCAAAAACCCTCGTAAATAAAGAAAACTATCACAAATAGCATATTTGTGACGGCTCTAGCCGTCGCAAATCGTCGAGATTGCTTCGCGACCATCAGCGCTGCCGTGCCGGCTGCGCCCTCTGCCTGCTGACTTGACACTTTGAGTAAAGAGCAGCAAGCGCAATCATTAGCAAATCACTAAAACACCATGTACCATACAAAGTTAGCACCCTCCTTGGTTAAACGAAACCATTCACTTGATTTGCAACTTGAAACCGATGACGTGTTTTCAAGGAAGGACGATGACAATATCGAAATGTACTGTAACGCCTGTCAATATTACATGCAGTTGTTCGATGCCAAATGACATGGTGGTGGCTGTGTCCATCCGGCCATGAACCAGTTGTTACTCCCCAAGATGGTCCATGGCCTGACATGACATAGTTCCCTAGAAAATATTTTGAATTTCAGGCATCAATTATTGCACCGAGGAAAATAAGTCTTTGGCGGCCGAAGACTAGAAAACTCCTCTGAGATCTGCAATCCACCGCGGCCCAGCCGTGTGCTTCCCTGCTCCTTCGTTTTTGGCTCTTTGCATGACACTTCTATGTTCTATTTAAAGAAACCTTGTTCCTCCAGGCTCGAGCGCCATAGCACAGCTCTCTTCTTGGCTGTCGTCTTGCTCTGTTCACTCTCACCCTTTTGGGTCCTCGCCAGCTCGCCGCCGGCAGCTGGCTGAACCTCGCCTCGCCTCGTCGCTGCCGCCGCCGCGCATCGTCTCTTGCCTCATCTAGCGTTCTCTACAGCTTGGTAAGCAGTAAACGGGTTTTTGTAGCGTTTTCTGTTTTCTTCTGTCGATTGCACCATCCCCCCACGAAGATCACGTCCGGAAACTTGCTTTGCGTTCCCTTTAAAGGTGGCGCGTGTAAACTCTGCTTCGTTTGAATCATCTCGTTTTTCCAAAGATAGCATACACACAGGCTTTGCTGCTACGCTTGCGTTATGCTCTTCCTAAAAAATCGCGTATGTTCTTTCTTGTTCTCAATCTCTCAACCTATCATCACTCACTGTTCTCAGTTTTTAATTTGTTATTGTTAGAATAAGAAATTCAGTTCAAATTTAAAATAAAATTGTTGTCCTAACGATAATGATTCGAGAATGGAATGAGTAACAGGAAAACGGAAATTATTCTTGGGAAGATTTCATATGCAGAATGATTTTCTCTGCCTCTCTTTGTGAAACTCTATCGTCACTCACTACTAGGAAAGAAAGTCGTTGCATTAGTTTCCATCCCGAGTGGTCGGGCCCACATGTAAGCAAGCATGAGTACCATCTAGACTCTAGAGTGCTCATGTCCACGTGTAAGCTAGCGTGGAGGGCTGGGGCCGCTCCGGTAGTCAAGGGCACACCCAATGAGATTCATCCGTGGTTTGATCAGTCCTTAATGAACTATTAGGTTAAGTTATCGTATTACTGGGGTCTGGAACTAACTGAGGGTGGTGCACGCGACCTAAGGGCATCTGCGAATAAACTAATGAAAATTACAACCTTGCATCATGTTAGTTCTGGCTAAAATTTATATATGTCCAGCAGTCTCCCGACTGATTTCATCGCCGTCAACCGCCTTCGCGGAGCCACGTGCCGTCGATCGTGTTCGAGGAAGCACACGCCATCGACCGCATTCGCCATCTTGAACATGGGAGGAGAACCTCCCATCGTTCATGATCATGATCTGGTACTAGCACAATCGAAAAGGATATAAAAAAACGTTAAAATAAGTTGTCAGCAGGATTAGAGATATACTGGTCATTTTTACAGACAATACAGATATAATCCATTGAACTAATAAATTTTACCAAATATCACTCCCTCAAGTAAGCAGATTAACCAGACCGCGGCTTATCACAAATGTATAATGTTCATCAGATAATCGAACTTAAAAAAGGCAAAACCAAACAGCCCCTGATTCACTTGGGCGTCGTCGTTTGCACGTCGTATTCACTAGGACTTGTTTCTTGTTTCTCTTTAAAGCTTCTACTACCTCGGTTAACCCGATCCTTCTCGTAACCATAGGGGGGGAAAAAGGAAAAACGATGCTTGCTTTTCACAACACCATCATCTGAATCCTGGGGGGAATCGGACAGATGCAAGTGGCAACTGGTGCAGCTTAATTAGAGTTTGATACTACGGTGCAGATTCCAACATCTTGAGAAGGCCAGCTCCCTCCAAGGTGTTCGGAGCTGCACAGCGAGCCATCGGAAATGTCGCTCGAGGTCGAGACGAACCCGGCGACGAGCACGGACTCGACCAACCGTCTGAGCCTCAAACGGCATGACTCGCTCTTCGGGGACGCAGAGAAGGTCTCCGGCGGCAAGTACCATGGCTCCGAGGTACCCGCTCCTCCTGACGGCGACCATGTTACTAGTTTACTACGTACAGTGATGTGTTGTTCCTGTTGGTGGTGAAACGATCTGACTGCGGTGAGATTCGCTGTTGTTACCTTTGTTGGCGGTGACGCATGCAGGCGGGCTGGGCTCGAACGCTGCATCTCGCTTTCCAGAGCATCGGCATCATCTACGGAGACATTGGGACCTCGCCGCTGTACGTCTACTCCAGCACCTTCCCTAACGGCATCAAGAACAACGACGATCTGCTGGGCGTCTTGTCGCTCATCATCTACACTCTTATCATCATACCCATGCTCAAGTACGTCTTCGTCGTCCTGTATGCAAACGACAACGGAGATGGTACGGTAGGCTCAGTGCATGTACCCCTCGAATCACCTTCTATATTCCTGTTGTTTTGTTACCAACACTACGTGTACTGCGTGATAATAGGTGGTACGTTTGCGCTGTATTCCCTGATATCACGTTACGCGAAGATACGGATGATCCCAAACCAGCAGGCCGAGGACGCCATGGTGTCGAACTACAGCATAGAAGCTCCTACCTCGCGGATGAGGAGAGCACAGTGGGTGAAGCAGAAGCTTGAGTCTAGCAAGGTGGCCAAGATCATACTCTTCACTCTCACGATCCTTGGGACGTCTATGGTGATGGGCGATGGAACCCTGACACCCTCGATATCTGGTAAGGGAAACGGAGGATTAAAAGCTAGCAATAGCATCAGTATGATTGTTGTATTGTATCGTGACCAATATGCAGGATACTAATTTGTTCTTGTTCATGGATGTGCTGCAGTGCTCTCTGCAGTGAGCGGGATCCGACAAAAGGCACCAAGCCTGAATCAGAGTACGTGAAAGATAAGAACCGATCGAAATGATCAGTGACAATTGTTGCTGTCTCTGTGCAATCGCATGTAACATCACCGTTATTGCTTCTCCTTTTTTACAGCACAAGTAGTCTGGATCTCTGTGGCGATTCTATTCATGCTCTTCTCCGTCCAGCGTTTCGGGACCGACAAGGTCGGCTACACCTTCGCTCCTGTGATCTCGCTGTGGTTCCTCCTGATTGCCGGCATCGGGATGTACAACCTTGTTATCCACGACGTCGGTGTTCTACGGGCCTTCAATCCGTGGTACATAGTACAGTATTTCAGGAGGAACGGGAAGGATGGATGGGTTTCTCTGGGTGGTGTTATCTTGTGCGTCACAGGTAACCATTCTGAAAGCAACATGCAACTGAAAAAGTGATCCCATTTCCTGTAAGCCTGTAATCTGAATTCACTGGCACATACGACAGGCACCGAAGGGATGTTTGCTGACCTGGGGCATTTCAACATCAGAGCTGTACAGGTAATGGCGTCAATGCATATGTATTTAGGAATCAGCTTCCTCTGCTGGTCCTTGAACAAAAGCATCTTATTTACGGCAGTAGTACCTGTATTTTTCTCTTGCAGATCAGCTTCAACGGTATCTTGTTCCCATCAGTAGCATTATGTTACATTGGGCAGGCGGCATACCTGAGGAAGTTTCCAGAAAACGTTGGAGACACCTTCTACAGATCCATTCCTGGTATTAAAAGAATTAGGACTGCAATTTCTTGTCGCATATTGTTACCGCCGCCTTACTTTATGAACACGCACTACGGGACAAAAACTGACTCGATCGCTTTGCTGTTGCAGCGCCTTTGTTCTGGCCAACCTTCATCGTCGCAATTCTCGCTGCTATTATCGCGAGCCAAGCTATGCTCTCTGGTGCATTCGCCATCCTCTCCAAGGCATTGTCCCTCGGTTGCTTGCCCAGGGTTCAAGTGATCCACACCTCCAAGCAGTACGAGGGGCAGGTGTACATTCCTGAAGTGAACTTCTTGATGGGGTTCGCGAGCATCATAGTCACAATAGCCTTCAGAACCACCACCAGCATCGGCAATGCTTACGGTAAGAATGAAGTTACCAGAGGTCGACGAGATATTCTGTGTTTTTTGAGGCTTAATTCGAAGAGAACCGAAATATTGATCCGATCTGGTTCTTCGATGACGTACGTGCAGGGATCTGCGTGGTGACCACGTTCTTGATCACCACCCATCTGATGACCGTCGTGATGCTCCTCATTTGGAAGAAGCACCTCGTGTTCATCCTTCTGTTCTACGTCGTTTTCGGTTTCACAGAGATGGTCTACCTCTCCTCCATACTGTCAAAGTTCGTCGAGGGCGGGTACCTTCCATTCTGCTTCGCCCTGGTCCTGATGACACTGATGGCTACATGGCACTATGTGCACGTCAAGAGATACTGGCACGAGCTTGACCATGTCGTTCCTACCAACGGGATGACGACTCTGATGGAGAAGAACGATGTGAGGAGGATCCCTGGGTTGGGACTTCTGTATACGGAGCTCATCCAGGGTATACCCCCAGTGTTCCCTCGGCTGATCAAGAAGATACCGTCCGTGCACTCCATCTTCGTGTTCATGTCGATCAAGCACCTGCCTATCCCACACGTGATTCCTGCGGAGAGGTTCCTCTTCAGGCAGGTCGGCCCGAGGGAGCAGAGGATGTTCCGGTGCGTAGCGCGGTACGGGTACAGCGACAGGCTGGAGGAGCCCAAGGAGTTTGCAGGGTTCCTTGTGGACAGTCTGAAGATGTTCATCCAGGAGGAAAGTGCGTTCAGGCTGAACGAAGCAGAGACTGACGAGACCAGCAGCAGCATTGAAGTTCATGAAGCACAGACAAGGCCGGTGAGGTCCACGCAGTCTGTCGTCCACAGCGAGGAGGCGATCCAACTCCAACCACGGGTGAGCAGCCACTCAGGGAGGATCTCTTTCCATCCGGACCAGACGGTTGAGGAAGAGAAGCAGATGATTGACAGAGAGGTGGAGCGAGGGGTGGTGTATCTGATGGGCGAGGCCAATGTGTCAGCAGCTCCCAACTCGTCCATCTTGAAGAAGGTAGTCGTCAATTATATCTACACGTTCTTGAGGAAGAACTTGACCGAGGGGCACAAGGCATTGTCCATTCCCAAAGATCAGCTGCTCAAAGTTGGGATCACATATGAAATTTAGGATCAGTGTCTAACCATGATCTTCGTGGAGTATTAATTGGAAAGAGAGAAGTGCCTCTGCCAATTCAATAAAGAGCTACCCCCTCCATTCTAAAATAAATAATCTTTAGGATAAAAAATATAGTTCATTTTGAATTAAATTTGCTGCCCTAAATATCATTTATTTTAGAACAGAGGGAATATCTCTGAGTGGGCTTTTCTTTTGGCTGGAAGGTTTTTTTTTCATTCTGTGTACAGTTGGTGCTACTAGAATACATAGTGATATTTCGGGTCTCTTACGCGTGAAGAGATAATGGAAGTGCAAAGTCTCCATCGTGCATCAGACTCCGGTGAATTCCGTTGATCTATGCAAGGACATGATTTTAGAAGTCATGTGTAGTTATATGGTTGGATGTGTGTTGGTATGCGTGATGATGTGAGTGAATGTGTACACACATGAATATAAACAGTTTCAACCCAATCTAAATGTAGTGAGTGAGTGTAGTTATATGCACAATCCAATCTGAATATTGTCATTGATACAATAAACAGTTTCAACCCAATTGTATGCTGAGTTTCAAAAACAAGAACAACAATGACGAAGCTTGTATCTCGAGAAAGTTAGGATCCGTAGAAATGAAATCCAACAATTTTAAATTTTTAAAAAGAGGAGTAGAAAAAAATAAGATGAGAATAAAAAATACAAATAAATTAAGATTTTGAAAAAAATGAAATAATAAGAAGAAGATAAGAGTGATAAAATGCACATAAACTATGATTCCGGCATGTGATTGCTAATTTCCATACAGTCCTTTCATGAGCCAAATTCATAGATATATCCCACTTCATGTCTGGCTTCACCGCCTCCGGCATGTCAGCCTTAGTCGTCCTCTATCTTTTCTAATATTTTCCCTACCCTCTAGAATATCTTTGTTAACCGGTGCTTCTGGAGTTCTCCGCTGAATATGCTCAAACCATCATAGTCGATATTGGACAAGTTTCTACTCAATTGATGTCACCCTATCCTATCACGTACCACCTCATTTCTAATTCGGTCTCTTCTTATGTGATAGCACATCCATCGTAACATGCGCATTTCTGCAACATTCATTTGTTGGATATGTTGCCTTTTAGTGGATCAACATTCCGCCCTATAAAGTATTACATGCCTGATCACCGTCCTATAGAACTTCCCTTTCAGTTTTCGTGAGACCTTGTCATATAAGATTCTAGATGCTTGATGTCACTTGATCCATCGACCTTGATGCTGTGGCAAACATACTCGTCAATATCACCATTGCTTTATAATATTGACCCTAAATATTGAAATGGATCACTCATAGGTATTATTTGTCCTTTAACATTTACCTCTTTGCACCCAACATCACTAAAGTTGCACTTCATATACTCAATCTAGGTCCTACTAAGTCTAAACCTCTTGGACTCTAAAATTTGCCTCCATAGCTCTAGCTTTATCAAAGTCATCCCTAATCTCATTTACCACACTACATCATCTGCAAAGAGCATATGCCAAAAGGTTTCAAATACAGTCAAATTATTTGTGGACAAAGCCCATTACAATAAATTGTACAGCCAATAGCAAACCAAATAACAACACATTTATCAGCATGGATCACAGTACAAAGCAGCTCTCATGTTGAGCTGTACAATACATCAGTCATAGGTAAAACTCAGTGTTAGAGAATTTGAACTGATCATCGACTGCAATCACACCGAAACAAAAGCTATGTGTTAAAAAAAAACGTACAAACAATGTTTGATGCACGTGAGATGATTCACCGCAACAAGAAACCACAAGTAAGCCATCTAAAGCAACTCCCGCAGATTACTGAAAGTGCATCTAGGTTCCCCGTGGGTTTTGGATGATTGATGACGACAATTAAGTCGCTAATGAGCTCAAGTGATCTTAGCACAGGTGTGGACTCGATCGGAGACGCAAACCCTCAAAAAGGAAAAGGAAGGAAACGGAGTCAACTCGAAGCGTGGAAACTAGGGTTTCTAGCGTGTTGAGTTAGACTAGCCGTAGAAATAGGAGGGTGCGTGTGTAAAGTGCATTGAGATCAAGTTTGGGAGCTCAAAGTGTTTTAGAGGTCAAACCCCTTGAGAGAAAAGAGTGGAAAAGCAGTCTGGCAGTAGGGCCGGACTAGTCCGTGCAGGTGGCCGGACTAGTCCGTCCCTGGCCGGCCAAGTCCGTTGTCGGCCGGACCAGAAGGGTCTGACTGAGATCGGACTAGTCCGTTCATGGCCGCACTAGTCCGGATAGCAGTGAGTGGGTTTTGGGGACTAAGTCTCAAAACCACGGACTTGTCCGTTTTAGACCGGACCAAGAGGTCCTGAGTGAGAACGGACTAGTCCGCCCGTGGGGCCGGACTAGTCCGGGTTGGTGTGTTGAAAGTGGTCCTGTGGCTAAGTCTGGGAGGACCGGACTAGTCCGCCCTTGGGGCCGGACTAGTCCGTGGTCCTCAGACTAGTCCGTTTTCGCGCGGAGCAAAAGGCTCTGTGTGAGATCGGACTAGTCCGGTGGTGACCGGACTAGTCCGTTGTTGAAGTGACCGTTTGAATTTGAAGTTTGGCGGGTAGTGTGACGATAGCGTGTCAGCTGTCGGGGCCTGACAAGAGGTCAGTGGTCCCCTAGGCCGGACTAGTCCGGGCCTGAGGCCGGACTAGTCCGCCCTTCTGCTGAAGTCAGCAGTATGGTCTTGGGACCTCTATAAATAGAGGTCCCCTGGGTTCTTTTGAACCAACTCTTGAACACTCTTGAACCCTAGCGCCGCCACAGCCAACTTGGAGCACTCTTAAGCCTCTTTCTTGCCAACTTTCCCTCTAAAACTAATTCTTGTGTGGATTAGGGTTTAGTGAGGTGGAGAAGAGGAAGAACATCGCGCTTGTGCTCCCGGTTTGATCTCTTGCACTCATTAAGTCTTTGTGAGCTGTGTGTTGAGTGTGTTTTGCGTTGTTGATCATCTTTGTGGTGTGGGAGCCTCAGATTGTGAGAAGCCCCAACGAATCTTGTATTCACACTTTGAGATAGTGGAGAACCAAGTTAGGCCCGTGCGGTAAACTTGGTGAGGGAAGGGTTGGTGAACCCGGTCCTTTGTGGACTCCTCAACGGGGAGTAGATTCTTGTGTGGAATCGAACCTCGGGATAAAATTCCTGGTGTCTTCGTGTTCTTCGCATTTTGTTTATCACTTACTTCGTTCTAGGGTTGCTAGTCTTGTTTTGAGCCTCACATTGTTTAATCTTGTTAAAACCTGACTCACTCTTGTGTTGATAGATTCTAAACTTGTATTAAACATATCCTCACCTGTAGCCTCGAGAAAATCCCCATAAAACTTGCTAGAGACACTTTTTAGGGATCTTCACGCAGGCTGACCGGACTAGTCCGCCCCCAGACCGGACTAGTCCACCCCTTGTGATTTAATCTCGTTTTATTAAGTCATTTGCAGGTCGATTAGCCTATTCATCCCCCCCTCTAGGCAACTTTCAATTGGTATCAGAGCGGGACTCTCCACAAAGAGTCTAACAACTCGGAGAGATGGCCGGAGTGGTGTTTGAAGAGGTGTCGACCAACGACTCTCAACCGACACGTGAGGAGACAATGGCTTATCAAGACAAGCCAACGGATGATGAGGAGACTCGCCAGCTCAAGGCAAAGCTCCGGGAGAAGTTGAAGATTGCTGTGGTTGAGCCGTCAAGCTCATCAAGTGGTGGCGGCGGGGTCAACTACAACCGACAAGGGTTCAACTATGAACGCCTTGCCTCCAACAACCACTACCTCTCCATCCCATTGGGGAAACCTCCTCAATTCGATGGAACCGACTACGGGATGTGGAAACACAACATGAAGATCCACCTCGTGTCACTCAATCCGGCATTGTGGCAAATTGTCATGACGGGGGTGGAGATCCCGAAGGATGAGGACAACATCACGCAAGAACAAGCCATCCTCATCCACCGCAACGCTCAAGCTGCGGGTGTGATTATCTCATCTCTCTCAAGAGATGAGTTCAACCGCGTCGATGGTCTTGAGGTGGCCAAAGACATATGGAATACCCTCAAGACAGCGCATGAAGGAAATCGGGTAGTCAAGGAGGCCAAGATCGAGCTCATCGAAGGAGAGCTTGGGAGATTCGCCATCTTGGATGGTGAATCCCCTCAAGACATGTACAACCGGTTGAAGGTGCTTATCAACAAGAGCCGATCATATGGCTGCACCAAGTGGACCGACCACGAGGTTGTGAAGAGGATGATCCGGGCGTTTATGCCTAGGAACGTCGCCCTTTGCTCCATGATTCGAGAAAGCCCGGGGTTCACTCAAATGACCCCAGAGGAGGTCCTTGGTAGGATCATTAACCACGAGATCATGGAGAAGGAGGCACTCTTCTACAACGACCTTCAGAAATTCACCGCCTCCAAGATGAAGAACGTTGCACTCAAGGCAACACCCTCTTCGAAGGAACAAGAGGAAAGTGATGAGGAGAGCCTCGACACCGATGAGGAAGAGGCCTTCTTCATCAACAAGTTTAGGAGAATGATGAGGAGGAAGAAAGGTGGATACAACCATGAGGGCAAAGGGAAGGAAAGAGCAAGGCCCAAATCAAAAAGGTCTTGCTACAATTGTGGCGAGTATGGGCACTTCATCGCTGATTGCCCACATGAAGAAGCGAAGAAGAAGAAGGAGGGCAAGCCTCAAGACAAGAAATTTTTCAAGAAGAAGAGGCCCTCCGGACAAGCACACTTGGGGAAGGAGTGGGACTCTAACGATGAGTCCTCCTCCGAAGAAGAAGAGGAGAAGATGGCCACCATAGCCATCGGGAGGAGCTCCAAGGGAAGCAAGCTCTTCCCCAACCTCAACGACGACTACAAACCTACTTGCCTCATGGCAAGGGAGGGAAAGAGAAAGGTAACATCTCATCCCTCCTCCACAACCTCCTCTCAAGACGAATTTGATAGTGCTAGTGAGAATGAACACATGTTTAAGGACATAAGCAAAAGCACCTTGCGAAGGATGAAATTGCTTATGGATGAGATCTTTGAGAAGGAGGATCTCATCAATAGACAAGAGGACATGCTCATCCTTGAGAAGGAGAGATGTCGAGAGCTTGATGAGCTCCTTGAGCTCGAAAGAGAGAAGAGCAAGGCATTGGAACATGAACTTGCTCTAAGTAAGAAAACGTGTTCAAGTCTTGAGGAAAAGACAATTGAGCTCAAGGATGAACTTGGGAACTTGTCAAAAGTTAACAAAATCCTTGAGTCTCAAGCTGAGTCTCTCAAGAACAATGTAGCCTCTTCCTCCAAGAGCTCAACCGTCTCAAAAGCCTCATCCAATGCAACTCCGTCTTGCAAGTGCTCTAACTTAATCCTTAAGCTTAAGGATGAACTCAACTTAGCACAAGGCAAGCAAGCACCTAAGGGTGCCATCTTTGACAAGGAGAAGGTGGCGTATGCACGAAGTGCATACACCAACACAAGACCTCCCCATGTCAAGGATGGTCTTGGCTATACTAGAGGTGGAAGGCATAACGCCAAAACCTCCAAGTATGGCAAAAACATGATTGTCTTTATTAAGGGGAGTTCATCCCCAACTAAAATTGAAAAGAACTCATACTCTAGCAACAAATTGCCTAAATCTGAATCGCATCCTCTATTCCATGATTTTGATGCATCCTATGTGCTAAAGAGGAACAAACACGGCAAAGTGTTTGCTAGATATGTTGGGCCACTCCGCAAGAGCCCCAAGCCTTGCGTGTGGGTGCCCAAATGCCTAACTACTAACGTGAGAGGACCCAACTCCGCTTGGGTACCTAAAAGGAAGGCATAAACTTGTTTTGTAGGCATACTCCTCCGGTGGATCGAAATGGGTGTTGGATAGCGGATGTACCAACCACATGACCGGAGAGAGGAGCATGTTCATAGAGTATGAGGAGAACGAGGACCCAAGTGAAGGAATTTTCTTTGGGGATAATAGCCAAGGGAAAATCCTTGGCTCCGGTAAAATTGCTATCTCCTCTTCGCATACCTTATCTAATGTTTTGCATGTTGATTCCCTAGACTATAATCTCCTATCCATATCACAGCTTTGTGATAAAGGATATAAGTGTGTCTTTTCTAGTGAGGGTGTGAATGTTCTCAGAGAGGGTAATGACTCAATAGCCTTTAAGGGAGTGCTCAAGGGAAAGCTCTATCTTGTGGATTTTACCACGGATAAAGCTCAACTTGACACATGCTTAATGGCAAAAGCCAACATGGGATGGCTTTGGCATAGAAGGCTAGCCCACGTTGGAATGAGGAACCTTCAAAAACTCCTTAAAGGAGAGCACGTTCGTGGCCTAAAGGATGTGGTATTTGAAAAGGATAGGCCATGTGGTGACTGTCAAGCGGGAAAGCAAGTAGGAGCTCAACACCCCTCTAAGAATGTCATGACGACAACTAGACCTTTGGAGTTACTCCATATGGATCTTTTTGGCCCCATTGCTTACATTAGCATCAGTGGCAACAAGTATGGTCTAGTTATCGTTGATGACTTCTCTAGATACTCTTGGGTGTTCTTCTTGCATGATAAGAGTGAAACCCCCGGTGTCCTCAAGAAATTCCTAAGGAGAGCTCAAAATGAGTTCACCTTGAGGATAAAGGCTATAAGGAGTGATAATGGCACCGAATTCAAGAACATGCAAGTAGAAGAGTTCCTAGATGAGGAAGGCATCAAGCATGAGTTTTCCGCTCCCTATTCTCCACAACAAAATGGAATTGCCGAAAGAAAGAATAGGACGCTCATTGAGATGTCAAGGACAATGCTAGATGAGTACAAAACATCGGACCGGTTTTGGGCGGAAGCGGTTAACACCGCTTGCCATGCCATAAACCGATTGTACCTTCATCGCCTCCTCAAGAAGACTCCTTATGAGCTTCTCGTTGGTAAGAAACCCAATGTCTCTTACTTTCGTGTTTTTGGTAGCAAGTGTTATATCCTCAACAAGAAGCCTAGAACTTCGAAGTTTGCTTCAAAGTCCGATGAAGGTTTCTTGCTTGGATATGACTCAAACACTCATGCATACCGTGTGTTCAACAAATCCTCCGGAATTGTTGAAGTGGCACGTGACGTGGTGTTTGACGAAACCAACGGCTCTCAAGTGGAGCAAGTTGATCAACATGTCCTTGATCAAGAGGAACCTCCACTAGAAGCTCTAAGGAGAATGACACTTGGAGATGTTCGCCCACAAGAACCATCCCAAAGCCCAAGTGACCATCATCATTATGAAGTAGGTCAAACCCCCATTGGACAAGTTGGAGATCCACTAGATACTCCCCAAAACAGTAATAGGAATGAAGATCAAGGGGGAGGCTTGGATCAAGGGGGAGACCAAAGTGAAGAAGATGAATCAAGTGATTCAAGAGCTCAACCTCCGCATCCCCGTGTTCATCAAAGTGTTCAACGGGATCATCCCGTTGATAACATTCTAGGAGATATCACAAGAGGAGTAACAACACGTTCACGTGTTGCAAACTTTTGTGAGCATTTCTCCTTTGTCTCATTCTTGGAACCCCATAAGGTTGAAGATGCTTTAAGAGATCCGGATTGGGTAGTTGCCATGCAAGAAGAGCTCAATAACTTTGAAAGGAACAAGGTTTGGGAACTTGTCAAGCGCCCACAAGCTAATGTTGTTGGAACCAAGTGGGTGTTCCGCAACAAACAAGATGAGCATGGCATGGTAACTAGGAACAAGGCACGGCTTGTGGCAAAAGGGTACTCACAAGTCGAAGGATTGGATTTTGATGAGACATTTGCTCCCGTAGCTAGGCTTGAGTCAATTCGGATATTACTAGCCTTTGCTACTCACCATGACTTCAAGCTCTACCAAATGGATGTTAAGAGTGCATTCCTTAATGGCCCAATCAAGGAAGAAGTTTATGTAGAGCAACCTCCAGGGTTTGAAGACCAAGACTATCCTAACCACGTTTACAAATTGCGAAAGGCTCTTTATGGCCTCAAGCAAGCTCCTAGAGCTTGGTATGAGTGCCTAAGAGACTTTCTAGTTGAAAATGGTTTTAGGATAGGCAAAGCGGATTATACCCTTTTCACAAAGCACTTCAACGAAGATCTTTTTGTGTGCCAAATATATGTGGATGACATCATATTTGGTTCCACAAATAAGGTGTTTTGTGATGAGTTCTCCAAGATAATGACGGAGAGGTTTGAAATGTCCATGATGGGTGAGTTGAAGTTCTTTCTAGGATTTCAAGTAAAACAACTCAAAGAAGGGACGTTCATAAGTCAAACTAAGTATACACAAGATATTCTAAGGAAGTTTGACATGGATAAGGCAAAACCCATCAAAACCCCTATGGGGACAAATGGACACCTAGACCTAAATGAGGATGGTCCTAGTGTGGATCAAAAGTTATATAGGTCTATGATTGGTTCACTTCTCTATCTTTGTGCATCTAGGCCCGATATCATGCTAAGTGTGTGTATGTGTGCACGCTTTCAAGCGGCACCTAAGGCTTGTCATTTGACCGCCGTTAAAAGGATCTTGAGATATCTAGTACACACACCCTCCCTAGGACTTTGGTACCCTAAAGGATCTAAGTTTAACCTCATTGGATATTCTGATGCGGACTATGCGGGGTGCAAAGTCGATAGGAAGAGCACATCGGGTACATGCCAATTCTTAGGTCGATCTCTAGTGTCTTGGTCCTCCAAGAAGCAAAACTCTATTGCTCTATCCACCGCCGAAGCGGAATATGTTGCAGCCGGAAGTTGTTGTGCACAACTTCTCTGGATGCGACAAACCCTTAGGGATTATGGGATTAACTTGCGCAACATTCCACTCTTGTGTGACAACGAGAGTGCCATCAAGATAGCCCATAATCCGGTGGAGCACTCTAGGACTAAACACATAGACATTCGACACCATTTCTTGCGAGATCACTCAATGAAAGGAGACATCGTAATTTCTCATGTGAGGACGGAACATCAACTAGCGGATATCTTCACCAAGCCTCTTGATGAGAAGCGTTTCTGTGAGCTAAGAAGTGAGCTCAACATTTTGGATTCTAGGAATGTGGCTTAAAACTCATTCCTCCCTTTTTGAGCAATTTTTGAAAAACTCTTCTCAATCATGATTTCTCTTCAAAATCCGTTTGAGAAAACTATTTCTTGAAAATTGATCATGCTTGTGTCATGTTTATCTTCAATAATCTTGTTTGCATTGCTAGTTGTCCAAAAGGACAAGTGATTGGAGGGCAAAGCTCTAAAATAAAATTTTTCAGCCTAGTCGGACCGGACTAGTCCGCCCCTTGGACGGACAAGTCTGGGTCCAGACTAGTCCGCGGCTAGTCCGCATACCGGACTAGTCCGGAGGCAGACTAGTCCGTGTCTGGTCCGCGCACCGGACTAGTCCGTCCTGGCACAGGACTAGTCCGGCCCTTGGGGGCTTAAACCCCCAGGGTCGGCCCAGACCCCTCTTCTTCCTCCCACTCGCGCCTCTCCCTCTCCCACGCTCAAGCAACCGCCTTTTTGGCGATTTTCGCTCCATCCACCAAATCTCGATTCCAATCCGTGCATTGGAGCCCTTGGGAGTGAGGGATCGTTTTCCCCGCGCTTCACCTTCGCAATCCATCGTCGATTTCGTCGATTCTCGCGGATTCAAGAAGGTATTCTAGCTTTTTCAAAAACTTTCCCCATTTTTGATTCTTTAGGTTTTTGATAGGAACACCTTCATAGATATTGCTCCATATACCCTTGTGATCATAGCCTAGGAGTATTGCGCGCTGATCCGAAGTTTTTTCGATGATTCGATTAGGGTTAGGGTTTATCCTGTGCGACCCGGACAAGTCCGGCCCCTGGCGGACAAGTCCGCCCTGCGGACTAGTCCGCCCCCAGGGCGGACAAGTCCGGTTTGCACAGAGCAAACCCTAATCCTAGTCCTCTCTCGAGACTTCTTCCGCAATGCTCCCTCTCCTTGGACTCATACCTTCATCTCTGTATGCTTTTCGCAGCATGTCGAACTCGGAGCGTTCCCCTCCTCGTCCCAACCCCGAGGGGCGAACCAAAGCTCAAATTGTCGAGGCAAGAACCAAAGCTGCGCTCATAGAAGCGCAAAAGGCAAAGGAACAGAGGCGGCTGAAGGCACTCGAAGCCTCCAAAGTTGCCGCGAGCATCTACAATGAGGAAGAAGCCATAGCTCGAGCAACCGCAGAGTCCCTCAATGAGCTGAGGAAGAAGAAAAGGGAAGACAGGGAGGCTCACAACTCCAGGGCCGCTGAGGCCAATGCTCCCAAAAGGAAAAGACTCGTCACTGCCGACGAGAAGGCAAAGGGCAAGGAGCAAGCCCCGAGGGAAGAAGAGCCAAGGGTCGAGCGTGACCCTAAGAAAGGAAAGGCTCCGGCTCCAGTCGAGCCGAAGAAGAAGAAGCCCTCCATCAAGGTGCCAGCCAAGAAGGCACCCGGAGGAGTTTTGATTCGTGAACAAGGGAAAGCTCAGGCTGTTGGCCCTCTGGTGATGCACAGTCCAGCACGTAATCCAAACCGTCAGCCCAACCTCTCAGCTAACACTTTCAAAGGAAAAGGAGCTGAGAAGGCCAGGAGGCTCAGAGACGAGAATGTCTATAGGTATGAGAGGTCCACCGCCGACCCTCGGTTCTGGTGTGACTTCCACTGCGATTACTATCGCCTTGTCTACATGAAGATGAAGACTCCTGTGACTGATGCCCAGTGGGTTGACTGGGACTACATGGCTCAGAAGAAGCATGCTGCATTTGATGCTGTGATCAATGCAGCGGAACGACATGGAATCAAGGATATCATTGGTTTCCAGTACGACTGGAACATTGAGGTGATTGTCCAGTTCTACACAACCGTCTACTTTCACTCCTTTGGCAATCGCCGGATGACATGGATGACACATGGAGAGCAGTACACTGTCACATTTGAAGACTTTGCCAAGATTCTAGGATTGGAGGAACACCTTGAGCATGAGATCATCATCTCTAACCTCAAGGCCCTAGATCGAGATGCCCTTGACTTCATGTATCCAGACCATCTTCCTTATGAGGCAGGACTGGCAAGAAATATCAAGCCATTTTTCAGTGTGCTCAACCGCCTCCTTCGGAAGACCATTGCCCCGAAGGATGGAGATGCCGGAGTCATCCAGGGCAACTTGAGGCATTTGCTTGTGCTGATAGATGGGGAAGAAAGCTTCAACTTAGCTGAGTACATCTTTGATGATATCTTCAATATATCTCATACCCCCAACAGGTCTTGTGGCTATGCTCCTTATGTGATGTGCCTAATTGAGAAAGTCTCCGGAATTACCTTCCAGAAGGATGTCTCACATAAGAGACTGCGTCCTCAGATTCCCCCACCTCTGCCTGTTCCTCCTCGTCGCAAGAATGCAGATCCTCCATCTTGCCCCGTGGCACCCCCGTCTCCACCTCCGCCTCAATCCATGAGTGCCTTCTTCAAATGCTTCAAGGAGATCTTCACTTCTTGCCGGAAGCAAGAGATCCGCGCTCAAAGGGCACACAAGCGTCAAGAAAAATATCTTAAGGCGGTGTGCGACAAGCTGGAGGTCCCAATGTCCTCTCCGGAAGTGAGTGATGGGGATATCACTCCCTTCCCCAACTTCACCGCCGATGAGCTCGCCCAGCTCCAAGAGGATGGAAGCTCCTCTCGGGCTGCTCCCTCGGCAAGGAACTCCGACGAAGACGACGACGATTCCGAGGCCACGGAGAGTGGAAGTGGCGAAGACGAGGACTAGTTCGTAGATCTTTGTTCCCCTCCCCTTTTTCTTTTCCATTTTGGTGCCTTGATGCCAAAGGGGGAGAGTTAAGGGGGAGTTAATCGTTTGTGGATGTGTTTGTGATTTATGGACCTGTTTTGTAATATATTCCTGTTCTTGGATGTTTACATTTGTGCAAGACTTGTCAATGTCGTTTAATCTCAATATAATGCTCTAATTGTTAATCCTTTGATTATATTGATGCTCTTCATGTCTTGTCACAATTGTTGAACACATCACGTAGGCACCCCACCATAACGTGTGTGGGTATGAAAGATCTCCTCCACCTCTTTTACATGTTGCATACATTAAGGGGGAGTCATTCATACGCACACAAGTTATGAAAACCAATTTCCATACTCTTAATTGTTGAAGGACTTAATGTGTTGTCATCAATCACCAAAAAGGGGGAGATTGAAAGTGCATCTAGGTTCCCCGTGGGTTTTGGATGATTGATGACGACAATTAAGTCGCTAATGAGCTCAAGTGATCTTAGCACAGGTGTGGACTCGATCGGAGACGCAAACCCTCAAAAAGGAAAAGGAAGGAAACGGAGTCAACTCGAAGCGTGGAAACTAGGGTTTCTAGCGTGTTGAGTTAGACTAGCCGTAGAAATAGGAGGGTGCGTGTGTAAAGCATTGAGATCAAGTTTGGGAGCTCAAAGTGTTTTAGAGGTCAAACCCCTTGAGAGAAAAGAGTGGAAAAGCAGTCTGGCAGTAGGGCCGGACTAGTCCGTGCAGGTGGCCGGACTAGTCCGTCCCTGGCCGGCCAAGTCCGTTGTCGGCCGGACCAGAAGGGTCTGACTGAGATCGGACTAGTCCGTTCATGGCCGCACTAGTCCGGATAGCAGTGAGTGGGTTTTGGGGACTAAGTCTCAAAACCACGGACTTGTCCGTTTTAGACCGGACCAAGAGGTCCTGAGTGAGAACGGACTAGTCCGCCCGTGGGGCCGGACTAGTCCGGGTTGGTGTGTTGAAAGTGGTCCTGTGGCTAAGTCTGGGAGGACTGGACTAGTCCGCCCTTGGGGCCGGACTAGTCCGTGGTCCTCAGACTAGTCTGTTTTCGCGCGGAGCAAAAGGCTCTGTGTGAGATCGGACTAGTCCGGTGGTGACCGGACTAGTCCGTTGTTGAAGTGACCGTTTGAATTTGAAGTTTGGCGGGTAGTGTGACGATAGCGTGTCAGCTGTCGGGGCCTGACAAGAGGTCAGTGGTCCCCTAGGCCGGACTAGTCCGGGCCTGAGGTCGGACTAGTCCGCCCTTCTGCTGAAGTCAGCAGTATGGGCTTGGGACCTCTATAAATAGAGGTCCCCTGGGTTCTTTTGAACCAACTCTTGAACACTCTTGAACCCTAGCGCCGCCACAGCCAACTTGGAGCACTCTTAAGCCTCTTTCTTGCCAACTTTCCCTCTAAAACTAATTCTTGTGTGGATTAGGGTTTAGTGAGGTGGAGGAGAGGAAGAACATCGCGCTTGTGCTCCCGGTTTGATCTCTTGCACTCATTAAGTCTTTGTGAGCTGTGTGTTGAGTGTGTTTTGCGTTGTTGATCATCTTTGTGGTGTGGGAGCCTCAGATTGTGAGAAGCCCCAACGAATCTTGTATTCACACTTTGAGATAGTGGAGAACCAAGTTAGGCCCGTGCGGTAAACTTGGTGAGGGAAGGGTTGGTGAACCCGGTCCTTTGTGGACTCCTCAACGGGGAGTAGATTCTTGTGTGGAATCGAACCTCGGGATAAAATTCCTGGTGTCTCCGTGTTCTTCGCATTTTGTTTATCACTTACTTCGTTTTAGGGTTGCTAGTCTTGTTTTGAGCCTCACATTGTTTAATCTTGTTAAAACCTGACTCACTCTTGTGTTGATAGATTCTAAACTTGTATTAAACATATCCTCACCTGTAGCCTCGAGAAAATCCCCTTAAAACTTGCTAGAGACACTTTTTAGGGATCTTCACGCAGGCTGACCGGACTAGTCCGCCCCCAGACCGGACTAGTCCGCCCCCTGTGATTTAATCTCGTTTTATTAAGTCATTTGCAGGTCGATTAGCCTATTCACCCCCCCTCTAGGCAACTTTCAATTACCTATCCACTTTCCAATACCTAGACTTTCATACAGGGGTTAGAGGAGGTTCTCTAGCAGAGATCGCCTATTTCATCTCTAATATCTACAAAAAAAATCAATCTACTAAATTGAATCCATCGCCCCCAAATAAAAGAGAACCCCTCTCCCCTATACCTGTATGAATGTTCACATAACGTGTGGATGATCATGGTTAAACAATTATTTACATAATTTATATGAGATGTCACACAGTCCCATGATACATGTATTTATTTTTTGTGTGCATCAGAGACGAGTGATGCAACTTTTAAATTTTACTCATCTTTGATGTTGAATAGAAAGTCAAACAATGGAAAGTGAAACACGTCACTGCATAGACTTTGGCTAAATTTAACAGTTCATAGCTGGAAATGATCTAGCTCTCAAGGAAATACTCGTTTCATAGTAATACTTGTTCGGTCAATTGGGAAACCTTGTTTCAAAATATCTATTCATTAACGGGGAAAACAAGCATAAAGCAACATTTTTTCACATTCTAATCTTGCCCCTTCTATAATGATATGAAGAGGTTAAATAATTGTTGCATATTGTATTAACTTATGACAATGTACTTCATCCGTCTAAAAAAGTTTGTAGCTTTATAGTTCATTTTTGAACTACAAAGTGAGAAGTTTTTTGGGACGGACGGAGTACTACATGTATGATCAACATACAGATTGATCTGCACGTATCCTGATCTGTTGTCTCTCTAGCCCCATCTACCTCGTATGTTTTTGACTTTTTTCCCATGATAGAACACAAAAGGACAAATACTCCATCCGTTTTGTAATAAGTGGCATTCCATACAAACCAATTCAACTAAAAATAAACTGCAAATGGTTGTCCTAACTGTTGAAATAATCTTGTTTTCTAGAATATTCTAGAGGAGAGTCAAAATTAGTTTTAGGGAAGAGTCCTAGTACAAGTATAGATAAGAGTCCTAATTAGGTTATAGATAGAGTTTGAGACAGGTGTGTTAGATAGAGTCCAAATAGATTTGAGTTTGATCTTATCTGTAAGAGGTCTATATATAGTTGGGCACCCTAAGGAATAAATCAGACCAATTTATTATTGAAAATTCCGAGTAGTTTTTTTGTGCGGATTTCCAACATTTGGTATTAGATCTAGGTTACGGATATGTGTGCTGCCCCTGGGAGGGCGATTCCTGGGGGCGGTCAGAGGTAGCGCGATCACGGGGAAGAAGGATTCCAGGACAAAATCGGTGTGGATTCGCTGGCGAATCGATAGAGGCAAGTTGTATGTAGTGATTTCGCCACGGGTTGGGCGAAATCGGCGCGCAGGTGGAGCGAGAAGTCGCAGCTTCCAATGATTCAGAGGTGGAATCTGCTGTTCGCGACGCGGATCCGAGTCGCATTGGGCGCGGCTCGAGGTAGGCGCAGCCGGCGGAATCATCAGACATCGACGAATCACGGCGGACAGGCTCCAATCACACGAATCGAGGCAGAGGCGGCGGACGGGGACGCGCGAGCGGCGGCGTCGGCATCGACCATCGGGGCTCGAAGGTGGGTCCCGACGTCTTCGTCTCGGTGGGACTCCGTGGCTGCTAAACCGTGAGGATCTGAGCTGCGTGCTTCAGCTGGCGGCGGCACCATGAACCCTAGCTGGGAAAGAAGACAGAGGCTAGGTGGGCCCAAGGCATAGATGCAGTACTGGTTTCAGTTGGGCACATGGTCTTGTTCACTGGGTTAAGGACCTCACTCACGTGCTGTAGCTGGGCCTGCCTAGTGGGTATGGGTCCGGTGAAACACGTTGACACAAGACTACAGGAGCAAGATTTTTGGGCTGCGTACTGGGCTTGGGCTAGGGCTAGTGGGCCCATACAGTTTTGGTATTAGTTACGTACAAGAGAGGTGTACCTTTAGACGTGGCAGCTGTGGTTTACGTTAACGGAGGTGACCTTGAGAAGAGATGTGCTCGAGATGAAGATGTGACCATCTTGAGCGTATGATCGGAATGAAGATGTGTCCATTTTGATTTGTGTGCAGGATAAAGATGTGTCCAACCTAAACTCGCGAGCAAGATGAAGATGAGCCCATCCTGGGGTTAAAGATGTGCCCAATCCAAAGGTGATCGGGGTGTAGATGTGTCTGTCCCGAGGTCGTGTGCGGTATGAAAATGAGTCCATCATGAGGTTGAAGATGCGTCCAACCTGAATTTGTGCGCGTGGTGCAGATGTGCCCATCCCAGGGATGAAGATGTGTTCATCCTAAAATTGTGCAGGGTGAAGATGTGACCATCCTGGGGGTGTAGTTGTGTCCACTCCAAATTAGGTGTGTTTGGGATGTAGTTGTGTCCATCCCAAGGGTATAGTTGTGTCCATCCGAAAAGTGCGTATGATGGATAGGTGTGTCTCCGTCCTAAGTGTGTCCTAGAAAACAAAATTAGAGGGTGTGTTGAAATAATCTTGTTTTCTAGAATATTCTAGAGGAGAGTCAAAATTAGTTTTAGGGAAGAGTCCTAATACAAGTATACATAAGAGTTCTAATTAGGTTGTAGATAGAGTTTGAGACAGGTGTGTTAGATAAAGTCCAAATAGATTTGAGTTTGATCTTATCTGTAAGAGGTCTATATATAGTTGGGCACCCCAAGGAATAAATCAGAGCAACTATTATTGAAAATTTCGAGTTGTTTTTTTTGTGCGGATTTCCAACACTAACAACAATTATTCTGAAACAGAGTTACAGATACGGGGGCGTTTCTCCTAGTATGTACACACAACTACGCAATTTGTTTAATTAGACACAAGTAGCATAAACTGTGGAAGTAACCAAGCTGTTACGGTTGATACGTCACCTGCACCAAAGCATAGGCGTACGGGATATACTGTTAATGAATGTACCACCTCCAGTCTCTACAGGTTATATTGAGCCATCAAAGTACTGGGAACCTTCGACCCGTTTCAAAAGACAAGAGAAGTCTCATGAATCGGTACGGATGCACTGCACAATGTATGGATAAAATTTACAACTCCGAATAATCAAATATGAAAGGAATAAAGTCAGAAGTTTCTAAAGTTAGAAGCTGCAGTGTTTGCAATCTCAAGGTGCATAGAGGGCAACAAGCATACCTTACAACAGTCGATAAAAAACAATTTAACATCCAAAAACAAGATTAACATCTAAAATAACAAATAAAAAGGACATTGATATTCTGAAAGTTACTGAGTTGTTATTACATGATCTTGCACTAGCCTCTGATTACGTAAGCTTCTTTCTACCTAGGCATCACATTCTTCTATGAATCCTCTGTTTAGGTGAAAAAGTGGCCCAAGACATCCTAAAAGAGTTCCTTTGCCCCTTTTTGCTGCTCAAGAGTCAAGAGACACCAGGAAGCAACAAAGGTAGATTTCAGCAGATACACTATCACTAAATAATGACAATGAGCACAAACAACAACCAAACCTTTGTCCCAAACAAGTTGGGGTCGGCTAGAAATAAAACCCAATAATTTAAAAAAATAAAAATAAGATAAATAAAAAATACAAATAAAATAAGATTCTACATTTTATTTATTTTAGAAATGGATTAATAAGAAAGAAGATAAGGGTAACAAAATTCGAATAAACTAAGATTTCGGCACATGAATTGCTAATTTCCATTTAGTCCTATCATGAGTCAAATCTCTAGGTATGTCCCACTCCTTTAAGTCTCGTTTCACCGCCTCCTACCATGTCAACCTTGGTCGACCTCTACCCCTCCTAAAATTTTCTCTACTCTTTATAATCCCACTGTTAACCGGTGCTTCTGGAGGTCTCCGCTGGATATGCCCAAACCACCGTAGACAATGTTGGACTAGCTTCTCCTCAATCAGTGTCACCCCCTACCCTATCACGTATCACCTCGTTCCTAATTTTGTCTCTTCTTGTGTGACCGCACATCCACCGTAGCATGCACATCTCTGCAACACTCATTTATTGGACATATTGCCTTTTAGTTGGCCAACATTCTGCTCCATACAGCATCGCAAGTCTGATCACCGTCCTATATAATTTTTCTTTCAATTTTTGTGGAACTTTCTTATCACATAAGATTCCAGATGCTTGTCGCCACTTCATCCACCCGATCTTGATCCTGTGGCAAAGATCTTCGTCAATATCACCATTGCTTTATAACATTGACCTTAAATATCGAAATGTGTCCCTCCTAGATACTATTTTTCCTTGTAAACTAACATTTCCATCCTTGCACCTGACATCACTAAAGTTACATCTCATATACTCGGTCTTGGTTCTACTAAGTCTAAACCCCATAGACTCTAAGATCTACCTCCATAGCTCCAATTTTCTATCAACATCATCTCTAGTTTCATCTACCAACACTACATCATCAGCAAAGAGCATACACCAAGGGATATTTCCTTGTATATCCTTCGACACCTCATCCATCACTAAGTGTTGGAATGTATATGTACCTGTAGGTGTTTTGGGCTAGGCCCATATACCAGCCCACCCTAGGGGTCTATATATATGTACGAGTTAATTAATCAAGTCATTATTCCCTTTATAATGGTATCATTAGCCTGGTTACCCTAACCCTAGCCCACCTCCTAGCCGCCGCCCTATGGCGCCAGCAACCCAGCCGCCGCTGGCCGCTCCTCTCCCCTAGACCGGCACGCCCCCACCCTAGCCACTGCCGACCGCCCCCTCCTTCCCTTGTGCTGACGCGCCCCTAAGCTAGTTGCCGCCTCCCTCCCCTGGCCGGCGCGCCCCCACCCCAGCTGTCGCCGGCCGCCGCCTCCTCCCTGGCTGGCGCACCCCTGGCCGGCGCCGTCCACACCCTGGTCGCCGCTCCTCGGGCCGGCGTTGTCTCCTCCCTGGCCGCCACTCCTCTGGCCGGCGTCGCCCCCTCCCTGGCCGCCGCCCCTTCGGCCGGCGTCCCCTTGGCCAAAGCTCCCATGGCTGACGCCCCTCTAGACGGTGCGCCTGCCATTGGTCCGGCAGCGGGCGCGCCCCTCGTCACCATGGCTCGCCCTGAGTACGGCGCCGCGACTGGTCCGGCCACCGGCGGCTTACTCACCGACCCCACTGCCCTCGCCTTCATGACAGGCCCCGGACCAGATGGATCTGTTGTTGGCGCCACCGCTACTCCTAGCGCGGCCACCGACCTACTCTATGGCGTTGACAGCATCACCTTTGCGGCTTTGGCTGCCTCTCGCGAGCGCGAGCGGGCACTTGCTCTCGCACTAGAGCAGGAGCGTGCTTCACTAGCCGCTCTCTCTCACCAAATCCAGGAGGGTGCTCACCGGTCGTCGAATGCTGTGTACGAGCCTTCATCCGATGTTGGTGTGTGCTCTGCGTATTCGGCGTCTCTCGCTGCCGCTCTGCATGCCCAGGGTGCTAGAGTTCAGAACATCCGGACGCTTGTGTCGACCGTCCTCAGTTCTAACTCCACTGCCTACGCCCGCTGGCATCACATGTTCCTTCTCACGTTGAGGCGGTACCAGCTTGAGTACCACGTCCAGCGGGAGGACTCCCCGTATGGATCAGCATGGACAGCCTGGTCCTTGCTTGGATCCTTGGGTCCCTCTTCGACGAGCTACATGACCTGGTCGTGCAGCGCGGTGGTGGTACTACGCGCCGGGCGTGGCTGGTGCTTGAGCATCAATTCTTGGGGAACCGTGCGACTCGGGCTCTCAATATCAACACACGGTTCCATAATACGGTCAAGGGTGACCGCACCATCTCCGCCTACCGCGGGGAGATGAAGAGCATGACTGATGCTCTGCGTGATCTTGGAGAGCCGATCGTTGATAGCACACTCGTTCTTCAGTTCCTTTAGGGCCTGAATGAGTGCTACAGCCACCTCCATTCATGGCTTCTTCGTGTGGAGCCGCCACCGACCTTTGAGAAGGTCTGGTCTGATCTTAAGCTCGAGGAGATCACGAATGGTGGCCCTACTGGCTCAGAGCCAGCCACAACCTTCTATGGCTCTGGGCAGTCCTCACGACCACCTACTTCCAGTGGACCACATCCGAGACCACCTACTTCGTCTACTGCCCCAGGTGCCCCTGCAGGCTCTGGGGGTGGTAATCGTCGACGCCACGGGAAGCGCGGCGAACGAGGTGCTGATGTTGGTAGCACCTCTGCGTATGCTCCTGCACCTGCCTTTGCTCCTGGAGATGGTAGTGGTGGCACCGGTCAGGGAGGTGCACTCTGACCCACACCCTACAACCCGTGGACCGGCCAGACCTTCATGTGGCATGGACCGTCACCGGGTCTTCCTTCTCCACGCCAGCCACGTCCTCAGCCGGCGTATGTGGACCACTCGGGCTTTGGTGGTCACGCCTATCCTGCAGGTGAGTCGTCGACTCAGACCTACGGGGGCACTGCCTACCCCGCTGAGTACTCGGAGCTGCCAGCCCGCTCCAGGAGCCGCCCCTGAGGTGGGATCGTCAGGACCTGGCGTCTTCCTTCAGCACCATGCACCTCACACCACCTGCTACTGACTGGGTGGCTGATTCCGGAGCTTCATACCATAGCAATCCTGATGCTGGTATACTCTCTTCTACACCCCCCCTCCTTTGTTTCCTTCATCTATCGTTGTCAGGAATGGGTATGTTCTTCCGGTCACCTCAGTAGGTGACTCGGGATCTCCGGGTTCTTTTCAGTTTAACAATATTCTTGTTGCTCCGGATATCATTCAGAACCTGCTTTCTATTCGTCGTTTTACCACTAATAATAGTGTTTCTGTTGAGTTTGATCCTTTTGGTTTGTCTGTGAAGGATCTTTCCACCCGGCGTCTTCTTCTTCGATGTGATAGTCCGGGACCTCTGTACACGCTTCGACTTCCTACTTCCACTGCGTCTCCGTCTTTTGCTCTGGCTACGACAGCTTCGTCCACCACTTGGCACCGTCGGCTTGGTCATCCTGGTGTTGATGCTATGTCCAAGCTGTCTAGTAGTTCAATTATCTTGTGTACTAGGGCACACATGAGTCTTTATGTCATGCTTGTCAGCTTGGTCTCCATGTTAGGCTTCCTTTTCCTACCATTCACTGTGATTTGTGTACATCTCCTATTACCAGTGTTTCTGGTTTTAAATATTACTTGGTGATCATTGATGATTTCTCGCATTTTTCCTGGACGTTTCCCTTACGATTGAAGTCTGAGACCTATGTCACTCTCTCTCACTTCTTTGTTTGGGTTTCCACTCAGTTTGGACACACTGTCCGTGCTTTACAGTGTGATAGCGGACGAGAGTTTGACAACTCAACGCTCTGTAATTTTTTACTCGCACATGGCGTCCATTTGCGAATGTCTTGTCCATATACCTTTCCCCAAAATGGCAAGGCAGAGCATATGATTCGCACCACTAATGATGTCATGCGCTCCCTGATATTTCAAGCTTCTGTTCCTGCTCGATATTGGGTAAAGGATCTCCACACTTTCACCTTTCTTATTAATCGCCTTCCTACCAAGTCGATTCGAGCACCTACTCCGTATTTTGCCTTGTATGGCACCACCCCACTTTATGACCACCTTTGATTTTTTGGGTGTGCTTGCTACCCTAACCTTTCCGCCACGGCTCCACATAAGCTTGCATCCCGCTCTACTCGGTGTTTCTTTCTTGGGTACTCTCTCGATCATAAGGGGTACCGGTGTCTTGACCTCACCACTCACTGTATCTTGATCTCTCGACACGTTGTGTTCGACGAGTCCTCCTTTCTTTTCTCCACTTCCTCCTTTGCTTCAGCTGTAGAGTTGGACTCCTTATTTTCTACTGACACCGAGGCTGCTACAGTACAGCTGCCTTGGCCTTTCTCTGCAGGTACAACACCCGTTGCGCCATGCGTGGCCCCGATGTCACCTGCTGGGACACGTGCGACTCCAGCATCCACGACGTCGACTACTGCACCCCGTGCAGTACCAACACCTCAGGCGCCACCGGCTTCACCTCTCGTGGCCCCAGCGTCTCGGTTCACTAACCCTGCACTTGTCTACCAGCGACGAGCGCGAGTTGGTGCTCAGGCTCCAGCTTCGGCGTCTTCGACCTCCACAGCCGCGCCACGCGCAGCCCCGGTGTCTTCGACCTCAATGGCCGCGCCACACGCGGCCCCGACGTCTCCGACCTCCTATGTCGCGCTAGGCATGGCCCCAGCATCTCCGACTCCTCTGTCGCGCCACGCGCGGCCCCGACGTCTCCGGCCTCCTCCGTCGCGCCACGCGCGGCCCCGTCGTCCCCAACCTCCTCTGCCACGCCACACGCAACCCCGACATCTCTGACCTCTACTGTCGCGCCACGCGTGGCTCCGGCATCTCCGGCGTCACGAGTTGCGTCACGCATGGCCACGACACCACGGTTTGCCGACCCTGCTCTTATCTACCAGCGATGAAAGCAGGTTGGTGACCCGACTCCTTCTCGTGCTGAGCCCCCAGTGTACCACCTGCCTTTGCTCCACCGAGACCCAAGGCACGTTCACCCGATGGTTACTCGACGTGCAGCTGGAGTCCTCCAGCCTGTTGAGCATTTCTTCGGGGTTGCCCTCTCATCGGCGACACCTCCACCGTCTGC
This sequence comes from Tuctoria greenei, assembly GCA_036927565.1. Taxonomy (NCBI): domain Eukaryota; kingdom Viridiplantae; phylum Streptophyta; class Magnoliopsida; order Poales; family Poaceae; genus Tuctoria; species Tuctoria greenei. The sequence continues at coordinate 24,067,519 of JAYESD010000001.1, read as the reverse complement.
CTCCTCTTCGGTATTGCCGATACCATCTTCTGTCTGTAGCGCTCTCACTAACTCTCACTAGCGTCGTGCTATGGAGGAAGAGTACGCGGCCCTACTTGCCAACCGGACGTCGGACCTTGTTCCTCGTCCCAATCGTGGAAATATTGTCACAAGCAAGTGGGTGTTCATGCATAAGAGGAAGGCAGATGGCTCCTTGGAGAGATATAAGGCTCGATGGGTACTTCGGGGCTTTACTCAGCGACCTGGAGTGGACTATGACGAGACCTTCAGTCTTGTGGTGAAGTCGGCGATGGTTCGCACCGTTCTGTCACTGGCTCTCTCGCGCTCTTGGCCTATCTACCAGCTGGATGTCAAGAACGTCTTCCTCCACGGTACTCTAACGGAGACAATGTACTACAGTCAGCCGATAGGGTTTGTTGATTCAACTCATGCAGACATGGTCTGTAAGCTGAACAAATCCTTGTACAGTCTAAAGCAGGCACCCCGAGCCTAGTACAGCGAGTTCGCCTCCTTTTTGGTCTCGCTGGGCTTTGTTGAAGCCAAGTCGGACACGTCACTGTTTGTCTATCGACGAGAGGGTGACACTGCCTACCTTTTCCTGTACGTCGATAACATTGTGCTGACAGCATCCAGTCTGTCTCTCCTTCAGCGTACTATCTCTACTTTACAGCAGGAGTTCGCCATGAAGGATCTGGGCCAGCTCCACCACTTCCTGGGGGTTGCAGTCGAGGATCGACCTGGTGGCCTGTTTCTTCACCAGCGGCAGTACTGTCTGTACATCCTCGAGCGAGCAGGCATGACTGAGTGTAAGTCGTGCTCCACGTCGGTGGATACCCAGGCTAAGGTATCTTCTGCCGATAGGACACCTATCAGTGACTCGACCGCCTACAGGAGTCTTGCAGGTGCGCTTCAGTACCTCACCTTCACTAGGTCGGACATCTCCTACGCGGTTAAGCAGGTGTGCCTTCACATGCATGACCCGCGGGAGCCGCACCTCACCGTTGTGAAGCGGATCCTCCGGTACCTGTGCGGCACCCTCGACTACAGCCTCATTATTCAACATGACTCGTCCTCAGAGTTGGTCATCGACACTGACGCTGACTGGGCGGGTTGCCCCGACACCCGTCGGTCCACCTCTGGCTACGCTGTCTTCCTGGGCGGCAAACTCATCTCCTGGTCCTCGAAACGACAGCATGTGGTGTCACGTTCGAGTGCCGAGGCGGAGTACCGCGTCGTGGCCAACAGCGTGGCTGAGGCTGCCTGGCTCCACCAGCTGCTGCAGGAGCTCCACTCCCTCGCCCCTCGGAGCACGTTCGTGTACTGCGACAACGTCAGCGCTGTCTACCTCTCCACCAACCCAGTCCATCATCAGCACACGAAGCATGTGGAGATCGACCTCCACTTCGTTCGAGAGCGGGTTGCACGTGGCGAGGTCCGGGTTCTCCACATCTCGACGACGTCACAATTCGCCGACATCTTCACGAAGGGTCTCCCGTCGTCATTGTTTTCAAAGTTTTTCTCTAGTCTCAACATCTGTTGTGGCTAGATGTTGAGACCGCGAGGGAGTGTTGGACTGTATATGTACCTGTAGGTGTTTTGGGCTAGGCCCATGTACCAGCCCACCCTAGGGGTCTATATATATGTACTCTCCCCCTTTGGGGTTAATTAATCAAGTCATTATTCCCTTTATCACTAAGGAAAAGATGTATGGACTTAAGGCTGATCCTTGGTGTAGCCCTATTGTAATAGGAAAAGTATCGGTCTCACTATCTCTTACGCGCACACTTGTCACCACATTATCGTACATATCCTTGATAAGGTTAATGTACTTTGTTGGAACTTTGTGTTTCTCTAGCGCCCACCACATGACCGGCCTTGGTACCTTATTGTATGCCTTCTCCAAGTCAATGAACACCATATATAGATCTTTTTTTGCTCCCAATACCTCTCCATAAGCTGACGGAGTAAGAAAATCGCCTCTATAGTGGACCTCCGAGGCATAAAACTAAACTGGTTTTTAGTGACATTGGTCACTTTCCTCAAGCGGTGTTCAATCACTCTCTTCCAGAGCTTCATAGTATGACTCATAAGGTTAATTCCTCGATAATTAGTACAATTTTGAATATATCCTTTATTTTTGAAGATGGGTACTAAAATACTTTTCCGCCACTCTTCAGGTATTTTGATTGACTCAAAAATGCGATTGAATAGTTTAGGGAGCCATACTATTGCTACATACCGCAGACATCTCCACACCTCAATGGGTACATCATCGGGGCCGAGAGCCTTCCCTCCTTTCATCCTTTTTAAGACCTCTCTAACCTAATACTCTTGTATCCTCCACACGAATCGTCTGTTGACATCGAATGAGTCATCCAACTCGAATCTAATGCTCTCATTCCCGTCATTGAATAGTCCATTGAAGTAGCCCCGCCATCTGTTCCTAATCTCTTATTCCTTCAATAGAATTTGATCTGTCTCATCCTTAATGCATTTGACTTGGTTGAGATCTCTCACCTACCTCTAGCGAAGTTTCGCCATCTTGTATATATCCTTTTCTCCTTATTTTGTCCCTAGCCTCGCATATAGCATGTCATAGGCCTGCCCCCTTGCTTTACTCACAACACGCCTTGCATTTTTCTTAGCCTCTTTATACTTCGCCATGTTACTTGCGCTTCTCTCATGATGCCAGCTCTTATAAGACTTCTTCTTCTCCTTAATAGCTTTTTGTACATCTTCATTCCACCACCAAGTGTATTTATCTACAAGTTTCTTACCTTTTGTCCACCCAAGCACCTCCCTAGTTGTCTTCCTAATGTAAGTCGCCATCTTCACCCACATACTATCCGCATCTTCCTCTTTGCTCCAAGGTCCTTCCGTGATCATCCTCCTTTTGAATGATTGTTGCGCTTCATCCTTCACCTTCCACCACTTTGTTCTTGCGGTTTTAACACCTTTGTCTCGTGATACACGCACGTGGAAACGAAAGTCGGCTACCATAAGTTTATGTTGTGAAACAACACATTCCCCAGGAATCACCTTACAATCTAAACATGCCCCCCTCTCCCTTCTCCTTGTGAGGATATAGTCGATTTGACTAGAATGTTGGGCACTAGTAAAGGTCACTATGTGATATAGCCTCTTCTTAAAGAAGGTGTTAGCTACCAATAGGTCATAGGCTACGGCAAAGTCTAGGATATCCTTACCCTCCTGGTTTCTATCGCCACACTCAAAACCTCCATGTACCCCCTCAAAACCTACATTAGTTGTACCTACATGGCCATTGAGATCTCCTCCTATGAAGAGCTTCTCAGCTATCAGTACACTATTAACCATATCCTCCAAGTCCTCCCAAAATTGTCTCTTAGTGTTTATGTCGAGTCCAACTTGTGGGGCATAAGCATTAATGACATTCAAGATAATGTCCCCCACAACTACCTTGACTAGGATGATCATATCCCCTCGTCTACGGACATTCACTACTTCATCCTTGAGGATCTTATCTATTAGGATGCCTACGCTATTCCTATGACAGGTGACCCTAGCTGGCACCCTGGTGCGGCCACCTGGGCAGAGTCAGAATAGGACTCTAGGAGTACCAAGGGCGCACAACAGGGGGTGAGCAGGTACGGTCACAAGTCTCTAGAGTCCAATCCGGACTCAACAGAGATGTGCACCGGCCAACAGTAGATAGAGTTCAGATTCTAGTCTAGAGATGAAATAGGATATAGAATAGAGTTCTACTCAATTTAAAGTCCTATAGATAAAGTTGTAATCTAGTAGGAGTCTCTGTACCAGGCTTATATAAAGAAGCACCAGCCCCCACTGTAACCCCACCCAAAATAATACAAGTTGTGCGCCCAGCTTTTCTCTCCCTGTGCCCACACCTCTACTCTCATCTGTTGTTTTCTTGTGCATCAGCTTTGGCTGTACCTGAGGCACCAGCACCAGATTTGACTGTACGTGGGCACCAGAAGATTCCCTGTTCCAGACTCACGTGATCACACCTTCTGTTCTACACACCTAGTACCTCTTCTTCTCTGTTCTGCCCAGGGAGCATTGGTAGGCTTGATCAGGGCCTGATCAAGTATCCAGCAAGCATAAGCAGCTAAGACAGAGCGAGAACCAAGGGTGCTAAATCACCTTTGAGGTATCTTAGACACCGGATTTCCAACATCCTAGTCCCAGTCGAGCCAGAATACCAAAGCTTGAAACCGGTATTCTCAACCTCTCTCGCCTTTTGACCTGCCCATCTAGTCTCTTGTACACAAATGATATTTACACGCCTCCTAATCGCAACGTCCACTAACTCTCATAGCTTTCCCGTCAAGGATCCTACGTTCCAACTACTCACCCGAAATCTAGTTTCCTCGGCTAGCTTCCTTACCCTTCGCATCCGTCAAGGAAGATGCAAAGACCCTTGCTCACTTAACACTACATCTGGGCGACAATGTAGCGCGCCACTAAGGTGGTGGTGATCCGGTCCTTGCCCATTTAACACCACATCCGGGTTCTGATATGGCACGCCACTAAGGCGGTGGAGACCCGACCCTTGCCCACTTAACACCATGCTCGGGTTCCGGTATAGCGCGTCGCTAAGAGGGTTACGCCTCAACGAATTTCCAATGGGTTTTATTTCCATGAGAATAGCTAAGTATAGTTGTTGACTTGCCAAGTCTATCACAACCCCTCCTCCTTTATCTGGACTTAGGATCGGCTATGTCATTACAACATAGGCGGAGGTAATGACAATGAGCACAACTGAAAAGAAAATTTGCATAGTGTTTCTGAATATTTGCTTTATGTTGCTTCTTTTGACAGCTTTCCATGACCATCAGATTCCTAGTCAAGGAGCCACCCAATTGTCTGATGTAATGAAATTGCATCACTTTGTACTGACTTCTTAATTATTTGGAGGATAGTAAAGCAAAACTATGTTATGCACTACGTATACAGATTTTTTACGATTGAAGTTTACACAATATTGATTTTTGTAAAAGTACAAGGTGATCTGATTTGCTGTAGTCTCATTTGAAAGATTGATTTGCTCTTACTCTTTAGAACGATGTGTTTTGTCTACTTCAAGATTTAAGAACCTCTGGCGGTGAATATCATAGGTAAGTATATGTTGTGCTAGCATGCTTGCAATTATTTTTATAAAAAATTGACAACCAGTATATAACTTTGTATTTGTTATATCAAAATCAGAATGGTATAAGAGGAGATGTATCTCACACAGTAATCTATATCAGTGCACACTACTTCCTCGGTCCTCAAAAGGTTAGTCGCTTCTTAGTCATTTTTGAACTAATAAGCGATAACCTTTTGGAGACGGGAAGAGTATTTTTTAACATGCTTAAGAAAAGGTTAAAACTGTCCAGCACAGGCCATGCATGTCCTTATCCTAATAAACAAGCAAATTGGACCAGGAATAATAAAGGAATCATTTGATGAAACATAGGCCGTAGTGACAATAAAACATTCAGTAGACATGTTACACTGCTACAATAAGCATCATCACAGGCGGCTCCAAACCTATTATCACAGACGACTTTTAAAACCGCCTGAAACGAAGAGTCTGTGATAATCCGCAATTTCACAAGCGGAGAAGTGAAACTGCCTGTGAAGACACATTATCATAGGCGGTTCTTCACTTAGGCTAGCCGTCTGTGAAGACACATTATCATAGGCGGTTCTTTACTTAGACTAGCCGCCTGTGAAAATATTTTATCACAGACGGGTCGTGCAGCATATATAACTGCCTGTGATAAATGTCTTATCACAGACGGTTATTGAAGCATAACTAACCGCCTATGATAATGTGTCTTCACAGACGGGTATTGAAGCATAACTAACCGCCAATGATAATGTGTCTTCACAGGCGGGTTTTGAAGCATAACTAATCGTCTATGATAATGTGTCTTCACAGACGGATTTTGAAGCATAACTAACCATCTATGATAATGTGTCTTCACAGACGGGTATTGAAGCATAACTAACCGTCTATGATAATTTGTCTTCACAGATGGGTATTGAAGCATAACTAACCGTCAATGATAATGTGTCTTCACAGACGGTTATTGAAGCATAACTAACCATCTATGATAATGGTGTTATCACAGACGAAGTTTACCTATATCAGCCGTCTGTGAAGACCCTTTAACGCAGCCGGTTTCTACCATAACAGTCACCGCCTGTGAAAATTAGGTTATCACAGATGTTTCTTTACTTGTATCTAGCCGCCTGTGATAATTGTTTTTCACAATCATGCCTAGCCGTTGGTTAATAACCGCATGTGATAAGGTATAACCTGTGCAGTACTACTGCTGTTATTTCTAATTTCTAGGTCAATTCAATATAATCACAGAACAAAAAACAACAATATCATCACAGAACAAAAGTCAACAATATTATCATCATAGAAGTCAATTTCACTAAAATAATATACATATGTACAAGTTACAGATACAATTCATCTCAAAGTTTACAAGTTTTCACTAAAAACTGTTTATATTGGCATAGTCGCAAAGTTCTGGCACATCAGCTGCTGAACCATTCTTATCAAAGAACTTCCCATTTTTGTGCAAAATTTCGCGACGAATGAACTGACAGAGTTTAGAAGCAATCCTGTCGGCTCCTCCATCAGGAATACTTCTACAAACCGGCCATTCTTCATTCAGATTCTTCTTGTGCTGCAATATAACACATAACAAGGTTTAGAATGTGTTGGTTTGAACAATCTCAAAGTATAGATCAAAGTGAGAGTATACAAGAATTTAGTTGGTATTTTTGGAGCAGTTGTACTATGAGCAATTGAATTTTGAAGTTGGAATCAAAATATGAAAATAATGTTTCTGGTAATATTGAACAGCAGAGAATATAAGCATTAAACTATGCTAGTTATAATGAAAATGAAACACAAAAGTAAGAAAATAAGGTATCGACATTAAGGATAACTTACATCCTCACGATTCACTCTATATACTCCGGCGGTCTGAAGATGCTCGCATACATAATACCCGCATAAGACACTCCCAGCAGGCTGCTTTGGACAAACATAATACGTTTTAATATCCAATGCATTCGTATTAGGAGGTCTCTGACCGCCAAGCTCCGCGTAAAACTACCAAGCATTGTAATACAAGAAATGTCATATAAAACTTGTCAACACATTCTAAATGTGCGTAACTTAAAATTATTGAATAAACGTACTTTTTCAAAATGGAAAGGAAATCTTTGTAACGATCTGGTGGGTAATCGGCCGAGTCCAAGACTGTTGCTATTCCCTGCGTTGGCTTGATGAAGATCATTATGTAGTGATTACTGCAAACATACAAACACACGTGTTAACAATTACCAATAATTGCTATTTCAATGTCATGTGTCGAACTTACTCGAAGTGGTATGGAGCCTTTACGAGTTCCTTGCCGTCTCTGACAAAGTTAAACATCGCATGTCCTATGTAAGCTGCAACTTCTGTCTTTCTATCCTTCTTAAGTTTTGCAATTGCTCTTTCAAAATCTTTTTTTTTTCATGTGTTTGTACTGTCTTGATTCTCGATTCGCCTGGACGTCGAATAGCGACTTTGCAATCCTAGTAGGGTCAAGGATACCTGTCTTGCGCTCCAACTTTACATTATCTATGTATTGCATCCTATTGATGAAGTCCAGAATTGTTATAATCTCATGAAATGCGTATGCGTGTAGTAAGAAAAGCAAATACAAAATATTAGAGCACTTACAAGCACTAGACGAGCAGCAGGTTGATATCGAGCATGCCCCGATGGAAAAGAGAAAGCAGCTCTTCAAATAAAATGACTCGTTTATCTACTCCAGTGCTCCAGAATGCTTTTTTTGGAATACGAAATGTGACGCAATTAAGACCATATTTTGTGCTGGCAGTGATGTACCACTCATGCATTCTTCTGAGCTGGACGGGTTGTTTGCTAAGTTGTACGGATGTCATGAATGGCTTCCCATTCTCAAATTTAGGAGGAACATCTTCAAGCTTGTATATTGGAACTCCTGGTTTAACTAAAGCCGTCCGCCGATTGTACATGACACCGTCTTCTTCCCACTCCTCGATATCTTCTAATGCTGGCTCATGAGAAAACGAGATGCACTCGATTTTCTAATATTTTCCTTCATAGCTTCCAAATACTTTGACACTTCTGATGAAGGTTTATTAATTTCGTATGAGCTAACTTTGATAGGCACTGATGATCGAGGAGTAGTCGTCGGAAGTTGGACACTGGCTTGTTGTTGAACCTGTTGTTCAACTGATTGCTCTTTACTCCCAGCAGTTGGCTCTAGTACTACTTCAAGCTGTTGCTCAACTAGTTGCTCTTTACTAGCAACAGCTTGCTCTGGTACTGCTTGAAGTTGTTGTCCAACTTGTTGCTCTTGGATATCATCCTTGCTGAGACATAGGGGGAGTGGATCTTCCTGGACTGGGAGTGGATCTTCATGCACTTTCGCCTTAGAAGATGGGGTTGCAGTATTTGGAGATGCGACGGGGCTAGAAATTGGCTCATCGTCCAACACGATATTGCGTCGGTGCCAAAGGATTAATTGGTTGACAGCCTGCCCCAGAGTCACGATCCCCTTAGGTGTGACGTGGTCTATTTCATAATCTTCATAATCATTATCAACGATCTGAAGAACTTGCACCACAGAATAATACAATGGAAGTGGATTCCCATTGAAGTCACGATCAGGCTTTGCCATAGCAGTGGCAACCTGTTTGGTTTTGTTCCCTGCTCTGCCTATCGGGACAAGAAGACGACAAGATTTGTCGTTAGCAATATCATCGACAGGGAACTTATGGGCTGACCCTGAGCCTGGCACGGAACCAACGCTGCTAGGGTAGGCAGTTGGAGATACTAATTGCTCCTTTTGCACTGGAACCATCATTGTACTCGGTGCCACTAATTGTCCTGATTGTCTAAGTTGTTCCATTATTTGTTGCATATTTTCTTTGACCTTTTGAGCAATCGTTTTATCAAGTGTTTTCTTAAACTTCTCACGTCTTCTACATGTGTCTTTATCTTTAGGGAAACCATCTAGCCAAGACATTTGAGAAGAGACCGCTCGAACCCGTCCGCTGTGTTCAGGGTTTCCTAAGATAGCGGTAAGTTGGTCATTCTCCCTCTTCAGCTTGAAGAGACCCTTCTGTTGCTTTTCAATTACTTCTTTCATTTTATCCTCTACTTCATTCAGAGAGTCGGGCTTTTCAAGTTTGCCCTCGCTGGTCAAACCTGACCGAGCAAAGACCCAGTATTGAGTTCGCTCATCGCACCCTTCTAATGGGTGAGGATTGCCCTTACTAAGAATTTCGTCTAATATCTTATTCCATTTATGGACTTTGGGGGCATATCCGGCAGACCCCAAGTGATGATGGTATTTGTTCTTTTTTGCAAGCTCTGACCTAGTTGCACTTAGAGCTTTAGCATCAGGTGTGCTCTTTTGACGAACAAACTCTTGCCACTGATCTTGTGTGATTTTTCCCATCTTCCTCGGGCTAGGGACCTTATCGGCCTTAACATAAGCATTCATTTCACTCTTCCAGCATCGAAACTTCTTGTCGCAAGAGACCAATGTTGCTTTCTTTACAGCTTCTTCTGTGCCTTTCGGGAACTTGAATTGTTTCTTTATCTTTTCCCATAACTCATTCTTGGTCTGCTCGGGTAATTTCCTCCATTTCTCGGTTGTGATCGGCACAACCTCCCTAACAAGAAAACTGCATGCATTACGATACTTGGTAACTGAATCCAGTGGTTCTTGGGGAAGCCCACCTGGACCGACCCTTGTTATGTACATGATGCGGTCCAATGGACCCTTATTGGGACCTCGTTGCCCTCGTTTCCGCTTGAGTGAAGTTGAGGATTCATCCATTGGAGAACCTTCTGCGATTTTAGGAGCCGATGTCACCTCATTGTCTTCGAGATTAATCTAGGTAGAAAAAATTATAAGACTTCGTATACTTGACAACCAACATTAACTTGAACTGCTGAAGTTAAGATTCGTGATCCATACCTCGTCGGCAGGATCATATTCTGGGTCTAGATCCACTGAAGTCTTTTTAATTTTTGTATTCGGAAAAGGATCCAAAGGACTGTGATAGGAGCCTGAACTGCTGGAGTCAGTAAACTCCATATTGTCTTCTTTGTTGTTACTATCAGGACCAGTCTTCTTAGGGCTTTCCATGCTAGATCTAATAAGACAAAAAATCTAATAAATGGTATATTAACTCTACATGAAGTGTTGCATGCAGAAAAAGATGGAAGCATTCTAGGATTTGATAAGGCATTCTAGGGTTTAAGGCGACTGACCAAAAGGTTCCTATACATTGCGAGGGTGACAAGCATATTAAAGTTTCTCACCAGCAATGGCAATTTTATCTTTTTATTCTAAATAGGCTAGCTTCGTTCAGAGTGGCGACCACGTTCTTGAGGTTTACTAGGCGGCGCCTAGCTCCGGACCTATAACTGATCAAGCAAGGGACAAAAAGCAAATCCCCGGACAGCTCCTACCTAGATTAGAGGGCATTATCGTCCCCGCTCTCAAGTTTCCTCTTATTCCCTGTCACTGATTCTTCTGCCTACTGAATGAAAAACAACATGCTGATGCGTACTTGTGCAGTTGCAGTGCTTAGAAGAGACTGATAGCAGCAGCAGCAACTAGCAAGCTCACTTTACACCGACAACCCAAGGCATAACTTAGTCAAAATTAGTCAAGTATAGCTATATCTAATGTAACTTAGCCAAAATTAGCCAAATTTGCTCAACTTAACCAAATTAAGCCAATATAGCTAAATCTTGCCCAGCATAGTCAAACATGCTTGATTATGCTTCAGATAGCTAAATTTGGTCATATTTAAAACAAATTTTCTCAATTTTGGCTCAATTAAGTAAATTTAGCCAAAAAACATTTTTGAAGTTATATAGGTCTAACTAAATTCTTGTATCATAGAGATCGGCATCATATGCTCAGACTCCATCGCCACACCTAGTGGTACCTAGATATGGGTGTGAGAATGCTCCTGGCATCACAAATGAGTTGGCCAGCAACTTGTTTGGCTTCAGAGCTAAATATAGCATAATTTTGGTAGCTCAGATTAAGTACAATTGCTCAGATGAAGCTGATGGAGCCACAAGTGCAGACATCTTTGGTAGCACAGATTAGCTACAATTGCTCAAATGAAACTTAGAGAAATAAAAGCAAACTTAGCCAAACTTAGTCTAGCATAGCTAACTCTAAGAAAAAGTAGCCAAATATAGCTAAATATAGCATAACTTAGTCAAAATTAGTCAAGTATAACTATATCTAATGTAACTTAGTCAAAATTAGCCAAATTTGCTCAACTTAACCAAATATAGCTAAATCTTGCCCCTAATAGAGAATTATGTGGCATATGCAAGGCCGATTACAGAAATAGGGAATATACTGCTGTTACTAGAGTCTATAATCATGTTTACCACTAATGTGTCAGAACAGTTTCAGACACACAGAACCAACTACCAATTTATCGTGATATAACCATCCACGACGAAGGGAGTAACTCCTATTCATTCGAACTTGACAGTTTTATCTCTGCAAACTACCAGAAGATGAAATGCTACTGATTTCACAGTTTCAGACACACAAAACCAACTACCAATTTATCGTGATATAACCATCCACATAAATCTTGCCCCACCGAACCCTAACCAAAGATGCCACCGAACTTGACAGTTTTTCGAATTCCACCAAACCCTAACCAAGGATGCCTACCATTTTCTAACTCCCGAACCCTAACCAAGGATATGCAAGGCGGCAGCGAGGGCGGGGAGGGAGGCGGCACAGCAAAGGAGGATGGAAGGTCGAAGGGTTTAGGGTTTACCTTGAAGCTCGGCGGCGACAGCAATGGCTTCGCTCGGCGTACCTGGAAGTGAGGAGGGCGAAGCTCGGCGGCGACAGTGAAGCTCGGCGACAGCGAAGCTCGGCGGCGTACCTGGAAGTGACGAGGGTGAACACTTGGCGGCAAACAAAATTTTGGCAGCCTAACGGCGTCTAAGTGTTTCGCCCGAGTTAGGTTTTTCCAATGCTGCCGAGGGGTATATATAGACTCACATTTTCTCAGGCAGATTTTAAGTACCAACCGGCTGAGAAGATTGTTACCTCAGTCGGATTTTACTTACCAACCGCCTGAGAAGATACAATTATCTCAGACGGTTGGTAGTAGTAACACCCGCCTGAGATAAACATGGGCCTGTGAAGATATTTACTTCTTCTTAATTAATATGTGTTCATTATAATTTGATGAACGCATACATAAAGACCCCTCACCAACCGTGCGCGACATTTCTTTTCCCCGAGGCGCGACCTTTCAATGCGCGGTAAACCTACTGCTCCATCTTCCACTCCGCGCGGCCTTAAAGACGCGCTATCGCTCACAAGCGCATCGCTCACTTTGAATCCTCTTGTTTTCTTCATCTTCCTCCGCTCCGACGACCCAACACCACTATGGCCGACCTTCCGCCGCCAAGCCCTCCGAGGGAGCCACCTTGCAAGAAACTATGTTGCAGCTCCCCCGAGAAGATCAACACCAAGCAGCGCCTCCTCATGGCACGAGAGGCGTACAACAATACGTCTCGCGCTATGAGTGCCTTGGGGCTGGGTACCCTTCCAGAGTATACTGGAATGGGTACCATTGGCCACTACCTCTACGCCCTCACGGGGGTGGCTGATCGTCTCGACATTCTGTTCGCGACGATGGCCCAGGTTCTTGGCCCCGAGGGCCGTAGAATGCTGGTGGAGGCGACGGCTAGCAACCTCGGGGTTGCACCGCCGGTGCAGCCGGTGCAGCCGGCCCTGTCTCCTGTTGCACCGGTGCCGGAGTCGCCGCCGGAGGACGAGGAGGAGGAGGAGGAGTAGGAGTAGGATTTAATTAGTTTTTATTTTTGTTGTTTTTAGTTGCTTCTATTTTGTAAATATTGTTAATGAATGAAATCTATCTTTGTTCATCTATGTGATTGAATATTACTTGTGTATCTTGTGTGTTCTTGTGTGTTCTTGTGTAAATATTGTGCATCTTGTGTGCTCTTTTGTGAGATGTGTGATTGAATATTGTTAATGAATGAGTATCTTGTGTGTTCTTCAACTGTGTGAATGAATGAATGTGTAGTGTGTTCATCGTTAATTAGAATTTCACGTCTGAGAAGAAGGTTATCTCAATCAGTTGGTAAGAAATACCCGCCTGAGATAAATATATTTTCAGGCGGTTGGTAAGTAACAACCGCCTGTGAAGATATTTACTTCTTCTTAATTAATATTATTGATTAAATGTGGTCCTTTAAAAGGCAAAAATCCACTTTCTTGTAATATTATTGATAAGTAAAGGTTACCATTAAATTTCACTTCATAAATCCTTTGAAATTGGTCAGAACATAAAAAACATACAACAAATGCTATTTTTCATTTTTCTATCTTGATGAATATAATGCTTTTTTCATTTATTTTTTCAGTGGACATTTTTACTCATCATACCAACCTCTACGAATTTTTTCATATTTTTTAAAAATTTTTTGAATCAATGTGTGTTCATAATTTGATGAATGCCTCATATGAATATGAGCATTTAGTTAGAATGGTGGATAATTTGAAGTTTGACATGTTGGAATGCTTTTAAAAAAATTAAAAAATTTCATACATGTATAAATTATACAAATATGTTCATACCAACAATTTTGAGTGAAGGAACTTTTTTTATGAGATACACAAATGTGAATAATATGTGAGTAGAAATTAATTTGATATTTACCAAAACATTGCAATGTCAGCTATACAAGTTTTAAAAATATTTTGTTCAGGCGGTAGATGTTAATTTTATACAAATGTAGAAGAAAGAATCATCGAATTTGGACACAATTTGCAGAATCTAAACATGTTTGAGTATTTATATTGGAATCTAAATAAAAAAGAAGCAAGGGATAAGGAAACTGAAGAACAGTATCGGGCATTATCTCAGGCGGTTGTTAAGTAATACCCGCCTAGGATAAATATATTTTCAGGCGGTTGTTAAGTACCAACCGCCTGTGAAGATATTTACTTCTTCTTAATTAATATTCTTGATTAAATGTGGTCCTTTAAAAGGCAAAAATCCACTTTCTTGTAATATTATTGATAAGTAAAGGTTACCATTAAATTTCACTTCATAAATCCTTTGAAATTGGTCAGAACATAAAAAACATACAACAAATGCTATTTTTCATTTTTCTATCTTGATGAATATAATGCTTTTTTCATTTATTTTTTCAGTGGACATTTTTACTCATCATACCAACCTCTACGAATTTTTTCATATTTTTTTAAGTTTTTTTGAATCAATGTGTGTTCATAATTTGATGAATGCCTCATATGTATATGAGCATTTAGTTAGAATGGTGGATAATTTGAAGTTTGACATGTTGGAATGCTTTTAAAAAAATTAAAAAAATTCATACATGTATAAATTATACAAATATGTTCATACCAACAATTTTGAGTGAAGTAACTTTTTTTATGAGATACACAAATGTGAATAATATGTGAGTAGAAATTAATTTGATATTTACCAAAACATTACAATGTCAGCTATACAAGTTTTAAAAATATTTTGTTCAGGTGGTAGATGTTAATTTTATACAAATGTAGAAGAAAGAATCATCGAATTTGGACACAATTTGCAGAATCTAAACATGTTTGAGTATTTATATTGGAATCTAAATAAAAAAGAAGCAAGAGATAAGGAAACCGAAGAACAGTATCGAGCATTATCTCAGGCGGTTGTTAAGTAATAATCGCCTGAGATAAATATCTTCTTTGACGGTTATTAAATACCAACCGCTTGTGAAGATATTTACTTCTTAATTAATATAACTCATAGAGTACAACACGTTATGGGAGAACAGGTCATACTCGCGCTCAATCCTACAGTTCTCAGTACAAAAGACGGTCTCGGACCACCCTCGCCTGCCGCAGCGGGCAGGCCCCTGGTTCCCCCCTGTTGGGCAGCGGCAAACGCCATCGTCAATGTCGGGCAGTGCCACCGGCGGCGGTCCGGGAGGAGGCCTAAGCAGTAACCTCCAGCTCACGAAAACGTCGAGCCTCTGCATGGCTTGATTCCGACACCGGCAACACTCCTTGTTGGTCCTCTTCATCGCGACAGACCCGACCGCGTTGTCGCCGACGTGGGCCTCGCCTTCGACCTGTCGGATATACTCGAGGGTGTCGCAGTCCCCGCGGTCGGCGTCGTAGCGGAGCATGGCGAGGATGTAGGCCGCCACCTTGTGGCCATTCGCAGCCGCCCAGGCAAGGAACTGGGTGCCCCGCTGCGCCTGCGCGTGGCCGTAGTTGAAGACGAGATCGAACCCGGTGACGTAGCATGCATGAGGGTTGCCCACTTTGGCCAGGCGCTCCACGAGGGCATCGTAGCTCCCGTTCCCGTGCCGTTGGAACCACTCCCAGCTGCTCTCCCGCTCCAGCGCCACGCGCCTGCCCACGGTGGGATCACGGCACGCCGCGTGCATGGCCTTGCAGGTGGTGTGCAGACTGGAGAGGTCGTCCATGGGCTGGGTGGAGGTTGCGGCGACCCACCACGCGATCAAGACCGCAATATCGTGCGACAAGGGGAACTCCATGGGCTTATCTCAGGTGGTTGGTAAGTAACACCCGTCCCCGAGATAAATATATTCTCAGGCGGTTGGTAAGTACCAACCGCCTGAGAAGATGTTAATTAACTGACGCGCCGCACGAGGTCTGTGGAGAAGTTGAGAAGTCGTGGTGCAGGGACGTGTGCAACGGAAGGATCTCTGAAGATCGTCTTCCACAGTTGTTTAATTGTGCGCCGCACGAGGTCTGCAAAGAGTTCAATGCGCAATAAACAAAATATTTTGTTCAGTTTGTAGATGTTAATTTTATACAAATGTAGAAGAAAGAATCATCGAATTTGAACACAATTTGCAGAATGTAAACATGTTTGAGTATTTATATTGGAATCTAAATAAAAAAGAAGCAAGGGATAAGGAAACTGAAGAACGGTATCGGGCATTATCTCAGGCGGTTGTTAAGTAATAACCACCTGAGATAAACATTTTTGAAACTACAAGATGTTAATTAACGGCCTGAGAAGATGTTAATTAACTGACGCACCGCACGAGGTCTGCGGAGAAGTTAAGAAGCCGTGGTGCAGGGACGCGTGTGACGGAAGGATCTCTGAAGATCGTCTTCCATAGTGGTTTAATTGTGCGCCGCACGAGGTCTGCAAAGAGTTCAATGCGCAATGAACAAAATATTTTGTTCAGGTGGTAGATGTTAATTTTATACAAATGTAGAAGAAAGAATCATCGAATTTGAACACAATTTGCAGAATGTAAACATGTTTGAGTATTTATATTGGAATCTAAATAAAAAAGAAGCAAGGGATAAGGAAACTGAAGAACAGTATCGGGAATTATCTCAGGCGGTTGGTAAGTAATACCCGTCTGAGATAAATATATTCTTTGACGGTTGGTGAGTACCAACCGCCTGTGAAGATTTTTACTTCTTCTGAATTAATGTTCTTGATTAAATGTGGTCCTTTAAAAAGGCAAAAATCCACTTTCTTGTATTTTTCTCAAGCGGTTTGTAAGTAATACCCGCCTGAGATAAACATTTTTAAAACTACAATATGTTAATTAACGGCCTAAGAAGTGTTAATTAACTGACGCGCCACACGAGGTCTGCGGAGAAGTTGAGAAGCCGTGGTGCAGGGACGCGTGCGACGAAAGGATCTCTGAAGATCGTCTTCCACAGTGGTTTAATTGTGCACCGCACGAGGTATGCAAAGAGTTCAATGCGCGGAAAACGAATCGCTCCCTCGTCTACTCCACACAGACCATATATAAGGCGCGTCGTCGGTTATGTACAAGCACAGAACTTTTGCACTCCTTTCTTCTTCTTCCATCGTTCCACCTCTCCTAGCCCGGCGCTGACGAACCACCACAGCCATGGCCAACCTTCCGCCTCCTAGCCCGCTGAGGCAGCCACCCTGCAAGCGGATACGCTGCAGCTCCCCCGAGAGGGTGAATGACGACCAGCGCGTTCCACCGCCGGTGCAGCCGGAGCCACCGGTACAGCCGGAGCAATCGGCTCAGCCAGAGCAGCCGACCCACTCTCCTGCTGCATCGTCACCGGAGGAGGAGGAGGAGGAGGAGGAGGACTTCGACGACGACGACGATGATGACGATGATGACGACGAGTCGTCCTCCGACGACGGCGACGACAACGGCGACCACCACCATGGTGACGACTACGACGACGACGACGACGAGTCGGAGGAGGATCGCTTGGCGTGGTTTGAGAATTTGGCGAAGAGGATGGAGGAGGCGGGGCCGTAGTGTAGTTTTAGGATTTCAATCAAGTGTTCTTGTACATATTTCTTGTGTTTTGTACATATTTCAATCAAGTTTCAATGAATACTGGTGGATAATTTGAAGTTTGACATGTTGGAGTGCTTTCAAAAAAATTAAAAAAATTCATACATGTATAAATTATACAAATATGTTCATACCAACAATTTTGAGTGAAGGAACTTCTTTTTATGAGATACACAAATGTGAATAATATGTGAGTAGAAATTAATTTGATATTTACCAAAACATTACAATGTCAGCTATACAAGTTTTAAAAATATTTTGTTCAGTTGGCATTATCTCGGACGGTTGTTAAGTAATACCTGCCTGAGATAAAAATCTTCTTAGGCGGTTATTAAGTACCAACAGCCTGTGAAGATATTTACTTCTTAATTAATAAACATCTTCTCAGGCGGTTGGTAAGTGAAACCCGCCTGCGATAAAGTTAAAAACCACCTGTGAAAAACCGACATCTATATAAGGACCCCTCACCGCAGTCAAAACGCAACCCTGGAGAATTTATATTGACGCCACAAAGCTGTTGAATTTCCCCTGCACCGCGCCGCCGCTCCGCCGCACAGCCCATACTGTCGCGCCGCCGCTCAACCCCGCACCGCCACTTCTCCACCAGCCGGCCCACCGTGCTGACGCCTCCCCACCGTGCTGACGCCTCTGCAAGGTAAATGTAGTTTCCTTACTTTTTCTTTGTATATTTTCATTAGCTGATAAACTGTTAGTTTTGTGTGTTCTAGTATATGGATTATGTTCTTTTGCATGTGTAAGGACTGTATGGATTGTGTTCTGGTATATTGATGTATGGACTATATGGATTGTTTCCTTTTTGTACCTATTATGTGACATGAATATGATGTTTAATTAACAGATGCTATTGTAATATATATAAGATGCATCTGGGCCTGTTTTCGGATATAACGGACCAGATCCCACCCAGACCAAGCCCATGCTGCTGGGCCTGTTCCCCCCTTTGACTCCGCCGGCCTCAAGACGTCGCCCGTCTCCTACATTAGTCGCCCTAATCATACTTGTTATGTCTCTGTAAATTCATTTTATAGAAGATCTTTAGAGAATATTTGTGGCCAAATTTTGTAAATCTGACAAAAATTCTATTATTGAAGCATGGACCGTCGAGTGTGGATGTATAACATGCCAAGACCCGATCATATGTACATTCGTAATGTTACAAATTTTATTGAAGCATCCAAGAGACATGCGAAGTTGCAAAATATAGATGACATATTATGTCCATGTATCGACTGCGAAAATAAGATTGCTTGGACGGATACTATAGTAATCCAATCTCATTTGGTGAAAAGAGGTTTCAAAAATAACTACACAATATGGACAGAGCATGGTGAGTTAGATACACATGATGTGGATAAAGATGATGAGAGAGGCTCAGATGATGATAATGTTCATATCGATGATGGTAGTGACAATCAAGCTGGTGATGATGATGATGAGTTCGATTGTGAGGAGATGTTGCGTCACATTGAACCATATGTACTGACTTCTATGGGAGCAAGCAAAGGTTTAAGTAAAATGGAGACATTGCAGAATGCGGCGACAGAGCTTTTATATGATGAATCAAACGGTTGTGATAAAGAGTTTACTACATTGCGTGCAGTCTTAGAACTACTAAAGTTGAAAGCTACGCACGGATGGTCCGATTGTAGTTTCTCTGATCTTTTGAATCTTCTGGCAGAAATTCTTCCAAATCCAAATAAACTGCCCAGAAGCACTTATAAAGCGAAGAAACTTCTTTGCCCGATGGCACTAGGTGTGACAAAAATACACGCTTGTGTGAACCATTGTATTCTGTATCGCAAAGAGCATGAGCTCGCAACTAAATGCCCCATTTGTGGTGTCAGTAGATACAAGAAGGACTACAATCACCAGTATGTTACCAACATGAAAAAGTCTCAGAAGAATAAGAAGTTTATTATTGGTCCTGAAGGTGACGATGACGATACTTCTGGCGATGCAGACGGGAAGAATAAGAGAAAAATTCCTGCATTGGTGATGTGGTACCTTCCGGTAATTGATCGCTTGAAGCGTTTGTTCTCAAACCCTAGGGAGGATAAACTTATGCGTTGGCATTCCGAGCAACGCAAGAAGAATGAAAAACATATACGACATCCTGGTGATGCAACGCAGTGGAAAAATTTTGACATTCAGTATCCAGAATTTGCGAAGGAAATCAGAAATGTGAGGTTTGCCTTGGGTACAGATGGAATGAATCCGTTTGGTGAAAAAGGAGCATACACAGCACATGGTCCGTGGTCTTAACTATGTACAACCTACCGACATGGTTGTGTCACAAAAGGAAATATATCTTATTATCTGTTCTTATCCAAGGTCCGAAACAACCCGGCATCGAAATTGATGTGTTCTTGGAACCTTTAATGGAAGATATGGCGAAATTGTGGAATGAAGGGGTACGTACATGGGATGAGTACAAGCGGGAGTATTTCACGCTAAGAGCAATGATATTCGTTACCGTGCATGATTATCCCGGACTATTTACATTATCGGGACAAATGAAAGGGAAGAAAGGTTGCGTTAGGTGTGTGGATAGAACTGGATTTTTATACCTCACTTCATCCAGAAAGACGGTGTACATGAGACATCGACGGTTCTTGACAGATACACACAAGTATAGGAAGATGAAAGAACAATTTGATAACAAAATCGAAAAAGATACTGCACCGAAACCTTACAGTGGAAAACTTGTGTTTGAAATGGTCAAGAACATTCATATTGCTTTTGGTAAGGTAAAAAAGAGTAAAGGAATTAAGAGAAAGAAAAGTACATCTTCGGATGATACAACTGACATGGCTTTCAAGAAACAATCAATTTTTTTCAAGTATCTTCCGTATTGGAAGAATCTGGAATTTTGCCATAGTATTTATTTGATGCACGTTACAAAGAATGTATTTGACAGCATCATTGGGACCTTGTTGGACATGCCGAGGAAAACAAAGGACGGATTAAATTCACGTATAGACCTAGAAAATCTTGATTTGAGACCAGAGCTTCATCCAGTAGAAAAGGCGAACGGGAAGCATTACCTTCCCCCAGCCAGCTACAACTTGACGCTAGAAGAGAAAAAAGCAATTTGCGAATGCTTTCGTGGGATCAAAGTGCCCACAAGTTTCTCATCCAATATCCGCAAACTAGTCTCGATGAAAGACTTGTCTTTATTCAGTTATAATTATCACGACTGTCACATGATGATGACAGTTTTCCTTGCCATTGCAATAAGAGTAATCAAGCCTGAGCATATAAAAGTTGTCATCGCACGTTTGTGTTACTTCTTCAATGCAGTATCGCAAAAGGTGATAGCACGTGAAGATTTAGACTATCTGAAAACATACATCATCGAGACAATGTGCAAGCTTGAGATGTGTTTCCCACCATCCTTTTTTGATATGCAAGTACACCTAATCATACATCTTGTTGATCAGATAAAAGCATTGGGGCCACTATATTTACATCATATGTTTTCGTTGGAGAGATATTTAGGAGTATTAAAAGGTTATGTGCGGAACCGTGCTCACCTAGAGGGTTCAATTATGGAAGGATACACCACTGAAGAAGTGATTGAGGGTTGCGCTGATTACATCAAAGATAGAAAATCGATAGGTGTGCCTATACCGGTACATGAGGGTAGACTACGTGGGAGAGGCAAAGTGGGTAAGAAAACTTTTATTGTTCAAGATTACAAGAATGTACACCGTGCACATTTTGGTGTACTACAGCAGCTCGCAATAGCTGAGCTGTACATCGAGGAACACCAAATTGAGCTTCGTGATAAAAACTAAGACCGCAAAGAGGACTGGATCATGAAAGAGCACAGAAGATGTTTCACTGAATGGTTAATGGACAAAAATATATCATACGGAAATACTATAGAAGAGGCAACAATGAAGAAGTTAGCTTCTGGCCCATCTGCTTTGGTAACATCATGGCAAGCATATGACATCAATGGTTACACATTTTACACTAAAGAAAAAGACGGTAAGAGTGTTGCACAAAATAGTGGTGTTCGTATTGAGGCTTATGATTCACAAGGGCAGAAGACCACATACTTCGGGTTCATAGAGGAAATATGGGAACTCGATTATGGCGAAAGAATGGTAATGCCTGTATTTAAGTGCCAATGGGTCAAACATCCTGATGGTTTGAAAGTGGACAATTACGGGCTGACACTGGTAGACTTGAATAAAGTGGGTTACGAAGATGACCTGTGGGTTCTCGCCGATAATGTTGTACAAGTTTTTTATGTTCAAGATCCAGAAACTGAGAAGTTGCACGTAGTTGTTTCTGGAAAGCAAAATATTGTTGGGGTTGACAATGTGGGAGATAATGAAGAGGAAATACAGAAAACATCAAGCGCGTAGAGAGAAGCATTAAAAAGAATTTGAAACCCTATATGCGAGAAGATGTCAATGCTGGAAAAAATGTATATAGCAATGCGAGATGATATATATTGTATATATTTGTATCTTCTGAAATCAACTTAGAACAATGTTGGTATATGGATTGTGTCCTTTTGCATTTGTGTACATATGCGTTTGGACTCAATGATTTGGAAGTTTGGAAGTTTGGTCTTTCAGATAATGATGCCTCGGGCGTGTAGCCGATTGAAGGAGGAGCGCTTGGCGTGGCGCAAGAACCATCCCCATGTATGTACATATGGCACACCGGTCACATGGTTGTATATACATATGTATCTATAATGGACTGATGAACTTAACTGTAGTTTGTTTTTCCGTCTTGTTTGTTTTTGGTATTTTCAATTTCTCCGCGTAGGGTTTCTCTGCGAAGCCTGAATCGGGAGATTTATTGAAGTGGCAGTGCATAGTCCCCGGTAAAGAAGGGGTAAGTCATGAAGAACAATGAGTTTAACCATCGTCCTCCTATTAATAAATTTCTTTTGCAGACTGAATGGGAAGATGGTTACTACCCCCTGACAATCTCCATCTCTGAGGACTATCCCTTGGTGCCTCCAATATGCGCCTTTCCAATTGGGTTCTTCCACCCAAATGTCCATTGTTCGGGAGCACTCTGCATCGGGATTCTTGATCAAGAGACTGTAAGATAGACCTATTTTGTTCATGTAATTATTACTTATAATTGTTGTCGAACTTATTTGAACTGGTTTCTTATATTGCTTAAATTATATTTTGTAGGGGTGGTGCAATGCTTTTACAATCAAAACTATACTACTTGAAGTTCAGCGTTTGCTGCATCAGCCAAATGTGCTTGATGTTGAAAATGATTGCTATAATCTACTTATCAAGGTTAGATGACACTTTGACTTAGTGACCAATGTAGGTTATTCATTCCTCCTTCGACATTTGTTAATTTAAATAATGTCAATATTTTTAGGATCCAGCGGAATATAAGAGACGTGTTCAGGAGCAAGCAGGATGGTATAATTTAGATTGATCGATGGGAGCTTCATCGTCGATCTACAATGAATGTAGCATGA
The DNA here is from genome assembly GCA_036927565.1 of Tuctoria greenei. Classification (NCBI taxonomy): domain Eukaryota; kingdom Viridiplantae; phylum Streptophyta; class Magnoliopsida; order Poales; family Poaceae; genus Tuctoria; species Tuctoria greenei. The sequence goes on along the minus strand of JAYESD010000001.1, from coordinate 24,044,594 downwards.
TTTTTGTTCAGTGTGTAAATAAATTATCTTTGAACAATTGTAAAGCCTCTAATGGTGTATTATCACAATTAAGCCAGCCTCACTGGTGATCGAGAATTTCCTATAATGCATTATTGTACTAGTATCCGCTAGCTCATCTGTGTTTTTTTCCTGATATAATTTTGCCTGCACGACTACATACGGTTGTGATAATTGCAACTACATCCCTGTAATTTCAATGAAAACCACTTATGATAATTGAACAACTACATACGGTTCTTAAACAATGACCGCCATTGAAAATACATGATCTTCTCAGGCCGTTGTTAATCAAGAATCGTCTATGAAGTTCATTGCATTACAGACGGTTATTAATTAAGAACCGCTAACGAAGATCATGTATTTACTCAGACGGTTGTTCCTTAAAATCCATCTGTGAAGTTCATTGCATTACAGACGGTTATTAATTAAGAACCGCCAACGAAGATCATGTATTTACCCAGACGGTTGTTCCTTAAAATCCGTCTGTGAAGTTCATTGCATTACAGACGGTTATTAATTAAGAACCTTCTATGAAGATCATGTGTTTACCCAGGCGGTTGTTTCTTAAAATCCGTCTGTGAAGTTCATTACATTATTGACGATTCTTAAATAAGAACCGTCTGTGAAGATAATGTGTTTACCCAGACGGTTGTTCTTTAAAATCCGACTGTGTTGTTCTGTCATCACAGACGGTTATTATATCATTCGTCATCACAGTCGCATATTTTTAAGGACCGCCTGTGTTTGAAAATTTGAGGCACCTGTAAAAATGCTTTTTGTAGTATTGTTAGCATACTGATCTCTATGGTTATTCTATAAAAGGCTCCCTTTCAGTTTCAATTTAGTAATAATTACGTATTTGACAGTGCAATATTAGTTCATGAAGAAGGTTATTTATTGCCACTTTGAAGATGACAACGGCAAAGAATGCACTGTTACATCTTTTCTAAGTGATACAAGATTACAATTGATATAGCTGCATATTACTTCCTCCGTTTTATTTTATTTGTTACTGGTTAGTTCAAAAATAAACTAGCTGGTGACGCTCTAGAGATAGCAAAGAAACTGGAACTTGAAGCAGCACGTGCAGAAGACAAACAGTAGAATATTTTGTTTTCTTACATGTTAGTATAACAGAAGAATAACCCTTCCCCAGAGCCCACAATATGTGGGAGCCTTCAGCACTGAGCACACACTTTTTTTAGTTTTTACGTATTAATACAAATACAACAATACCTTCCAACTTGACGCCATATCTTTAAGAAAACTATCCTTTTTATTGTCTAGAACATTTTTGTAAATTAAGGAGTTGATACTGCTGCTGATCATTTTTGTGATCTACATAACACAGTACGGGAACCAAGAATTCTTGGGATCTCAATTCAACTCCGAAATCCTAATGCTCTAGGAACCTATATTCAGTGGTATCAATTCGATCGAAGGTAGAATCTTAATGTCAATATGATTTTAGCAGGGGAAAAAAAGAGGATCACATATAAATTTTCTTACCATCTTATTGTCATTTGAGTGTCACCTACATCTATTATCCAATGTATAAATAGCCAATTTCATTGAGACGATGCTTCCTATTGAAGACTTCTAATCTACATGGTACCCAAGATGCCAAAAAAGTTAGGTATACAACATGGTCAAACATACATACTAGTGAGTAATCAGGTGTACATGATCCAGTCTCATTACGGATAACTTATCAAAAACATTCTGAATACTTACCTCCACTGTTTTTCTTTCGAGGAAAGCACCTCCACTCTCAAGTCATACGCGTACCCCTTTAGTTTCCACATTTTCAGTGTAACAGATAAGTAACAAACCTGAATACATTAGAGGACACATCTAACAACCAGCAACCCTCCCCCACCCCTCTATAAAAGCACCAAAAGCTACCCGTTTCCTGGGAATCAAGCATAAGATTTGAGCTTTACAAATCACAATGGCCCTTGAAGCTGATAAAAGGAGCCCGCAGACATGAAAAATGCAGGAAGAAAACTCCAGCACCACGACTCACTCTATATGGAGATGCAGAAAAAATATCAGGCAGACAACACCATGGCTCTCAGGTCTGCTTGCCATAGTTATATTTTGGTCTCTGCCCCTCTGGTGTTTCATGTTTTCAGCCAGTAGCGGGATTAAGTTTTGTTCTTATTCCATCACAAGATTATGATGAGCTATATTAGCTTTCAACTGATTTCAACATACAAGAACATATCTTCGGTAAGGTACAAAAGTAAAGATACACAAGAGCATCATCTTATACCAAATAACTACAAATCATGCTATGTCCTTGTAACACTCATATTTCATGTGCATAAAATATATAAAACAAGGTGCATTTGTGTGTTGCATTTTTGTGTGAATTTTTAAAGTTCAAACGAGTAGAATCCGTTGAAATTTGAATTTGAAATCAAATCGAAAGAAAAGAAAAAGGAAAAAGATAAAACCCTTCCCTGGGCCAAATCTCCCCATCCCGGCCCAAATCCCTTTTCCTCACCCGCAGCCCAACAAACCCCACTCCCTCTCTTCTCTCTCTGGCCGCCAGGGCCCACCTGTCGGCGCTGCTTCCCCCCCCCCCCCCTCCTTCTTCCTCGCGGCGCAACCGTCGCCTCTCTCTTCCCGCGCCCGCGCCACGCCAACTCCCCCCCCCCCTCCAACCGCTTCACCCCACGCCAATTCCCCCTGGAAACTACCCATTGCACGCACCAGCAACCGTCGCCTCTCTCTTCCCGCGCCCGCGCCATGCCAACTCCCCCCCCCCTCCAATCGCCGCTGCCCCTCACCCCTATAAATTCAGCCCTCCCCCTCTGTTTCTTCTTCCCCGCGCTCAAACCCTAGCCCAACGTCGCTCTCGGTAAGTTGCGTGCGTTCCCAACTAGCCGGCGACCACCCCATCCCTCTCACCCCTCTGACCTCTTCGCCGTGAACCCAGGAGCATGCCGGACAAGTTTGCACGGGAGATTAGCCGGGGATTTGCCGAGTTCGACGGGATCCGACGCCGGTTGCCGCCATCCTTCGGTGTCGACCTTCCTCCACTCGATTTCGGGCCCCGAAAACAACCGAGGTGAGTTCCCTATTCCCCCCTCTTTCGTTCCATGTCCTTAGCGCACTGTTTGGGCAGCGTTTTGGCCAACGCCGGCGAGGTCCGCCGCCGCGACCGCCGTGCGCCGCCGCGCGCGCGTGTGACCTGTGCCGCCGGTGCGATGTGGTCCTATCTGGACCCTCGGATGGGAGTCAACGGCCAGGATTAGAACTAGCATACCGGTTCGGTTATTTTAAATTCGGGCCATCCAATTCAAATCCAACAGCCCACGTTGAATTAGCTTTTCCCGCCTCCGCATTTACACCTTGGCCCCTGGAAATTCACCAGCTACCCCCTGACCTTTGCTGGAATTCTAGTCTAGCCCCTGGATTTAGCAATCTAGCCCCTGAACTCTCTGAAAATGGATTTTAACAGTTATATAGTCAATCTAGCCCCTAGAAATTAATAGAATTATGGTTTTAGCCTCTGTACAGTATAGAAAATTTATTAGTTAGCCCCTGGAGTCTATTTATTTACAGAATATTGTTAAAAACTGTATTTAATGTGTAGAAATTAGATACAAATGGTGAATAAATATAAAAACAGTAGGAAAAATTTATATAAAATGTTTTTATGCTGTAATTAAAATTGTAGAATGCCAATAAATTATATTTTGACCATGGAAAATTTAGTAAAAATGTTTAAAATATATTGGCCATAAATAGATCTTAAAAATGTAAGATAAATATAAAATGCATATTTTTGGCTATGTAAAATAATAAATACTTCATAGGGACGCATTAGTATACAGTTTTATGCCTATGTGTATGCTTGATGCCATGTGTTGTGTGCTCTTTACTTATTTTTAGCCTTTATTTCTCTTTGCCATGCTTGGGCAACATATTTAGAGTCGTACTACGACCCCAACTTCAATCTCCAAGACCAAGACTTCACCAATAGTCAAGTCTTCGAAGAAGGCAAGTGCCCTTGACCATCTTGTACCAATTTTAGGATTTTAGTTAGATGCATGCTAATTAAATTGATGTCCTATTTCATGTTTCATGCCTTGTTCCATATAATTCCTTGTCACCTGATGTGGGTTGGGAAGTAGATAGGTATTAATTATGCTTAGCCATGCTTAGACATATGGAATGGGTTTTCATACAATTGTGACATGTTAAACTTTATGATTACTTTAATTGTGGTGGATACACAATAGTAGTGGATAGGAATTTGGTGGTTGGATAGATTTGGTATGGTGCAGTTTGCACGAGACCCGGGATTGGGTTTGGTACCACCAGATTCTAAGGATCGGTTTATGAAGGAAGCCACTAAGCTTTATAGTACCACCACGAGACTGAGATGGGGCAGCTTGGTCAATTAATTAGGTTTCTCCCGATGAAATGCTAGTAGTGGATGGTGCGGGGAATGATGTAGGGGTACTGCTCTGGGAACCGCAAGGCTCAAGAGGGGGCTCTGAGGCGGAGGGTTACTCCGGGAATGCCTCAGTGGTGGAAACCTTAGAGGGCTAGCACTAGTCGGGAGTACCTTTGTAAAGACCATGTTGTGATCTCCTGGCCTCACACCAAAGGAAGTGTGTAATGTGGTTAGCTACCACAGGCATTCAGGGAGGTTCACTTAGTCCACCTGGCAACAGGGGATGAAATCACTGCTTGTGGGGAAAGGGTACACTCTCTGCAGAGATTTGGTAAAACTGTCATGACAGCCGTGCTCACGGACAAGAGCGGCTTGGGGCCAGCTCATAATTAGTTTATGGTTGGGAAATGGTGGTTATTTATGATTCAAGTTACATTCATCATCTTTAATTATGTGTTGAATTAATTCTTGAATTATGATATTGATAATGGAAAGCTAAGGTTAGGTTCTAAGCATAGTGCTTAAGCCATATTTGGCCTTCCCTTGCTTTAGCCAATCATGTCATTCTCTTCCCACACTTGCTGAGTACTCTATGTACTAAAGCGTTTACTTTTCCATTAGAATATGAAGAAGAAGCGGCACCAGAAGACTTCTTCGTCAACCCAGAAGACTTGGGCTAGGCTGGCGATCCTTCGCGCGACTGCCTGTGGAGATGGAGTCGTTCTTATCTATTGAGCCTTCCGCCGTAGTATAATCTTTGTGAACTGTTTAGATGTTGTAAATAGATTGTGGTGTGTATTTGTAGACCTTCAGGTCGTATTGTAAGACTATTTGTGTACTCGAACATGGCTATGTAATGATATTTCACTTTTGTCAACGCATGTACGATTCAACTGATCCTGGCGTACATGTGGTTAGCGTCTGTTCATCTTTACGATGACCGGGCGTGACAAAGTGGTATCAGAGCCGTGTTGCCCGTAGGACGTAAGCCTAGTTATAAATGGTCGAAAATAAGGACTATACTATTTTCTTATAAAATAGTATTTCCAAAACTTTGTGCTTTCCATCTCAACCCTTGTGCTTCTTATCTGGTTGTACTTATTGTTTTAATTCTAACTTAATTTATTGATTATTGATCTTACTCTCTCTTCTTTTCAAATGTTTGTAGATGGCGTGCACCAAGCAGACGGCGCGTAAGTCGATTGGGGGTCGTGTTCCTCACCACGCTCTAGCCAGCCGCTCCACACCTCACACACCCAGGAGGGAGACAGTGCTGATCTCTTCTGGACGTGTTGTCCCGAGGATGCGTGCCCGTCTTCGCTCTCTTCTTCATGCTGCGGGGTACCGTGAGTACCGTGTTCGCTTCGTCTACCACACCACTAGGATCTCTGTACCCTCTACTGGTGGACTGGAGTGGACTTCCCAGGTGTCCGTCTACTACGACTCAGAGCTGCTGCACTCACACTTCTCTCCGGCTTGGAGGAGCTCCCAGCGTGCTGCTGAGGAGGATGCTACGTGGGAGGCGACTACCTACTGGAGTCACGCCCAAAGGTTCCGCCTCGGGTGCACGGAGCACGCCTACACCCCTCAGCGCCCTAGTGGCACAGCCGACTTCACTTGACGTGACGTCGAGGGGCCTCTGTACCGCGCTCAGAGCGAGAGGCTTGTGGACGACGTTGTGGAGTTGTCTTCATGACTCCAGCGTTGTCAGCAGGAGCTTCAGGACAGCAGGGACCTTGTTGACAGCTACAAGTGACTTCGTCGACGCTACGCGAGGATCACTGCAGCTGACCCGAACTCTCCCCAGTACGCTTCAGACGTTGAGCCTTGGGACCCAAACTCTCCGGATCATCGTGAGAACTCACCCGTGAGATCGGGGGAGTACACAGAGGAGGAGGACCCGGAGGATGAGATCGAGGAGGACTCCGACGAGTAGGGGTAGACTTGTTACCCTGTTGGACGACTCAAGACACCTACCCTTAGTATGTAGGAGCGTGTAGTTGCGCCCTCTCTAGTCTTGAGTTGTATTATCTATGGTATTGTATTAGTTTGCTTCATGTTGTGTGTGTGTGTGTGACGTGAGTTGTGGAATGCTTCGGCATCCTGTCCACATCCACGTCATTTGTATATAGGCTTGTTAGTGTGTCGTGCGAGTTGTGGAATGCATTAGCATCCTGTCCACATCCGCACTAGTTGATTAATGAATTTGCTTGCTATATATATATATATATGTTTCCCTTGATGCATGTAGTTGGGACCGTTTACCATAGTGTACCCTTCTATATCTTATCTATTATTCTAAAGTTTCAATTATTCCCTATACAGATGGCTGGAAGAGGTAGAGGTAGAGGTCGTGGAAGGGGTGTTGTGCCCCAAGAGGAAGGACTTGGAGGTGTGCCAGGATGGAATGGTAGGGGTGCTCGAGGAGCCCCAACAGCGCAGCAGATGCAACAGATGATGGTCATACAAACCCAATTACTCACCAAGCTCACCCAAATTGTTACCAATATGCAGCAAGCCCCACCCCCACCACCACCACAATACAACCTTCCATCGCCACCACCTTTTCCACCCAGGTCCTTTCTAAGGGTCTTCCTTAACACTCATCCACCCACCTTTGGCACAGTCAGTGAACCAATGGATGCCGATGATTGGCTTTGAATGATTGAAAGCAAGTTGAGGCTTATACATTGTGAAGGAAGAGAGAAGGTACTTATAGCCTCTCATCAACTCCAGGGACCTGCAGCTGACTGATGGACCGCCTTTACTGAAGCCCACCAAAGTCCGGAGAACATCACTTGGGAAGAATTCAGGACGAATTTCTGCAATCACTTTGTGCCTGAGGGAGAAGTCCAAGCAACGCGTGAAGAGTTCCTCATGTTAAAGCAGGGCCCTATGACTGTGCGAGCCTACTTGAATGCATTCACCCAGTTATCTCGCTATGCCCCAACAGATGTGGATACTGATTCCAAGAAATAATTCCAAGAATGGACTGGACAAGGAGTTGAAGTTTGCCATGTCTTCCAGCGACTTTCGGAAGTTGGTTGACAAATCTTTTGAGGTGGAGAGGACCAAGAAGGAAATGGATGATGATGATAGGAAAAGGAAATTGGCTTTGGGACATGCCTCTAGCAGCAATGTACGCCCTCGTTTCGCCCCTCAGCCTACAGCACCCATGACTCGCCCTATGAACTACTCAGGGCAAAGATTCCCAAATCCCAACTATAGGCCACCCACACCCTACAATCAGCAGATGCGCTAGCAACAACAGCCACCACGCCCACCAATGCAACCCCCTCGCCAGCAAATGCAACCCCCTCGCCCTTCAGCCCCAACTAACCATCCCAATGGACAGCCACCGAGGAATCAACCAGGAGGCAATAAGAGTCAGAACAATGCTGCAGGAGTTCAGTGCTATAAGTGTGGAGAATGGGGACATTACTCCAAAAATTGTCCAAAGAAGCAGCAGAATGCACCTGGACGTGTCAACCATGTGACTTTGGAGCAAGTGCAGGAAGCACCTGATGTGGTGATCGGTATGTTTTCTGCTAATTCCCACCCCGCCACAGTATTGTTTGATTCGGGTGCTACACATTCATTTATATCCAAAGATTGCATAAAGAAGCATGACATGGTAGTTATATTCTTGAATCGTCCACTGTTGATAAACTCTCCGGGAGGAGAGATGGTGGCAAGGCATATATGTCGTAAAGTGAGTATAAACATAAGGGGGGTAGTCTTTTGGGCCAACCTAATAGTATTGGACTCGCAAGGATTAGACATCATTCTGGGGATGGACTGGCTGACAGAGAATCAAGGAGTAATTCATTGGGCAACTAGGATAGTTTGCTTAACACACCCAGATGGCACTACAGTGGAGTTCAAGCCAGATCAGACACAAGAGGCATTTGTACAACTCAACCATCTTGAGAGTAGAGAAGGCATCAGGGTTGTGAGTGAGTTTCCGGATGTATTCCCAGATGACTTACCAGGTATGCCCCGTGACCGAGAGAATGAGTTTGTCATTGAATTAGTACCTGGAACGGCCCCAATATATAAGCGGTCGTATAGAATGGATGCTAAACAACTAGCTGAACTAAAGGATCATATTGAGGAGTTATTGGGGAAAGGATATATTCGTCCTAGCTCATCGCCTTGGGGAGCGCCAGTCATATTTGTACCTAAGAAAGATGGTACTCAAAGGTTGTGTGTGGATTACCGTGCCTTAAATGCGGTAACAATCAAGAATAAGTACCCATTACCGAGAATTGAAGATTTGGTTGATCAGTTGAGAGGAGCATGTGTGTTCTCTAAGATTGATCTTCGCTCGGGTTATCACCAACTGAAGATTAGACCCTCAGACATTCCCAAGACTGCATTTGTCTCTCGGTATGGACTATATGAGTATACAGTTATGTCGTTTGGATTGACCAATGCTCCAGCATATTTTATGTATCTAATGAACAAGGTATTCATGGAGTACTTGGACAAGTTTGTAGTGGTGTTCATCGACGACATACTTATCTACTCCAAGACTGAAGAAGAGCATGAGGAGCACATCAGGATGGCTCTATAGAAGCTTCGCCAACACCAATTATATGCCAAACTTAGTAAGTGTGAGTTTTGGCTAAAGGAAGTGTCATTTTTGGGTCATGTCATATCTGAAGGAGGTATAACAGTAGATCCAGACAAAGTGGCTGATGTCCTTAAATGGGAAACACCTGAGAGTGTACATGATATACGGAGATTCTTAGGGATGGCTGGTTATTACCGTCCATTCATCGAGGGATTTTCAAAGATCTCTCGACCACTAACCAAGTTGCTTGAGAAAGGAGTTGCTTTCAAGTGGACCCCCGAATGTGAAGTGACCTTTGCCGAGTTGAAGAAGAGGTTAACTAGTGCACCGGTATTGGTGATGCTTGATATGCAGAAGGAGTTTGTAGTTTATTGTGATGCATCTGGTCATGGTTTAGGATGTGTCTTAATGCAAGGAGGACATGTTGTAGCTTATGCTTCAAGACAGCTTCGGAAACATGAGAGGAATTATCCAACCCATGATTTAGAATTTGCAGCTATTGTCCATGCATTGAAGATATGGAGACACTACTTGATGGGAAAAAGAACCGAGATATACACGGATCACAAGAGCTTGAAGTACATATTCACACAACCAGATCTTAATCATAGACAACGTCGTTGGTTGGAGTTAATAAATGACTTCGACGTGGTAATCAACTACCATCCAGGAAAAGGCTAATGTGGTCACTGATGCTCTAAGCAGGAAAGGACAATGTAATAATTTGTCAGTACAAGCTCTTCAACCCCAGTTATATGAAGAATTTGCAAGGTTAAACTTATGTCTAGTGTCTAGTACTGAAGCAGTTGCTATGGAAGTGGACTCAAACCTTGAATGTGATATACGAGAAGGACAAAAGAATGATGAGAAGATCAAGGAGATCAAGCAATTAATGAAGAAGGGAAAAGCTCCGAACTTTAGGGAGGATGAACAAGGAACCCTATGGCTTAGAAAGAGGATTTGTGTTCCGGACATAAAGGAGATTAGAGAATTGATACTAAGGGAAGCTCATAACTCATCATACTCCATTCATCCCGAAAGCACAAAGATGTATCAAGACCTTAAAGATCGATATTGGTGGCATGGAATGAAACGGGATGTCGCAGAATATGTGGCCATATGTGATACATGTCAATTGATTAAGACGGAACACCAAAGACCAACAGGGTTGTTGCAACCAATCAAAGTGCCGGAATGGAAATGGGAAGAAATTAGTATGGATTTCATTGTGGGACTACCAAGCATAGTCTGGATATGATTCTATATGAGTTATAGTGGATCATTTGACTAAAGTTGCCCACTTTATTCCTGTGAAAGAAACATACAATGGCCCCAAGTTGGCGGAATTGTATATCTCCAGGATTGTATGCTTACATGGAGTTCCTAAGAAGATTATTTCAGATCGAGGCACTCAATTTACCTCAAGATTCTGGCAGAAGTTGCATGAATCAATGGATACCCGTTTAAATTTTAGTTCGGCGTATCACCCTGAGACTGATGGTCAGACAGAACATACCAACCAGATATTAGAAGACATGTTGAGAGCGTGTGCTCTAAAGAATAGCCACAGTTGGGATAAAAATCTGCCATATGCCGAATTCTCTTACAACAATAGTTATCAAGCCAGTTTGAAGATGTCTCCTTTTGAAGCATTGTATGGGCGGAAATGTAGGACACCGTTGTTTTGGAATCAAACTGGGGAAAGCCAAGTCTTTGGTCCTGATGTAATTGAAAGAGGCTGAAAGACAAGTGCAAGAAATTCGGAAGAACCTAAAGGCAGCCCAAACAAGACAGAAGAGTTATGCGGATACTCAAAGACGTGATCTAACATTTGAGGTTGGTGATTATTTGTACTTGAAGGTGTCACCTATGAGAGGGTTGAGAAGATTTAAAGTAAGAGGCAAGTTGTCACCCCGCTACATTGGTCCGTTCAAGATATTAGAACGACGAGGTGAAGTGGCTTATCAGCTTGAGCTTCCACCGCACTTGTCAGATGTACATAATGTGTTCCATGTATCGCAGCTTAAGAAGTGCTTAAGAGTGCCTGAGGAGCAGTTACCTATGGAAGCAGTGGATGTACAAGAAGATTTGTCGTATGTAGAACAACCTGTCAAGATACTTGAGACATCAGAAAGGGTGACCAGAAACAAAGTCATTTGCATGTGTAAGGTGCAATGGAAACATCATTCGGAGGCAGAAGCAACATGGGAAAGAGAAGATCTCAAGGCTGAATTCCCTCATCTTTTCTCTTAGGACGTCCGAATCTCGAGGGCGAGATTCCTTTAAGGGGGGTAGAGTTGTAACACCCATATTCCATGTGCATAAAATGTATAAAACAAGGTGCATTTGTGTGTTGCATTTTTGTGTGAAATTTTAAAGTTCAAACGAGTAGAATCCATTGAAATTTGAATTTGAAATCAAATCAAAAAAAAGAAATGAAAAAGAAAAAGGAAAAAGATAAAACCCTTCCCTGGGCCAAATCTCCCCATCCCGGCCCAAATCCCTTTTCCTCACCCGCAGCCCAACAAACGCCACTCCCTCTCTTCTCTCTCTGGCCGCCAGGGCCCACCTGTCGGCGCTACTCCCCCCCCTCCTTCTTCCCCGCGGTGCAACCGTCGCCTCTCTCTTCCCGCGCCCGCGCCACGCCAACTCCCCCCCCTCCAACCGCTTCACCCCACGCCAATCCCCCCTGGAAACTACCCATCGCACGCGCCAGCAATCGCCGCCGCCCCTCACCCCTATAAATTCAGCCCTCCCCCTTTGTTTCTTCTTCCCCGCGCTCAAACCCTAGCCCAATGTCGCTCTCGGTAAATTGCGCGCGTTCTCGACTAGCTGGCGACCACCCCATCCCTCTCACCCCTCTGACCTCTTCGTCGTGAACCCAAGAGCACGCCGGACAAGTTTGCATGGGAGATTAGCCAGGGATTTGCCGAGTTCGACGGGATCCGACGCCGGTTGCCGCCATCCCTCGGTGCCGACCTTCCTCCACTAGATTTGGGGCCCCTAAAACAATCGAGGTGAGTTCCCTATTCCCCCCTCTTTCGTTCCATGTCCTTAGCGCACTGTTTGGGCGGCGTTTTGGCCAATTTGGCCAACGCCGGCGAGGTCCGCCGCCGCGGCCGCCGTGCGCCGCCGCGCGCGCGTGTGACCGGTGCTGCCGGAGCGACGTGGCCCTATCTGGACCCTCGGATGGGAGTCAACGGCCAGGATTAGAACTAGCATACCGGTTCGGTTATTTTAAATTCGGCCATCCAATTCAAATCCAACGGCCCATGTTGAATTAGCTTTTCCCGCATCCGCATTTACACCTTGGCCCCTGGAAATTTATCAGCTACCCCCTGACCTTTGCTGGAATTCTAGTCTAGCCCCTGGATTTAGCAATCTAGCCCCTGAACTCTCTGGAAATGGATTTTAACAGTTATATAGTCAATCTAGCCCCTGGAAATTAATAGAATTATGGTTTTAGCCTCTGTACAGTATAGAAAATTTATTAGTTAGCCCCTGGAGTCTTATTTATTTACAGAATATTGTTAAAACTGTATTTAATGTGTAGAAATTAGATATAAATGGTGAATAAATATAAAAACAGTAGGAAAAATTTATATAAAATGTTTGTATGCTGTAATTAAAATTGTAGAATGCCAATAAATTATATTTTGACCATGGAAAATTTAGTAAAAATGTTTAAAATATATTTTGGTCATAGAAAATTCATTAAAAATGATTTTAGGCCATAAATAGATCTTAAAAATGTAAGATAAATATAAAATGCATATTTTTTGCTATGTAAAATAATAAATACTTCGTAGGGACGCATTAGTATACAGTTTTATGCCTATGTGTATGTTTGATGCCATGTGTTGTGTGCTCTTTACTTATTTTAGCCTTTATTTCTCTTTGTCATGCTTGGGCAACATATTGAGAGTCGTACTACAACCCCAACTTCAATCTCCAAGACCAAGACTTCACCAACAGTCAAGTCTTCGAAGAAGGCAAGTGCCCTTGACCATCTTGTACCAATTTTAGGATTTTAGTTAGATGCATGCTAATTAAATTGATGTCCTATTTCATGTTTCATGCCTTGTTCCATATAATTCCTTGTCACCTGATGTGGGTTGGGAAGTAGATAGGTATTAATTATGCTTAGCCATGCTTAGACATTGGGAATGGGTTTTCATACAATTGTGACATGTTAAACTTTATGATTACTTTAATTGTGGTGGATACACAATAGTAGTGGATAGGAATCTGGTGGTTGGATAGATTTGGTATGGTGCAGTTTGCACGAGACCCGGGATTGGGTTTGGTACCACCGGATTCTAAGGACCGATTTATGGAGGAAGCCACTAAGCTTTATAGTACCACCACGAGACTGAGATGGGGCAGCTTGGTCAATTAATTAGGTTTCTCCCGATGAAATGCTAGTAGTGGATGGTGCGGGGAATGATGCAGGGTGTAACACCCATATTTCATGTACAAAAATTTGCTCAAACCTTGATCATTGTAGCATGCATTTTCTGATGAATTTTTGGTGTTCAAACGAGTAGCAAACGTTCAAATTTGAATTTGAATTCAAAATCAAAAGAAATGAATGGAAAAAGAAAAAGAAAAGAGTAAAACCCATGTTGGGCCGATTCTTCCCCCTGGCCCATCTTCCCTTCCCTCTTCCGCCGACCCAGCCGGACCTCCCCTCCTTTCTCCCTCTCTGCACTGCGGGCCCCACTTGTCGGCGCCTTCCTCCTCCCTCTCTTCTTCTCCCGCGCTCAACCGTCGCCCATGCAACCGCCGAACACCCCGCGCCCACGTCGTTCCACCCCGCATCCACTCTCCCCCGACGGTTTTCGCGCGCGCATCACCACCCCACCCCTCTCCGCGGCATAAAGGAACCGGCGCCCCCAGTTTTCCCTCTCTCCCCGAGCCTCTCAGAACCCTAGACCTCCATCGCCGGTGAGTAACTCGGCACACACGTTCCCGCCACTGCAGCCCCCTTGCTTTCCCCTTTCTTGGCTTCACGTGCTCACCGCCTCACCAGGAACACGCCGGACACGGTTGAGCAAGGAGATCACCGGGGAATTGCCAAGACCGACGAGCACCGACGCCACCGCCGCCATTCCTCATCGCCGACCGTCCTCCGACCGATTTCAAGGCTAGCGACACCCCTCAGTGAGTTCCCCTTCTTCTCCTCTTTCGTTCCATGCCTTTAGCGCCATGTTTGAGCGTCAGATTCGCCGTTTTGGTCGTCTCCGGCGAGCTCGCCGCTGCGGGCGCCTAGCGCCGCCGCGCCGGCCACCACCGACGTCGCCGGGGACGACGTGGCCTCATCTGGAGCCGTCCATTCCCGGCCAACGGCCATGATTAAAACCCCATACCGGTTCGGTTATTTAAAATCCTAGCCATCCATCTCGAATCCAACGGCCAGCATTCAAAGCACCTTTTCCCGCCGCCAGCTTTACACCCAGGCCCCTGTAAACTTAGCTGCTACCCCTTGGATTTATCTAGAATTGAAATCTAGCCCCCAGAAATCACAAACTAGCCCCTGGAACCCTAAAAATTGGTTTTAAACATTTATTTAAGCATTCTAACCCCTGTATTTTGGTAGAATAATGTATTTAGACCCTGAGTAGTGTAGAAAACTATTTATTTAGCCCCTGGACTTTTATTTATTTGCTGAATAGGGATTTTTAATTGTATTGGAGGTGTAGAAATTAGATTAAAATGGTAATTAAGTGTAGGAATATTATGAAAAATGGTTATAATTTATTTTATGCTGTGAATTAATTGTAGAGTTCAGATAAAATATATTTAGTCCCTGGAATAATTATTATAAAGGTTTTAAAATACATTTTTGCTATAGAAAATTCAATAAAATTTGGTTTTAGGCTATAATAAAATCCCAAAATTGTAGGATAAATCTATAATGCATACCTTGGCCATGATAAATGATAAACACCTCGTAGGGACGCATTAGTGTAGGATTTTGTGCTTATGTGTATGTGTGTATGCATTGTTTTGCGTGCCTTTACTTATTTAGCTTTATTGTATTCTTGCCATTGCTTGGGAATATATCTAGAGTCGTTCTACGACCCTAACCTCAACTTCCAAGACCAAGACTTCGTCAATTCTCAAGTCTCCAACGAAGGCAAGTGCCCTTGACCATCTTGTACCTATTTTAGGGATTTAGCTAGTTGCATGCTAATTAATTTGATGTCCTACTTCATGTTTACATGCCCTGTTCCTTACCATTCCTTGTTACCTGAAATGGGTTGGGAAGTAGATAGGCTTTATTTATGCTTAGCCATGCTTAGATGTTGGGATTGGGAATTCATACAAATGTTCTATGCTTAACTTTATGGTTACTTTAATTTGGTGATGAATATACATAATGATAGTGGATAGGAATCTGGTGGTTGGTTAGTTTTGGTATGGTGCATTTTGCACGAGACCCGGGATTGGGGTTTGTTACCACCGGATTCTAAGGACCGGTTTATGGAGGAAGCCACTAAGCTCTATAGTACCACCACGAGACTGAGATGGGGCAGCTTGGTCAATTAATTAGGTTTCTCCCGATGAACTGCTAGTGGTTGGATGGTGCGGGGAATGATGCGGGTGATCTGCTCTTGGAACCGCAAGGCTCAAGAGGGGGCTCTGGGGCGGAGGGTTACTCCGAGAATCCCCAGTGGTGGAAACCTTAGAGGGCTAGCACTAGTCGGGAGTACCTTTGTAAAGACCATGTAGTGATCTCCTGGCCTCACACCAAAGGAAGTGTGTAATGTGGTTAGCTACCACGGGCATTCAGGGAGGTTCACTTAGTCCACCTGGCAACGGGGGATGAAATCACTGCTTGTGGGGAAAGGGTACACTCTCTGCAGAGATTTGGTAAAACTATCATGACAGCCGTGCTCACGGACAAGAGCGGCTTGGGGCCAGTTCATAATTAGACTATGGTTGGGAAATGATGATTCATTATGATTCAAGTACTTTCATTATCATTAATCATGTATGGATTATTTAATGAATTATGATAGTGATAATTGGAAGCTAAGGATAGGTTCTAAGCATAGTGCTAAGCCATAATTGGCCTTTCCTTGCCCTAGCCAATCATGTCATTCTCTTCCCGCACTTGCTGAGTACTTTATGTACTCAAGCGTTTAATTCTCCTTTAGAGTATGAAGAAGAAGAAGCTGCACCGGAGGACTTCTACGTCAACCCGGAGGACTTGGTCTAGGCTGGCGACCTCACGCGCAACGGCTGCCTGTGGAGACGAAGCCCGCTTACCTATCTTGCTTTCTGTAGTGTTGAACTGTGTAGTGTTGTAAATATTTGTGGAGTGTATTTGTAGACCTTCGGGTCGTTCTGTAAGACTATTTATGTATTTCGAACATGGCAATGTAATGGTATTTCACTTTCGTCAACGCATGTACGATTCAACTGATCCTGGCGTACATGTGATTAGCGTCTGTTCATCTTTACGATGACCGGGCGTGACAAAGTGGTATCAGAGCCGTGTTGCCCGTAGGACGCAAGCCTAGTTAGAAATGGCCGAAAATTAAGGACTATACTATTTTCATATGAAATAGTATTTCCAAAACTTTGTGCTCTCCATCTCAACCCTTGTGCTTCTTACCTTGCTTTGCTTATTTGTTTTTATTCTAACTTTATTTATTAGTTATTAATCTCACTCTCTTCTTTTCAAATGTTTGTAGATGGCGCGGACCAAGCAGACGGCCCGTAAGTCGACTGGGGGTCGTGTTCCTCAGCACGCCCTAGCCAGTCGCTCCGCACCTCACACACCCCGGAGGGAGACGACACTGCTCTCCAACGGGAGTGCTGCTTCGAGGATGCGCGTCCGTCTTCGTTCTCTTCTTCGAGCTGCGGGGTACCGTGAGTACCGTGTCCGCTTAGTCTACCACACCACTAGGGTCTTTGCACCCTATACTGGTGAGCTGGAGTGGACTTCTCAGCTGGCCGTCTACTACGACTCAGAGTTGCTGCACTCGCACTTCTCTCCGGCCTGGAGGAGCTCCCAGCGTGCAGCTGAGGAGGACGCCACGTGGGAGGCGACCACCTACTGGAGCTACGCCCACAGGTTCCTTCTTGGGTGCACGGAGCACGCGTACACCCCTCAGCGCCCTAGTGGCACAGCCGCCTTCACTGGACGTGACGTCGAGGGACGCTTGACTCACCCCCAGTGCGAGAGGCTGGTGGACGACGTTGTGGAGTTGTCTTCGCGACTCCAGCGTTGTCAGCAGGAGCTGCAGGACAGCAGGGACCTGGTCGACCGCTACGAGCGACTTCGACGACGCTACACGAGGATCACTGGAGTTGATCCTAACTCTCCGCAGTACGCTTCGGACGTGG
The DNA here is from genome assembly GCA_036927565.1 of Tuctoria greenei. NCBI lineage: Eukaryota > Viridiplantae > Streptophyta > Magnoliopsida > Poales > Poaceae > Tuctoria > Tuctoria greenei. The sequence continues at coordinate 24,027,228 of JAYESD010000001.1, read as the reverse complement.
AGCCTTGGGACCCGAACTCTCCGGATCGCCGCATGAACTCCCCCGAGAACTCAAGAGAAGACTCAGAAGAAGAAGACCCGGAGATGGAGGTTGAGGAGGACTCCGACGAGTAGGAGTGGACTCGTTTCCCCGCTGGACGACTCAGGACAGTTATCCTTAGTTTGTAGGAGCGTGTAGCTACGCCCTCCCTAGTCTTGAGTTGTACCTTTTATGTTGTCATGCTAGTAGTTTGCTTTATGTTGTGTGTGTTGGTTGCGACATGAGTTGTGGAATGCTTCGGCATCCTGTCCACATCCATGTCTTTAGTCTTGTTTATGTGTCGTGTGAGTGGTGGAATGCTTAGGCATCTTGTCCACCTCCACACTAGTTGATTAATGAACTTGTTTTATGTCTATTACCCTTGATGCATATAGTTGGGACCGTGTTACCCTAGCATATCCTTTCTCATCTCATCTATTATTCTAAGACCTCAATGAACTTCTCTATCACAGATGGCTGGACGAGGTAGAGGTAGAGGCCGTGGTCGTGGTAACCCACCTCTGGATGAAGAACTTGGAGGTGTCCCTGGATGGAATGCAAGGGGTGCTCGAGGAGCCCCAGCCTCTCAACAAATGCAACAGATGATGGCTCTTCAGACTCAACTACTTAACAACCTCACCCAAATTGTCACCAACCTGCAACAAGCCCCACCCCCACCACCACCAAACTACAACCTTCCGCCACCACCACCTTTTCCACCTAGGTCCTTCCTTAGGGACTTCCTGAACACCCATCCACCCACTTTTGCCACCGTTACCGAACCCATGGACGCTGATGATTGGCTCCGTACCATTGATAGCAAGCTGAGGCTCATCCACTGTGAAGGAAGGGAGAAAGTGCTTCTAGCCTCTCATCAACTTCAAGGACCAGCAGCTGACTGGTGGACCGCCTTCACCGAAGCCCACCGGGACCCGGAAAATATTACATGGGAAGAATTCCGTACCAACTTCCGCAATCACTTCGTACCTGAAGGAGAGATACAAGCCAGGCGTGAAGAATTCCTGACGCTAAAGCAAGGCCGCATGACTGTGAGGGCCTACCTGAATGCCTTCACCCAGCTATCCCGCTATGCCCCAACAGATGTGGATACCGATGCCAAGAAACAATTCCGCTTCAAGAATGGGCTGGACAAAGAGTTAAAGTTTGCTATGTCTTCCAGCGACTACGGCGACTTCCAGAAGTTAGTGGACAAAGCTTTTGAAGTGGAAAGGACTAAAAAGGAACTGGAAGATGACGAAAGAAAGAGGAAGTTGACTTTAGCAGCACATGCCTCCAGCAGCAATGTACGCCCCCGTCTCAACCCTCCGCCTACAACTCATATGACTCGTCCCATGAACTACTCGGGACAAAGGTATCCCAACTCCAACTACAGGCCACCCACCCCTTACAACCAGCCAATGCGCCAGCAGCAGCAGCAGCAGCAGCCACCACGCCAGCCAATGCAACCCCCACGCCAGCAGATGCAGCCACCCCGCCCTTCAGCCCCCGCTAACCGTCCAAGTGGCCAACCCCCAAGGAACCAGTCAGGAGGCAACAAGGGCCCAAATAATGCTGCAGGAGTACAATGCTACAAGTGCGGAGAATGGGGACACTATGCCAGCAGTTGTCCAAAGAAGCAGCAAAACCCAACTGGCCGTGTCAACCATGTGACTCTGGAGCAAGCACAGGAGGCACCTGATGTGGTGATCGGTACGTTCTCTGTCAACTCCCACCCCGCCACCATATTGTTTGATTCGGGTGCTACACATTCATTCATATCCAAGGATTTCATAAAGAAGCATGACATGGTAGTTACATTCTTGAATGGGCCATTATTGATAAACTCTCCTGGAGGAGAGATGGTGGCAAGGCATCTATGCCGAAAAGTGAGTATAAACATAAGGGGGGTAGTCTTTTGGGCCAACCTAATAGTGTTGGACTCACAAGGATTAGATATCATTCTGGGAATGGACTGGTTGACAAAGAATCAAGGAGTAATTCATTGTGCAACTAGAACAGTCTGCTTAACACACCCGGATGGCACCACAGTGGAATTCAAGCCAGATCAGACACAAGAAGCAATAGTGCAACTCAACCATCTTGAGAGTACCAAAGACATCAGGGTTGTGAAAGAATTTCCGGATGTATTCCCAGATGACTTACCAGGTATGCCCCCTGATCGAGAGATTGAATTTATCATTGAATTAGTACCTGGAACGGCCCCAATATATAAGAGGCCATATAGAATGGATGCTAAACAATTAGCTGAACTAAAGGATCATATTGAGGAATTATTGGCAAAAGGATATATTCGCCCTAGCTCATCGCCTTGGGGAGCACCAGTCATATTTGTACCTAAGAAAGATGGAACTCAAAGGTTGTGTGTGGACTACCGTGCTTTAAATGAGGTGACAATCAAGAATAAATATCCACTACCAAGGATTGAAGATTTATTTGATCAGTTAAGGGGAGCATGTGTGTTTTCCAAGATTGATCTTCGTTCGGGCTACCATCAACTGAAGATTAGACCGTCGGATATTCCCAAGACGGCATTTGTCTCTCGGTATGGATTGTATGAGTATACAGTCATGTCATTTGGATTGACCAATGCTCCGGCATATTTTATGTATCTTATGAACAAGGTTTTCATGGAGTACTTGGACAAGTTCGTAGTGGTATTCATCGATGACATACTTATCTACTCCAAGACGGAAGAAGAGCATGAGGAGCACCTCAGGATGGCCTTACAGAAGCTTCGCCAACATCAACTGTATGCCAAACTTAGTAAGTGTGAGTTTTGGCTAAAGGAGGTATCATTTTTGGGACATGTCATATCTGAAGGAGGTATAGCAGTGGATCCAGGCAAAGTGGCCGATGTCCTTAAGTGGGAAACACCTGAGAGTGTACATGATATAAGAAGATTCTTAGGTATGGCTGGTTATTACCGACGATTCATCGAGGGATTTTCAAAGATCTCTCGACCATTAACCAAGTTGCTTGAGAAAGGAGTTGCTTTCAAGTGGACCCCCGAATGTGAGGTAAGCTTCGCCGAATTGAAGAAGAGGTTAACCAGTGCACCGGTATTGGTGATGCCCGATATGCAAAAGGAGTTTGTGGTCTATTGTGATGCATCTGGTCATGGTTTAGGATGTGTCTTAATGCAAGGAGGACATGTTGTGGCTTACGCTTCAAGACAGCTTCGGAAGCATGAGAGAAACTATCCAACACATGACTTAGAATTGGCAGCGGTTGTTCATGCTTTGAAGATATGGAGACATTACTTAATGGGAAAAAGGACGGAGATATATACAGATCACAAGAGTTTGAAGTACATATTTACACAGCCGGATCTTAACCTCAGGCAACGTCGTTGGTTGGAATTAATCAATGATTTTGATGTGGGAATCAACTACCATCCAGGCAAGGCTAATGTGGTTGCTGATGCTCTAAGCAGGAAAGGACAAAGCAATAATTTGTCAGTACAAGCTCTTCAACCCCAGCTATGTGAAGAGTTTGCAAGGTTAAATCTATGTCTAGTGTCTAGCACTGAAGCAGTTGCTATGGAAGTGGACTCAACCCTCGAGCGTGATATACGAGAAGGGCAGAAGAATGATGAGAAGGTCAAAGAGATCAAACAGTTGATGAAGAAAGGGAAAGCTCCGAACTTTAGAGAGGATGAACAAGGAACCTTATGGCTTGGAAAGCGGATTTGTGTTCCAGATGTCAAGGAGATTAAAGAGTTGATATTAAGAGAAGCTCATGACTCATCATACTCCATTCATCCTGGAAGCACAAAGATGTATCAAGACCTTAAAGATCGATATTGGTGGCATGGAATGAAACGGGATGTAGCCGAATATGTGGCCATATGTGATACATGTCAATTGATTAAGGCGGAACATCAAAGACCAGCAGGGTTATTGCAACCAATCAAAGTGCCAGAATGGAAATGGGAAGAAATTAGTATGGACTTCATTGTGGGACTACCAAGAACACAGTCTGGATATGATTCTATATGGGTTATTGTGGACCGTCTAACTAAAGTGGCTCACTTTATTCCTGTGAAAGAGACCTACAACGGCCCCAAGTTGGCGGAACTGTACATCTCCAGGATTGTGTGCTTACATGGAGTTCCTAAGAAGATCATCTCAGACAGAGGCACTCAATTCACCTCAAGATTCTGGCAGAAGTTACATGAATCAATGGATACCCGTCTAAATTTCAGTTCGGCGTATCATCCTCAAACTGATGGTCAGACAGAACGCACCAACCAGATATTAGAAGACATGTTGAGAGCGTGTGCTTTAAAGAATAGCAAGAGTTGGGACAAGAATCTGCCATATGCCGAATTTTCTTACAACAACAGTTATCAAGCCAGTTTGAAGATGTCACCTTTTGAAGCATTGTATGGGCGAAAATGTAGGACCCCGTTGTTTTGGAATCAAACTGGAGAAAGTCAAGTCTTTGGGCCTGATGTGTTACAAGAGGCTGAAAGGCAAGTACAAGAAATTCGGAAGAATCTAAAGGCAGCTCAAACAAGACAGAAGAGTTATGCGGATACTCGAAGACGCGATCTTACATTTGAAGTTGGTGACTATGTATACTTGAAGGTGTCCCCTATGAGAGGATTGCGAAGGTTCAAAGTAAGAGGCAAGCTGTCACCCCGATACATTGGCCCGTTCAAGATACTCGAAAGACGAGGTGAAGTGGCATATCAACTTGAGCTTTCGCCACACCTGGCAGATGTGCACAATGTGTTCCATGTGTCACAGCTTAAGAAGTGTTTAAGAGTGCCTGAAGAGCAATTGCCCATGGAAGCCGTGGATGTACAGGAGGACTTGTCTTATGTAGAGCAGCCTGTCAAAATACTTGAGACACTAGAAAAAGTCACGAGGAACAAAGTCATTCGCATGTGTAAAGTGCAATGGAAACATCATTCCGAGGCAGAAGCAACCTGGGAAAGAGAAGAAGCTCTCAAGGCGGATTTCCCTCATCTATTCTCTTAGAACGTCCGAATCGAGGGCGAGATTCCTTTTAAGGGGGGTAGAGTTGTAACACCCATATTTCATGTACAAAAATTTGCTCAAACCTTGATCATTGTAGCATGCATTTTCTGATGAATTTTTGGTGTTCAAACGAGTAGCAAACGTTCAAATTTGAATTTGAATTCAAAATCAAAAGAAATGAATGGAAAAAGAAAAAGAAAAGAGTAAAACCCATGTTGGGCCGATTCTTCCCCCTGGCCCATCTTCCCTTCCCTCTTCCGCCGACCCAGCCGGACCTCCCCTCCTTTCTCCCTCTCTGCACTGCGGGCCCCACTTGTCGGCGCCTTCCTCCTCCCTCTCTTCTTCTCCCGCGCGCAACCGTCGCCCATGCAACCGCCGAACACCCCGCGCCCACGTCGTTCCACCCCGCATCCACTCTCCCCCGACGGTTTTCGCGCGCGCATCACCACCCCACCCCTCTCCGCGGCATAAAGGAACCGGCGCCCCCAGTTTTCCCTCTCTCCCCGAGCCTCTCAGAACCCTAGACCTCCATCGCCGGTGAGTAACTCGGCACACACGTTCCCGCCACTGCAGCCCCCTTGCTTTCCCCTTTCTTGGCTTCACGTGCTCACCGCCTCACCAGGAACACGCCGGACACGGTTGAGCAAGGAGATCACCGGGGAATTGCCAAGACCGACGAGCACCGACGCCACCGCCGCCATTCCTCATCGCCGACCGTCCTCCGACCGATTTCAAGGCTAGCGACACCCCTCAGTGAGTTCCCCTTCTTCTCCTCTTTCGTTCCATGCCTTTAGCGCCATGTTTGAGCGTCAGATTCGCCGTTTTGGTCGTCTCCGGCGAGCTCGCCGCCGCGGGCGCCTAGCGCCGCCGCGCCGGCCACCACCGACGTCGCCGGGGACGACGTGGCCTCATCTGGAGCCGTCCATTCCCGGCCAACGGCCATGATTAAAACCCCATACCGGTTCGGTTATTTAAAATCCTAGCCATCCATCTCGAATCCAACGGCCAGCATTCAAAGCACCTTTTCCCGCCGCCAGCTTTACACCCAGGCCCCTGTAAACTTAGCTGCTACCCCTTGGATTTATCTAGAATTGAAATCTAGCCCCCAGAAATCACAAACTAGCCCCTGGAACCCTAAAAATTGGTTTTAAACATTTATTTAAGCATTCTAACCCCTGTATTTTGGTAGAATAATGTATTTAGACCCTGAGTAGTGTAGAAAACTATTTATTTAGCCCCTGGACTTTTATTTATTTGCTGAATAGGGATTTTTAATTGTATTGGAGGTGTAGAAATTAGATTAAAATGGTAATTAAGTGTAGGAATATTATGAAAAATGGTTATAATTTATTTTATGCTGTGAATTAATTGTAGAGTTCAGATAAAATATATTTAGTCCCTGGAATAATTATTATAAAGGTTTTAAAATACATTTTTGCTATAGAAAATTCAATAAAATTTGGTTTTAGGCTATAATAAAATCCCAAAATTGTAGGATAAATCTATAATGCATACCTTGGCCATGATAAATGATAAACACCTCGTAGGGACGCATTAGTGTAGGATTTTGTGCTTATGTGTATGTGTGTATGCATTGTTTTGCGTGCCTTTACTTATTTAGCTTTATTGTATTCTTGCCATTGCTTGGGAATATATCTAGAGTCGTTCTACGACCCTAACCTCAACTTCCAAGACCAAGACTTCGTCAATTCTCAAGTCTCCAACGAAGGCAAGTGCCCTTGACCATCTTGTACCTATTTTAGGGATTTAGCTAGTTGCATGCTAATTAATTTGATGTCCTACTTCATGTTTACATGCCCTGTTCCTTACCATTCCTTGTTACCTGAAATGGGTTGGGAAGTAGATAGGCTTTATTTATGCTTAGCCATGCTTAGATGTTGGGATTGGGAATTCATACAAATGTTCTATGCTTAACTTTATGGTTACTTTAATTTGGTGATGAATATACATAATGATAGTGGATAGGAATCTGGTGGTTGGTTAGTTTTGGTATGGTGCATTTTGCACGAGACCCGGGATTGGGGTTTGTTACCACCGGATTCTAAGGACCGGTTTATGGAGGAAGCCACTAAGCTCTATAGTACCACCACGAGACTGAGATGGGGCAGCTTGGTCAATTAATTAGGTTTCTCCCGATGAACTGCTAGTGGTTGGATGGTGCGGGGAATGATGCGGGTGATCTGCTCTTGGAACCGCAAGGCTCAAGAGGGGGCTCTGGGGCGGAGGGTTACTCCGAGAATCCCCAGTGGTGGAAACCTTAGAGGGCTAGCACTAGTCGGGAGTACCTTTGTAAAGACCATGTAGTGATCTCCTGGCCTCACACCAAAGGAAGTGTGTAATGTGGTTAGCTACCACGGGCATTCAGGGAGGTTCACTTAGTCCACCTGGCAACGGGGGATGAAATCACTGCTTGTGGGGAAAGGGTACACTCTCTGCAGAGATTTGGTAAAACTGTCATGACAGCCGTGCTCACGGACAAGAGCGGCTTGGGGCCAGTTCATAATTAGACTATGGTTGGGAAATGATGATTCATTATGATTCAAGTACTTTCATTATCATTAATCATGTATGGATTATTTAATGAATTATGATAGTGATAATTGGAAGCTAAGGATAGGTTCTAAGCATAGTGCTAAGCCATAATTGGCCTTTCCTTGCCCTAGCCAATCATGTCATTCTCTTCCCGCACTTGCTGAGTACTTTATGTACTCAAGCGTTTAATTCTCCTTTAGAGTATGAAGAAGAAGAAGCTGCACCGGAGGACTTCTACGTCAACCCGGAGGACTTGGTCTAGGCTGGCGACCTCACGCGCAACGGCTGCCTGTGGAGACGAAGCCCGCTTACCTATCTTGCTTTCTGTAGTGTTGAACTGTGTAGTGTTGTAAATATTTGTGGAGTGTATTTGTAGACCTTCGGGTCGTTCTGTAAGACTATTTATGTATTTCGAACATGGCAATGTAATGGTATTTCACTTTCGTCAACGCATGTACGATTCAACTGATCCTGGCGTACATGTGATTAGCGTCTGTTCATCTTTACGATGACCGGGCGTGACACAGGGGTACTGCTCTGGGAACCGCAAGGCTCAAGAGGGGGCTCTGAGGCGGAGGGTTACTCCGGGAATGCCTCAGTGGTGGAAACCTTAGAGGACTAGCACTGGTCGGGAGTACCTTTGTAAAGACCATGTTGTGATCTCCTGGCCTCACACCAAAGGAAGTGTGTAATGTGGTTAGCTACCACGGGCATTCAGGGAGGTTCACTTAGTCCACCTGGCAACAGGGGATAAAATCACTGCTTGTGGGGAAAGGGTACACTCTCTGCAGAGATTTGGTAAAATTGTCATGACAGCCGTGCTTACGGACAAGAGCGGCTTGGGGCCAGTTCATAATTAGTTTATGATTGGGAAATGGTGGTTATTTATAATTGAAGTTACATTCATCATCTTTAATTATGTGTTGAATTAATTCTTGAATTATGATATTGATAATTGAAAGCTAAGGTTAGGTTCTAAGCATAGTGCTTAAGCCATATTTGGTCTTTCCTTGCTTTAGCCAATCATGTCATTCTCTTCCCACACTTGCTGAGTACTCTATGTACTCAAGCATTTACTTTTCCATTAGAATATGAAGAAGAAGCGGCACCAGAAGACTGGAGATGGAGCCGTTCTTATCTATTTAGCCTTCCGCTGTAGTATAATCTTTGTGAACTGTTTAGATGTTGTAAATAGGTTGTGGTGTGTATTTGTAGACCTTCGGGTCGTATTGTAAGACTATTTGTGTACTCGAACATGGCTATGTAATGATATTTCACTTTCGTCAACGCATGTACGATTCAACTGATCATGGCGTACATGTGGTTAGCGTCTGTTTATCTTTACGATGACCGGGCGTGACAGTCCTAATCTCAATTTAATGAAAAACTCATATATTTATGTGCTTATCATACTGAGAATAGACAAAGCTTCTTCAGTATTAGATACAATATCAGTATGAAGCTGCTAGCTAACATGGTAACAGTCAAGAGCGCAGCAAAATTTTAGCGTCTCATATCTCTGGTGTTTAAGCCATTATGGAAGCTTGATGTTTAAACAAACATATTTGCACTTTACAGTTGACTTGATGTTTACATTGCCTATCATACATGAAACGGGATAATTGGGTTTGAACACTGCGTTTAGCATTCCAGTGTATTGAAGTTATATATGGTGACATCGGAACATCACCACTCTATGTGTATGCAAGCACCTTTTCAATTTGGCGTCAGCAATGTTGATGACCTCTACGGAGTATGGAGTCCTCTCACTCATTCTTTACAGCATTATTCTTCTACCTATGATTAAGTATGTCTTCATTGTACTGCATGCAAACGATAATGGAGATGGTATGTTTCCTTCATATAAATATATTGGATTAGTCACATCCTTGCTATAAGGAATGCTGAATCTCCTGAGCCCTAATCAAATAAAACAAAACCACCTAGACTCAAGGACTTTGCAACACTATTGAAGTATATAGCACTAAACAAATGATTTTGTGGCCAACCTTCAGCCTCTACTGTTGCCTTCATTATAGATGAGATGGAAGCCAACTGCTAATCAGCCCGCAGACAAAAAAAAAAGTCTAAGATTTGTCTTGTTCTTTTAAACTTCATACCAATTTTACTTTAGGAATTTTCTGATAAATAAGTGAAACCTAACTGTAGATACAAAATGGGATTTGGTAAAGATTAGGAAGTAGGAACCGATGCATAATTGTTAGAACATGCAATTTACACAGTGGTTCCAAAATACTCTTGTAGGTGGCACTTTTGCACTTTATTCATTGATTTCTCGCCATGCAAAAGTGAGCTTGATGCCAAATCAGCAAGCTGAAGATGCAATGGTCTCAAGCTGCACACTAGATACCGTATCAGCCCCGATGAGGAGGGCTGTGGATGAAAAGAAGCATGGAAAGTAGTAAGGTGACTAAGGTTGCGATTTTCATCCTTACCCTACTGGGAACCTCAATGGTCATCAGCGATGGTGTTTTAACCGCAGGAATATCTGGTAACTATAACAAGAATCAAAGTACCGTTTATTTCCCTTCTATATAGCAGTTCCATGTAATGGCAGTAATATAAATGTAATTACAAAATTGTAGGGAAGTAGCCATGTTCAATTTACTGCTAATGTCAAACACTTATGAAGCTTCATTGTATAGTAGTGAAAAACTAAACAAACATCACTTGAAATTTGCATGCCGACCTGTGCATTGTGGATACTAGTGAGAGATTACTTGCTGTTGGTTAAAAAAATATTCCTTATCAAGTAGGATCTGTGAAAGAAGTTTGACAGCCTATGGTTTGTGGATTGTTGCAGTGCTCTCTGCAGTTAGTGGTCTCCAAGAGAAAGCAACTCAACTGAAACAAGGTAAGAACTATTTGACATGAGTTAGAAGAAATAAAAATATACAAGAAGAAACCTGTCAAAAGTGTTGAAACAATCTTTGCATGTACCAACTTCAAAAGCAGCTACTTGAAAACTTTAGTAGAAGGATGGAATGGAGATTTGTCGGTGAAGTAGTTGCCTTTTATGGGTCGGTTCCGGATGAACATAAGCATCTGGTAACCTTAATGTATATTATCTGTTCAACTTGGAATCCCAACTTGTGAGAACTCATAAATTCACTTGAATTTATCACATCTAGTAGCATCTCAATCGTTGCAGATGGAGAGCATTAAGCTTTTTTTACGCTCCTCACTGGGCCTTAGCTACTCTTCCTAAGATCACCAAACACCGTCCCACGTTACTTTATTGTTGATACAAGAAACTAAACGCCAACTCATACCCCATCACCTAGAATAATGATGCACAGCCAACATACTGAAAGATCAACTTGCACAGCAACAGAAGATTCAAAAGATACTTTTGCACTAAATAAATGCTGCATTGAAAGGGTAGATATAATTAAACCAAACAGAGGTTAGCAAATTTCGTAGGTCAAGGCATTTCTGTACTCTTGGCATTTTGTGCAGGAATTTTTTTGTTTGTTTCATAGGGAGAGAAATGTGATTGGAAAACAAATCTGAGCTGATCTATCAAGTGATAAGTGAAATAAGAAGAAGCAGGAATTTATTAGATGGAAGCAAAGACTGAAAAAGTGATGCCAATATGTAATTTTTTGTTTTGGAGCTGTGAATTACCCATTTTCATTGAGTATACAAATTTATGTAGCTTTGTTAAATAAGGAGTATATACATTTTTAGCAATAACAATCTTTTAGTAATCTCAGATTCCAAATGCTCTTTTTTTAGCAGGTCACATAGTATTGATTTCTGTAGCCATTTTAGTTGTATTGTTCGCAGTTCAGCATTTTGGCACAGACAAAGTTGGATATTCCTTTGCACGAGTTATCCTGCTCTGGTTCTTGTGCATAGGTGGTATTGGGTTTTACAATTTAACCAAATACGATACAAGTGTCCTCAGGGCCTTCTATCCAAAATACATGATAGACTACTTTAAAAGAAATGGAAAGAATGCACGAATTTCCCTTGGAGGCATCTTCCTATGCTTGGTGATTTTACAATGAATAAATTGATATCAAAGAATTGATTTCTTAGGAAGGCGGCTTCTCATTTTTGCAATGAAACAGGCACAGAAGCCATGTTTGCTGGTCTGGGTCATTTCAACGTAAGAGCAGTTCAGGAATGTAAATGTTTTACTTGAAATTTCGGATATGGACACGGTGGAAGTCAGATTAAGGTTTCATATTTACTTTATGACTATTTTTAAATTTTAAAAACAGTAAACAATCTCAGATGCAGAAAAGAATGCTTTGCACAGTCAGAAGATTTTCAGATCTTTGCAGCAATTGATTTATTTTATGTGCAGATTAGCTTCAGCTTCGCTCTATTCCCAGCGGTATCACTAGCTTATATCGGGCAAGCTGCATTCCTTCGTAAACACCCAGAACATGTTTCTGATACATTCTACAGATCAATTCCAGGTAAGCTATTCTGGATGATGGTTGCTTCTTAATCTGAACATTGTTAGGCGATAATTTGCAGGACCAATGTTTTGGCCGACCTTCATAATTGCTGTCGCTGCTGCAATCATCGCTAGCCAGGCTATGGTATCTGGTGCATTTTCAATCATTCAACAGTCACAAACATTGAGCTGCTTTCCCCGGGTCAAAGTACTCTTGACACTTCAAAAAATTACGAGGGCCAGGTTTACATTCCAGAAGTGGACTTCGTTCATGGGTTGCTTTGTGTGATAATAACCCTTGCATTCCAGACAACTGCTATTGGCCATGCCTATGGTAAGACGATTCTGACCTAGTGTATACAATATAAAGCTAACAGCACATTTAGACAAAAAGAACACAAACATGTGTTTATCAGGTAGGAGTGGTGATGGCTGGAAACATGTAATTATTTAGATGCAAACTGAGAATCTTCCTTCTCCATATACTAGTTTTTTTTTTACATCATCAGTATATGTTTATGGAAACCATAGTTGCAGTTTTTCAGTAGGAACTGTCAATGCATTTCACAAAAGTGTCTCTCCTGCTACTTGCTAATCACTATATACAACTTGCTACCTGCTAATACAAAGCTATGGTTTCCTAGAAGGTCATAATTAACAGTTGGGATCTTCATTCCACGAAAGTTAATCTTACCATAATTAACTTCGTTCTAAATATGACCGTGAGTTCATCCTGTGCAGGAATTTGTGTTACAACTGTGATGCTTATTACTACTGTTCTGATGGTGATTGTGATGCTTCTCATATGGAAAGTTGTAAAAGCCCACTTTTCGGAAGAACAAAAACGCAAAAATGCAAACTTAAAAATTTTGAAAATGGACTTGGAAATCCAAACTCACATGAACCATATGATTTAACCAATGTTCACTAAAAATAGGGACTTGTTAAAATTTTACATATAGAACATGGTTGCTAATGTATTTGGAACTTAAGGGGTAAAATCCTTAATTTCCAAGTATTCACATTTTCAATGAAAAATTAAAGGAGAAAAGAAAACAAAATAGAGAGAAAGAAAAAGGAATTATTCCAACCCTAAAATAGGACATTCAGAAAAGTTCAAATCTAAGGCTGTAAATTTTTCCATGACCTTCTAATATTCCAAATAGACTCTCGGTAAAGTTTCAAAATTTTTGAAGTACGTTTTCCATTTATTGGACACGTACTGAGAGTTTAATCAAAGTCGACTTCAAATTTAAACTTTGTACTTAACCTTGTCCAAATCAACTCCAAATTTTTTCTGAGGTACCTTATAGTTCAAAAAGGTTAACTTCAAAGTTTCCGGATTTTTGAACCTAATCTACTATTTATTTCATGGAACAATTGTGTTTTAACCACTATTTTAGATTCCAATTGTGATTTAGACCTAGATTTCTAAATTTTGTGTTTTAGCCACAATGTTTTAAACCTCAGTCTGCTGTTAGCCATTGTTCTCTAACACCGTTAGAAGCTTGGAATGAAGGAATTAAAAGAAAAAGAAAAAATTTGTGGGAAACCACAAAAGGACCAAAGTGCCCCTCCCTATTGTTCCAGTTCCAGTGCTCACGATTGCACCCGAGGGACTTCTCCACAGGCTTGGAACCCTAGCGGCGGCCGGCGGCGCGCTCGAAATCCTAGCGGCGGCCGACGGGCACGGCTCGGAGGAGAGCGAGGCGCGGTGGGCAGTAGGCGCGGCGCGGAGGAGGGCAAGGCGCGGCGGCCGGCGGCGCGCTCGGAAGCCTAGCGGCAGCCGACGGGCGCGGCTCGGAGGAGGGCGGCGCGGCGGCCGGTGGGCGCGGCACGGAGGAGGGCAAGGCGTGGCGGCCGGCGGCCGGCGGCGCGCTCGGAACTCTAGCGGCGGCCAACGGGCGTGGTGGCCGGTGGGCGCGTCGCGGAGGCGACGTGTGTGCGGAGGGTCTTCGGACATGCTGGAATGTTGAATCAGCTCGAGAGCTGTATACGAAATTTGAGGGACAGGTCATACATCAAGGTTAACAAGAGACCATTTGCACTAGTTTCTGTTTTGTACGTACATCATGTTTGATCTGCATCGCTGGCTCGCCACAGCAAGTGACTTCTTTTACTATAATATTTTATTTTTACTCTATTGACTTGTAAGTGAACAAATCGCACTGGAACACCTTACCATTAACTTTCTATCATGGTACTGCCTGCAGATAACCCAGATGTAGGGACAGCTGGATTTTTATCATCCCTTGTTGGTGATTTGTATCATCGAAAGGCCATTAAGACATGAAGTATGAAATGCTGAATGTGTGGCATAGCTTGGTTCTTCTAATGTTTTCAGTTATATTTATTTCCATGCAAACAAACTTCACTTTGACATTAGTTTTTGCATCCATGCAGCTATATGGACGCTTCCCTAAATTACATGTGTATGCATATGGAGCAGCGCCATGTGTGTGGATTCTGTGGTAGTAGGTGCATGCTCACCATTTGTTACCAGGTGAGATTTGAATTCCTGTTAATATAAGTTAACAGCGTAGGTATTTGCCCATACTGGCAGCAACATCCAATTTCTGATGAACTGACATCAATTACAGCATAGTCCACAATGATGAATTTTCTGCACGTTTATCTATGAATTCAGCAATAAGATTGTGTGGCTCAGCTATAAGAGCTCTCTCGAAGAATACTTCGCTCAGTTCTGCTAAAGTTGGTAAACTAGGTGGAATCACAAGTGCCGGATCATATGAAACAAATGCAATAGATCATCATGCTTCAACTGGTGCTTTGCAGACAGTCAGTGAGGCTAATGTAAGTAGCGATCAAATTCATGAAAGAATCCCATGCATACAATTAGAGGTGGCTTATTTCTCTTTGGCCAAGCAATATCTTGTTTGGTAAATACTCCAAAACATAGAGTTAGCTCCACAGCAGCGGTTAACTATGAGTTGGGCAGATCAAGAATGGTTGTTGCTAGTGATGGTGGAAAATGTAAGGTTGCTTCTCGCAGTGTTTTTGGATGTTTCACACTGTGGAGAAGCAATTAATGCACACAGAAATGATCAGCTTCCAGAAGATGACAATGAAGAGATGGAGTACAAGAGAGAAGACGGGTAGAAGGAGACTTACTGGATTGATAGTTAAATTGCATGTTCAAATTGTATATGTATGGGTTATTTTGTTGGACTCGTGTTGCTTCTTTTGTTGGACATGTATTGTTTCAAGTGTTGCATAAATGGTATACTATATGCTTTTGTTAGGATATATATTGTTATGTGTTTTGATTGAATTGAATCGTGCATATAATTCATGTGTGATTATGTGAGAAATATATCTGTAATGTTAATGAATCATTGTCAAAATTATGTCTCATTTTTAAGGATTTTCTAAGAGATTATGTTCTGATATTCAGTTTTTTTCAAAAAAAAAAAAATTGGTCACATTATTTCCATATTACGTTGCCGAATTTTGTTCAAAGTTACAATGTTATGTGTTAAAATCATGGTAGAAGCACAATTGTAACATCAAAACCGTGGTAAAATCACAAAGGATATATTTGTCTTTACACGTCAAAGTTAACACCAATAAAGGTACTAAACGGAGTTGTGGTAGTTTGATGCTTTGGTTCAAAAAAGTTGTGGCTAAAACACAAAATTTGAAAATCTGGGTCTAAATCACAATTAGCTTCGAAAACAATGGTCAAAACACAATTGGCCCTTATTTCATTGAGTCAAGTATCACTACTTAAATTCAAATTCAAACCTGAGTTAAAAATTCAACTTACTCAGTTCTGAAATCTGATTGCACCATAAAATTCTTCACATTTTATTTAGTCATTGGGCCAAAGTTGAATATTTTTGAAGCATGTTTGCTAGCCCTAATTGAAATTGGAAAGAGGAATGAGGGAGGTGGGTCCCACAAGTGGTCCCCACAGGTCAGGTCGGCACCTGCTCTCTTTTTCCTCCCCTGCCTCCACGCAGACACACTGCATGTGCCACCGCGATGCAAACTATGGCCTTATCTTCGTACCGTGAACCCCAGGGCAAGTCAAACTCGTTCTCCTCACTGCCCCCTTCTCGAGCTCGCTGTTCGCCTGGCCGCCGTCCGCGCACCTCCTCCGCGTCCGGCCGCCTTCTCGTCTCCCGGCCGCTAGCAGCGCCGCCCCATGTCGGTCGCGCGTTCCCCCCCCCCCCCCCCTCACCGCTGCGCTGCTTCGGCTCCTCCCCAGCTCCTTCCCGCCGCGCCAGCGCCCGTCGCGACGTCGCCCCCCCCCCCCCCCCCCCTGCCGGCCGTCTGCTCGCCGTGCTCCTGCGCCACGGCGTTCCGACGGAGCCCTGCCCAGCTCAGTCGCCGGCTTCGCCGCCCCAACGCGCCGCTTCGCCTCCTGCACCCCGGCGCTCCGCTTCCTCACCGGCGTCGCCACGCGCCTCTGCTTCCGACATCCGCCGGCTCACCCCGCCCCTGCTCAGTCCGCCAGCACCGCCCACTGTCCACCACGCCGGTCGCCGCTCGCTCTGGCCACGCTTCGCCGGTGCCCCGCACCACTCTGCATCCGTCCGGCCGCGCGCGCTGCACTGACCCCACCGCGCCGGCGCGCGCCCCCTCCATGTCGCGCTTGGCTTCCCTCCGATCGCGCCTCTGCCTTGCAGCGCCTTGCGTGCACCTTGCCGCGCCATGGCCACACCGCCAGTTTGCTTCTCCCTCTGGATTCAGCACGGCGCCCACATGACGTCGTTGTGATGCTCCGAGCCGTCATCGTACCTTGGCATCGAGATGAAGGATGCTTGTGATGTGTGTGGTGCTGGAACACAAGCACGACTCGTCGGACGATGGTTGTCAAGCCAAATTAGGTTTTAGTCGATGTGAGGGTGATCGAGTCCTTGGTGTAGCCAAGGTGCTTGAGAAAATGCCTTCTAGGTCAAACCATGGATGTTGGTGATCACCGATGACCTATTGTTAAGTAAAACGAGAACGTTGCGACCGACGAGGAAAATTAGACCAAGGGGAACCTTGGATAAGAGTTCCTTAGTTGTGTCGAGGATGTTCCCTAACCGATCACAGGATTGGTTAACTTGGTGTACCACTTCATCGACGGCAGGTTCGTCGAGTCGCTTATCAACAACCGAGTCAACATCACTAGCCTTAAGACTCACAAGGTGGTGTTCGGGATTCCGCTCACCCTATTGACGAGTCCGGGTTGATGTGGACGTCGCTAAGACGATCTTCTCGAGATGGCAAAGCATGCCTTCACGGCAAGGTCTCGCATCATGTTTAAGTCCCGAGAGCTTACCGAGCTCACCTGGACAAGCTTGCGGGAGACACTACATTAGTGTCGTCGTGTAAGCACCTGAACGATGCTTGCGATGTTAGTCGTAGCAACTGGTTTACCTAAAAGAGGTTTGAACATTGTCTTGGTACTCATGCTAGGTTAATAGTGCTTGTAATGACTTCTTAAGTCCAAGCCATGTTGATCTCAATTCAGTCTCAAGTGTTGTTAGGTTCCATCATGGTTCATCCTAAGTTAGGACCCTACGACAGCACTGCTCACTTAACTAGGTTTACTCCTTTATGAGTTAAGTCAAGTTCATTGGTCGACTGCTAAATCGCGACCTTCGTCTTGTACACTCCACTCATACTCAAGCTTTCGATGTCCCACCTTGATTTTTGGGTCGTCCTTACACTTCTCCGCCCAACACTTCTTCACCATTCAGAATTGTCAGTCTCGCGTGGCATAACTTGAAGTGTGGTATGCTAAGTTGCGATGTAGCTTTATGTTGTACCTTTCAGTTCATACCGACACTACGATGTCCACCTTGACTCATCCTCTGGTTACCCACACAAATGAGGCATATCTGACCTTCCTACTCAAACTCCTCGTTCTTAAAGTTTACACAACCCCGTGGAGTCTATTATTAAATTACTTAATTACTTATATGCATATCATGTCGATAGGAATGTGCTGATAGGTGATCGACAAGAAACTTCGCTTGGAGGAGAAGACCAAGGTTTTTTCCACTTGAAGTTTCGTGGCAGACTCTTTGGAGGAAAGCACAAGACTTAACGACTGACATTGACTTAGCGCAAACTAAGGCAAGCCCCGGTTTGCATTTAAGAGCTTTTTCAGAATTTTTCCAGTTTTATTCACTTACGTCTTTAGTTGATATTGTGCATTACGTATAAGGTGTTTGATACTCCACTTGCATATCCATAAATCCTATGGGAAGGTTGGAAAGGTTTACAGCTTTACGTGTAGAACTACCAATGTTAATAGTGTAGATATATCGGTAGAAGTCGAGTATGTTGGATACTACTCGCGGGATTGGTCACATTTTATTGATCACAAGTCAAGTAGTTTAATTCTACTTGCGAGAGAAGTCGAGTGAGGGAAGCCTACTCGCGAGTTGTTACCATAATGTAACTCTTTAATATGAGACGTGGACGGGAATTTGTGTAGGTTGGTTTGCCCACATCGTGCCTGGGTCGGTAATGGCGAGGCAGGTGTTGGGAGATGGATTGGTAGCCCCGTCTGTGTCGGTTAAGGACCGTCTCGTGTGCGGCCCTGTTGAGCAAGTTTGAACAGTACCGGTTATATAATGGATTATTGGGGTCCATTAAACTGATGTAGTCCGGTCACCCTCGTGTCGAAACTTATACCGCCGTACTTCGGGGGAAGATGATCGTAAGGTGGGAACCTCTAAGGAGCAACTTCGACGTGCTCGGTTAGGGACCTTACTTTTGGGACGGTAGAACTGGTTCGACATCGGGATGACGGGTGAAAGGTGGCCACATACGACGTGGGAGAGGAGTACAGTGAAAGGTACTTCCGAGCGGGCGTATGTGTCGTGTATTTCGGGTGTGTCCTGATTGCAATCACCGTCCCTCGCGGTAATAGAGTACCACTTGTTCACTGAGTTGTGACGTAGTAAATAATGAAGAAGTCAGAAGAATATGATATATTGAATTATAATTGCTTTGCAACCTTGTATGGCTTAGAGATAGTACAATTAAAAGTTTACAGTTTCTCCATACTTTACCTGTAGTAGCATTATGTGCTTTGGGCATGTCATATCATCGGTAAAACATTTCTTGTTGATTGTGGAGTCTATGATGTGCCGTGCCTGAAGAATGTCATTTGACTGTGCATGAACGCCTTCTCTCCTGCTTAGTGTAACACCCTAAAATTTTCAAAATTTGTAACCAACCTCTCAAATATATTAGGGTGCATTTGAATGTGCATTTTGGTGTAAAAACTTGAATTCAAACGTGTAGACTTCGAATGAATTTGAAATTCAAATCAAATCAAATCGAAAAAGAAAAAGAAGAGAAAAATAAAAGGAAAATTGGCGCCGTGGGCCGAATTCCAGCCGAGGCCCATTTCTCCCCAGCCCAGCCGCGCCCCCTCTCTCCCCTCTCTTCTCTCTCTGCCGCCCGGGCCCGCCTGTCGGCGCTCCTGCCCCTCCCCTTTCTTCCCCGCGTCGCGCGCAACGGCCGAGCGTCGCGCCCACGATCAACGCCGCGCCCACGTCCCCCTCGCCTCGGATCCATGCTCAAACTTTCGAAACCGCACGCGCGCCACAACTGCCGACCTCGCCGCAGCCATAAAATACCCGTCGCCCCCAAATTTTTCCTTCCCCCAAGCCCTCAAACCCTAGTCGCCCCTGTTCTCGGTAAGTCACCGACGTTCCAACCGTTTGCACTGCAATTCTCTCCTCGATCCTAGCCTAACGTGCTCGCCGCACTGCCAGACACGCGCCGGACACGTTTGCTCGGGGAGTTCGCCGTCGCATCGCCACTGTCGTCGATTGCCGGTGAGTTCCCGCCGCCCCTCCTCGTCACATCGTCGTTCTGGACACCAAGATCGCATGCTAATTGGTCCTCGTCGCGTGCGACATCGCCCTCAGGCTGTCGGACTCTTTCCTCGGTCGAGATCGAGGTTGCACCGCCGGAAACGCCGCACACCGTTGAGCTACGCCGCCTCCAACCGTCGCCGACGCCCTCTGCTCCACCCGGTGAGCTCGCGAGGCCTTCCCATGCGTTTTCCCCCAGTTTAATTCGATGATTAGGCTTTGTTTCGTGCGAATGGCTAGCTCCGGCGAGACCGCCGCCGTCGGTCGTCGGGCACCGCCGCGCGCAGCGCTGTCGCCGGCTTAGGGGCGACGTGGCCCCATCTGGGCCTTTGGTTGGACGCCTACGGCTGCGATTAGATCGTTGCGTACCCCTTCGCATAATAAAATTCGAGCCGTGGATCTAGGATCCAACGACCCTAGTTCAAATGCCCTTTCCCGCCTTCGATTTTTCACCGCAGTCCCTGGAATCTTGCGGGCTACCCCTGCACTTCTCTGGAATTCCAGTCTAACCCCTGGATTTAGCAAACTAGCCCCTGGACTCTCTAAAACTAGATTTAATCATTTAAATAATCAATCTAATCCCTGTAAATTTGTAGAATTATTGATTAGGCCCTGTACAGTGTAGGAAACTTATTAATTAGCCTCTGGACTTTTATTTATTTGCTGAACATTGTTTTTAGGAGTATTTGATGTGTAGAAAATAGATAAAAATGGTATTTAAGTGTAAAAATGGTAGGAAAAATTAGTATAAAATACTTTATGCTGTGATTAAATTGTAGGTTGCATATAAAATATATTTTGTCCATGAAAAATTTATTATAAATGTTTAAAAAAACATTTTGGCCATAGAAAATTCAATAAAAATGGTATTAGGCTATAATTAAATCCCAAAAATGTAAGATAAATATAAAATGCATACTTTGGCCATGTAAAGTAATAAATTCTTCGTAGGGACGCATTAGTATAGGATTTTATGCTTATGTGTGTGTTGTGATGTATTGTTTTGCGTGCTCTTTACTTATTTAGCTTTATTTTATTCTTGCCATGCTTGGGCAATATATTTAGAGTCGTACTACGACCTCAATCTTAACCTCCAAGATCAAGACTTCACCAACACTCAAGTCTTCAACGAAGGCAAGTGCCCTTGACCATCTTGTACCAATTTTAGGAATTTAGATAGATGCATGCTAATTAAATTGATGTCCTATTTCATGTTTACATGCCCTGTTCCACATAATTCCTTGTTACCTGAAATGGGTTGGGAAGTAGATAGGTCTTATTTATGCTTAGCCATGCTTATACATTGGGATTGGGATTTCATACAATTGTGCCATGTTAAACTTTATGGTTACTTTCATTTGTGGTGATTACACAATATTAGTGGATAGGAATCTGGTGGTTGGATAGTTTTGCTATGGTGCAGTTTGCACGAGACCCGAGATTGGGGTTTGTTACCACCAGATTCTAAGGACCGGTTTATGGAGGAAGCCACTAAGCTTTATAGTATCACCACGAGATTGAGATGGGGCAGCTTGGTCAATTAATTAGGTTTCTCCTGATAAAATGCTAGTAGTTGGATGGTGCGGGGAATGATATAGGGGAACTGCTCTGGGATCCGCAAGGCTCAAGAGGGGGCTCTCAGGCGGAGGGTTACTCCGAGAATCCTCAGTGGTGGAAACCTTAAAGGGCTAGCACTAGTCGGGAGCACCTTTGTAAAGACCATGTAGTGATCTCCTGGCCTCACACCAAAGGAAGTGTGAAATGTGGTTAGCTACCACGGGCAATCGGGGAGGTTCGCTAGTCCACTTGGTAACAGGGGATGAAATCACTGCTTGTGGGTAAATGGTACACTCTCTGCAGAGATTTGGTAAAACTGTCATGACAGCCGTGCTCACGGACAAGAGCGGCTTGGGGCCAGTTCATAATTAGTCTATGGTTGGGAAATGGTGGTCAATTATGATTCAAGTTACATTCATTATCATTACTCATGTGTTGGTTACTTCTTGAATTATGATATTGATAATTGAAAGCTAAGGTTAGGTTTTAAGCATAGTGCTAAGCCATAATTGGCCTTCCCTTGCTTTAGCCAATCATGTCATTCTCTTACCGCACTTGCTGAGTACTCTATGTACTCAAGCGTTTACTTTTCCATTAGAATATGAAGAAGAAGAAGCGGCACCGGAGGACTTCTTCGTCAATCCGGAGGACTTGGCCTAGGCTGCGACCGTACGCGCAACTGCTGCCTGTGAAGATGGAGCCATGCTTATCTATTTCCCCTTCCGCTGTAGTTTGGAGTTTATGAACTGTTTAAGTGTTGTAAATAGTTGTGGTGTGTATTTGTAGACCTTCGGGTTATATTGTAAGACTATTTATGTATTCGAACATGGCTATGTAATTATATTTCGCTTTCGTCGACGCATGTACGATTCAACTGATCCTGGCGTACATGTGATTAGCATCTGTTCATCTTTACGATGACCGGGCGTGACACTTAGTTAGGTGAGATTATGAGTATGTATTTTTCGCTGTGTGTGTACTTCTATTGTACACTCTTTTATAAACTCTTCTTATTATGAAATGAAAACTTTATTCGTTTTGGTATCCTTTTTGTGTGTGCTGTTAGGTGCCGCATCGCACGGCACCACCCGATGAGATCCTCGGATGTGTGGACCCCGGTCCTCACAAAAGTGAACATTTTTCTGATTATATCATTCTGCCTGGTATATGGTTTCATTGAGCTTCTCTACCTTTGTTCAGTTCTATACAAGTTTACAGATGTAGGTACCTGCCAATTGTGATTGCAACAGTTTTGGTGATCATGATGACTGTGTGGCACTATGTCCATGTAAAGAAATATTGGTATGAGCTTGATCATATAGTTACAAATGAAGATACGAGGCAAATGATGTGAAAAAAAAATCTGGAGTAGGATTCCTCTATACATAACTCGTACAAGGAATCTCGCCCATATTTACCCACCTCATTGAGAAAATCCCCTTTGTTCATTCAGTTATAATGTTTGTTTCTATCAAACACCTTCCGGTCCCTCATACTGAAGTCTCAGAGCGTTTCGTCTTCAGAAATGTTGAGTCAAAAACCTCCAGGATGTTCCGGTGCGTGGCTCGCTATGAGTACAATGATAAACTAGAAGGGGGAAAGGAATTTGCTGCTTCCATTATTGGAGGTCTCCAATCGTATATTGAAGAGGGGCATTTGATCACAAACATGTAAATTCAAGAAACAGAGGGTTCAGTGACCTCAATCGCAGAGAGTTATTCCAGGCCATGTAAAGTAGGTAGCTCCACGGTTTCCATTGAAGAGACACTTGTACCTAGTGAAACTACGGACCTCAACCAACCCCACATAAGCAGCTACTCGGCACACTCGTCTGGAAGGATCAGCGAAGATCTACTGTTCTGTGCATCGTATACCATGTAAGACGTACCTAAGTGTTAAATAAGAATTACGGGTGTGGATCAGGAACTGTGTCCTTTCATAATATAAGGAAGAGTGATTACTCATATTTCTGTAAGAGCTTGGAATGCCGGCCTAAGCGTTCTGCTGAAATTCTAAGATCGCGGGATTCATGATTATTTGTCTTAATCTTTTTTCACAGTAATAATCGTTTAAAAATAAAAAACCATCACCACAGCGTCCAGTCCAGCAAAGCAGTTTGACGAACAATCACGGAAGAGACAACATACCGTACAACGCCCGAGGCCAGGCGCACGCGCGGCAGCGAATTAGGGCATGAGGCCCCCGTCTTCCCTCCCAAGCATTACGTCGAATAGGTTCTGAGCGCAAGCGACTTGCAGGAGGAACGAGCCAAGAAACAAATCGCGCGTCGACCCGGGCAAGAGAGGGTTAAACGGGATAGAAATGCGTAAACCTGCACAAGGGACGAACCCGCCATGAGAAACGATCGGGAGTCCTCGATTTCAGAGAGAGCCGAAGGATTATCTCAGCGAGGACGTAAGACGTGGAGGATTTCATACCAGCTTGCGACCTGAGTGGTACCTGATGTTCTTGTCCGACATCGGGCGTGCCAACGTGAGCCTCCTCTTTTCGTCAAAAAATTTCAACAGCTGGTGGTTCCAGAACTCGCACCTTGTTCGTGGAAAAATTGGAATTTGGAAGGAGTTGATACACTGATAGTACGTGGAGTAAAACAAAATGGTAAAGCAGAATAGCCACTTTCGTCCTTCAACTTTTACTAAATGCTCAAATTCATATTTCGACTTTCACAAAGGTCAATAGTCATTAAACTTTGGTTAAGGATCCAACTTCATCTTTGAAGCGAGTTGACCGCCAAATCAGCCATTGATTATCCACGTTAGCAATGTCCCCTAGCGTAGAGAAGTAAAATATGCGTCTCAAGATATCGCAGGACTTGCACCACATCAGTGGTTTTGAAGCAGTGTCTCTTGTATCACTAAAGTTCACAAGAGCACAATCAGCCGTCTGATACAACTAGAGTGTGTCGAGCATGAGCATGAGCGACCTACAACGTTACCCTCGTGGCTTTTTGTGACACTTTGTCATGTCCGGTCTGTGATAACAGTGACGTTGTATTTGTGAGCTCCACGTCTGTTACATAAAAACGCTCTGGATGAAAGTTGACAAATGAATGACTTGGCAATGTCACATGGACATCCAACTAGGATCAGTACGATTTTGAGTTTTAGTAGGAAATTTCAATGCTGCATTTATAGGTGATCAGATGGGCCGGACTAAACGACTGGCACGAAAGCCTGCCAAAAAAGTATGGTCCGAATCCGGCACGGTCCGAAAGAAAAGGGTCCGGATCAGCCCGAAGCTTGGGGCAGACCATGCTCGGACTCGGCCTCGGGCCCGTCGAGCTGGTCTGGCACGGCCAGATAGTATGGCCCGATTAGCCCGAGGAGGTCCGGCACAGCACGACACGTTTAAATCTGAATAATATATTTTATCGTTATTTTTAATGCATTTTAAACTAATCGGGTCACGAGCCAACACAACACATGAAATGAATTTGGATCGTCGCGCCGAGATTTTTAAAGACCGAGCCCAGCCGGTCCGGCTAGGCCCGGATCGTTGGCAACCTATGCCAAAAGGTAAACAATTCTCATGTTTGTGACGAGCGAAATGCACAAGGGATCTATAAATTTGTCTCACTCCCCATTAGCTAAAAGATAATTTCTCATATAGTTATTTTATGTCTCGCTTTCTCATAACTCAGCTCCGGTCTAATGATTTGTTACAGTTCGGCTGCATGGAACCAACTATTTTGAATTGGGTTTCTACCCATTTCTTGCAAAAAGCCTTTTGTTGGGGAAGGCCAACTTCCACCGTATCTCGTGAGAACAAAAACAAAAGCCCTGCTAATCTGAAAGTTCCACACCAAACCAGCACCTCAATCTATTTTTTTTCGAAATGCAACTAGTTCATCGCCATGACAAGTCTGAACGAGAACCGCTAGTGCTAAACCGCTAATGGCTGCCTGAGGGACAGCAAGTTCTTGAGATAAACCAAGTAGCCTAGCCAAAATAATTAGGGATTATAGAAATCAGGTACAGCACACAAACAATCGACGATGACCAACTTCTACATCTCGTGAAGGGTCTTAGTTCTAAGCATGTAAACAAATCTAGGAAGCGTTTGAGGTGACATGACGGCTCCTATTATACACTCAAAATATAAAGAGCCAGGTTCTCAAGAATAAAGAAAAAAAACAGGCACCCGAATGCCCCATACACGTCAAAAATAGACCTCAATCCGCCCTTCGGGACCTCCGGCGTGGTGCTGCAGTCTCCTTCTCGTCCTCGTTCTCCTTGTCACACTCCTTGTCACCGCTGCATCCAGCATCCGCCGTCTCGGTGGCCTTGGGCTTCTTCGCCTCAGTTGCGGGTTTCACGGGAGCCTGCAACAAAAGAATATGCTGATCACTCACTACACGTTCTGAACAATGAGAGCAGTACTAACAGTTCTTGAAGAGAATTGACTTACTGCTGGCTTCTTGCCACCGAAGAGGATCTTGAAGAGCACGGTGACAATGACAACAGCGATTGAGACCAGGACTCCTATTGTCAGGTTGGGCTGCTTCTCACCCTTCTCAATTACATCCTGCGTGAGAAGCATAAGGAACATGTCATCTTTCCTGGCATGCAAAAGGTTCGCACCATTGAACAGAATATCAGCAAGGGTGTCCAAATCTTACAATGATCTTTGATTTGTAGGGTGCCAAGAATGGAACATCAGCAACCTTGTACAGAACATCAAAGATCTTTTTCTGCAATACAGATTGACCAGTTAGTGTGCTATCTGGATGAAATAAATAAACATCACAGCTGGAGTAAGGCCAAAAGAATCACCTGGAAATCAGAAAGACCATCTGCATCAGCAGCCTCCTCAGCCTTCTCTTTCTCCTTCTCAACTTGGTATTTAGGCTTCCATGTCTTCTCCAGGATAGAGCTGGCAACCTTCTCATCATCAGTAATCAGAATGTTGTCAAATAGGATGCCATCCTGCATTGTCCAGATCTCAATTCCAACAGCGGCAATTGGATCAAAGTCAGGCTTGTCAAGCTCAAAGTACTCAGGGTTGGGGATTTCCTGGGGCTTCCAGATGCCCTTGTAGTTGGGGTTGTCAATCAGTGGTGCATGCCACTTGCCCTTATACGCAGGGTTTGACTTCATGGGCCTCTTCCACTCACCGCACCCAGGTGCTTCTTCACACTTGGGGTTGTCAATCTTTGGTGCTTCCCACTCACCATCCTCCTCATCATCCCAGTCCTCAGGCTTGGTAGCCTCTGGATCATCGATCTCTTCAGGCTCATCATCCAACCATCCCTCTGGCTTCGTGGCTTCCTCATCCACAATTTCCATTGGTGCATCCTCATCCCAGTCATCAGGCTTCACTGCATCTGGATCAGGGATTTTAGCTCTCTCATCCCAATCCTCTGGCTTCTTGTCATCAGGGTCGGGAATGGTCTTGGATGGGATAAGTGCTGGCTCAAAATCATCAGCTGAGAGGAAATTTGCCTCTTTCTTTTTCTCTCCATCAATCAATATGGTCACCTCATTGTTTGGCTTCAAGATGGCCGTGTAGACATGAGAGAGCTTGTCATATGGGACTGAAGGTGGGGACTTGAGGTGATGCTCAACATACTGTCCAGTCTTGGGGTTCTTGTGCTTAAGGATGAAATGCACCTTGTTTGTTGACCCACATTTGTCTGGACCAAACATAATAGTGTATGGAGTCTCATTGTCAAACTCCTTGGCATCCCATCCGGCTTCCTGGGGACGGATGTACTTAAGATAGGCACCTCCACATTCAAGGCCATTCTGAAGCCTCACTTCAAACTGTAGGACTGTTGTCCCATCCTTCAAAGTGGCTGGCTTGTCAAGCTCCTTGATTATGGCATACTTCCTAGCCTTCTCGCTAACAAGGAGACCATAATCCTCATGTCCATCACTCTTGGCATGCTTCCATAAACCTGCAAGATCAGAGTACAATGACATTTAATCCACGGTGATATACTAGTGCAAGGAAAAAGTATGAACAGAAAATAGCAACAAGGAACAACGATGTCTCAAAGACAAATGAAGATATGAAATAAAATCTAAAAGGTGCCTAATAAAAAAAGAATATGCCAGGTTACCCAACATTAACATATTTCTACTAACAAATCATTATCAGAATAGTACTAGCAAAGAAAGCCTAGTAACAAAGAACACCTTCGTTCTGGTTTAATAATCAGCATGTCCTCAGCGTTATGCATTTAGATATTACTACCAAAAATGTCACTCACCATGACATGCTACTCCACAAATTTTTTTAACAATAATAACATTTTCAAAAGCAGCACAACTAAGCAGGCCACGTATTATCAGGACAAGAACCCAAAAAGCACAAAATCACAACCATTTCAATGACACTATGTTCCTAACAGCCAAACACAACGTATCATTAGCAAACAGATACAGTGCGTTAAGTGAGAAGCCCTGCATCTAAAGAGTTAGTGTCAGCCACACGCATCTGATTCACTAAATCACCTACTCCCTCCGGTTTTTAGTTGATGGCTAGTTCATTTTTGAACTAAAAGTGTTGACTTAACAACAATGATGACAACAATAACATCCAAGCCTTTGTCCAAACAAGTTGGGGTCGGCTAGAAATGAAACCCAACAATTTTTGAAGAGAAGTAATAGAAAATAAGATAATAGTAAAAAACAAATAAATAAGATTTTACATTTTACTTATTTTAGAAATGGATTAATAAGAAAGAAGATAAGAGTAACAAAAAACGAATAAACTAAAATTTTAACACATAAATTGCTCATTTCTATGCAGAGTGTTGACCTAACGACAAGACAAGCATCCACATATCTAGCAATTGGGCAGTTCAATTTGTTGCAGAGAATTCATGATAAGACAGCTACGATCCGGAACTACTACTCAAAACGACCACTAAACCCACGGATCTGGAACAGATCGAACCAAACAAGCCTACTGGAGATAGATGCGCGCGGGTACCTTCGTAGTCTCCCTTGCCGGAGACGATCCACCTCCCATTGAAATCCTCGTCAAACGACTCGTATAGCAGCTGCAAACCCGCATAAACAATCTCAGATCTTGCACTAACAGAGCCGAATACAGAAACACGCAGGCTTAAATCTCCAGCGAACCGCTTACCGGGTCCGAGGCGCGGATCTGGACGAGCAGCGCCGAGACCAGCAGCAGCAGCAGCGCGCGCCCTCCCATCATCGTCTCTCCCGATCTCCTCGAGAGCTTCGTGGGTTTCCTAAAGCTTCCTCTAACCAGAGCGGAGCGTCCGTGGGAGGGAGAAGAGAGATGGGTATAAGAAGAGGGCGCTGTGGAAAATCGAACGGTTCTGATATGCCGGAGGGAAGATTTGACGGTGGAGATCGTTCGACTGGGCCGGTGGGGCCGGATGGGGCGAGAAAAATGGCGTGCAGTGACTTGTTCCGGCCAATGAGAAGGTGCGGGACGTGGTGAAAGCCAATCCCCGAGTGCCACGTACGATGCGTGACGCCTGGGTCGTGTAGGACGCCACGTCGGTTCCACAGGTAAACATGTGAGCCCGGTGGGATCCGGTCGATGTGGGGCCGAGGTCCACTGACTTGGGGGCCCGATGAAGCCATCCGAAATTGTTGTTCTTAATAATTATATTTCTAGTTTACATTAAATTGGGTTAAATAAAAATGGCATCATTTTTAGTTTGTTTAACCAAGAATATTTTACTGCAACCATTTGTAGCTTATTTTCAACTAAGAAAATTTTACTTATATCACCAAATTTTAAAAACCGGAGGATGTATTGAGAAATTTAAAAAGATACAAAACCAATATACATTTAGAGTGAACTTGTAGAGTTAGTTGTCACGTTCAAGTAGGGTGAGCATAAAAACCGTGACCGAAAATTTGAAACGAAAAATTTGGTAGCTAAATTGGGAAGACTGAAATTTTGAGTGCCGAGTACCTGTTTGGGTAACGAATCTAAATAATCAACCGTGTATAAATTTTAGGATCGGCTACCCAAATGCGCGAACCACTAGCTCATAAAATCTCAAGTTAATCTATGATCCACGAATTATGAACAATCTGGATTTTAATATTTTTATTTGTGAGTTTGTGATATATGAATTTGTTAGATTGAACCATTTTATTTACAATACATCATTATTGAACTTATAGTTTTTTTGCTCATGAGATTAAATTTGCTAATGATGTTAAATTTGTGTTGATTTTTTTAGAGAGAACTTATGTTGCTTGTTGAGATCATGACATGAGTAAAAATGTTAGAAATACCTAATATATTTACAATATTTCGGGTGGTGATTTAAAACACACACAACTTGAAAACGATCAAAATTTCCGAACCGAGACACTGGCGTAGCTAGGTAGAGCCAGGGTGGTGCACAGGCACCACGGTAAAGAGAAAAATACAGTAGAAAATTCTCTTTTTTACCATATAAACTGAATATATATTGGATTGTTAGAAGGTGTGCACCACCATTCTTAGATTGCTAGCTTCGCCACTGATATCAGGTAGAGCGGACGCACATGCCTACCTTTTTGCTTCTACAACTCCCTTGACCTACAATGAAAATAGACTTGATTTCTAGCAGCGTCTCTTTTGTGAACTGAAAATGGATCTCAATTTTAATTAGAGCACACCCCCGGCACTAGGAAACGATTCCAAGTTAGGATCACACAAGGATTAGGGGGAGCAATGTCGATAAACAATGTGTTTTTGTCGAAAATGTTAAGTCAGATAGAGGTTTGATCTACCATCGGTCAATCAACAGTAGTAGTTAGCGGTATGGATATAGGTTAAGGAAACAGACTAAAATGCAATCAGCTGTTCCTGTGCAATTGGGCAAAAAATAATTGTGAGCCACGATTTTCATCTCACGGTCATTGTACTTTTACATTTACACCCTCTCACTATACAACAAGAGCCGTATTACCTGATGAAAGGATTTAAGTGCAAAAATACAAGTAATCATAAGATAAAGATCGTATGACTAACAAGTGATTTTTGCACAATTTCACTGAAGAGTTGATTGCATTCTAATGGTTTCCTAAGTTCAGATCATGTCAGTTCCTAGGGCCAGTACGGCTAGATTAGTTGGCCAATAAGGCCTTGATCCATGTACTTATTCAGAAAACGTTGCAACTTCACGCAGCACCAAACCACTACCTCAAGTTCAGGTTCTTCGGTTTATTCCGACATCCTCTTCAGTCTTGATCTGGTCTTCAGTCCCTACTGTTTATCATTCCATCATCGTCAGCCTTTGATCCTTTTGTCCCAGTGGCATATCTAGGATTTTATTAAAGAGTATGCTAAAATGTATATGTATATACATATACACACAAATACATAATTCGTTAAAATTATTTGTCGATTTGGTAAATAATCATAAATTTATAACACAATTCAACTACACATAGTAAAAGACATGATAAATGTAAAATTCATCAAATGACAATATAATTAAAATAAATAAAAAATACATAGAATCAGGAGAACATAAACAATTATGAGATGTCACCACGAGTCCGAAAATAAGATCAGTACGATGAGTAGTTGAAACACGTCACACGTCACATAACACGAGGAAGAGGTTTACATGTTTTCACTTTCAAAGATAGCAGCAGGAATTAACAATTCCAGGAGACTGCAATGGCAGTAATAAATACACCAACTAGGCTTAAACATACGAAGGTGATGAAACCAACCACTCTAAGCCACCTTCCTCCTGATCTATTTTTGTCTAACCAGAGATCTGTAATTTGATGGTCTTGTGGCCAGGGTATGTCGGGGCCTACCCGGCATATTATCTGGCTATGCTACTGTTTTGTCCTACTGTTTATCATTACATCATCGTCAGCCTTCGTTCCTTTTGTCTGTGTTCCTGCTTGATTAGGCTATCTGCACCCGTTACTTTAAAACATACTTTGTACACTATTTTTCTTTTACTTTTATATTATATATTCTAAATTTACACATATTAAGTATTGTTTATAGTATACCACTGCGGACAGTTCACCGCGCATCTGTTGTAATGCTTCAGCTCCTCCAGTGAGTGACATGTTCATTTAACCCTTCGTTTTTGTGGACCTGCCCATTATTTCAATAATACACAAGCATAGAAAACAATTAACAATCTCAGTAGGAGATCATATGTATTTTTTGTTCTATCAAAGCAGACTCTGTTTCTCAGTTTCCATGTTGCTCAGCAAACAGCTGGTAGTTTCACTGCCGGTACCCTGTGTACCAGATACCCTTTGATACCGCAAGAAGTGCAAAAGAGTTCTACTCGTCAAAGTTGAAGGTCTCCTCAGACCCCACATGTCATATTACACCGGACCCGCATCCCTCATATGGGTAGCTCCGGAGATTGACGCGTGTAATGTAGATCCGGGGCTAAACCCCCAACACAGGAAAGCTCCGCAATCAACACGTGTATAATGATCTCGGACCTAACCCCCAGCAGAGGGAAGCTCCAGTGTTGACACGTGTATAGCAGTTCCGGAGCTACCTCCCCGCAAGGGGAAGCTCCAAAACTGCCACGTGTGGAGCCTCCGGACCTTCACTACCAACGAATACATTGATGAATCTTCTTCAGCACGGACATTCAAGGGACTGTTAAAGCGGCAGTTACAAGACTTGAATATGTGTCGTTAATGCTGTATTAGACACACGATCAAAGCACTGTTAATAGAGGTAATGCAACCATTAAAGTTGTTATCACAGTATTAACTATGCTTAATACTCATAGACAGTGTATTAAGCTATTTACGCCAAGGCCACATGTCGGGCCAGGCTAATGATATAACGGTCAGTCCTTGGACTATAAAAAGACTGAGCCGCACGATATAGGACAAGACCAAGCTGAGCCAGAGGCTGGGCCAGATACTACGCTTTCTAGCGATTCTCAATACCACACACACACACACACACCCCCCGTGGAGTAGGGTATTACGCTCAGACGGCCCGAACCACGTAAATCTCCTGTGTCACCATCTTACTCTTGATCTCTGCATGCCCCAACCGAAACAAGAACCTCCGCGGGCTACATTTGGTAGTACCGGGGGAAGTGTCGTTGCTACACTTCGACATTTGGCGCGCCAGGAAGGGGGGCAGGTCACCCGAGATCCCAAGATGGTGAATTCCGCCGCAGGATCTTCCAACAGTAATCGCGCTGGACAATCTGCTGGAGGCAATCCCTCCAACATGCAGCAACCAGCGGGTGCCATTGTTCCGGCGGCCACTATGGCTCCACAACCACCATCTGGTCCAGTAAACAATGCTGGGCAACAAGATGGTGCATCTGCGTCGATCACTACATCGACGAACAACAACTATGAGCACACGCTCATTGCTGCGCGAGCTCTCCTACAACACCCACCGCCTCCAGGAGCACTCCAGGGTGCTATGGAGTAGTGGAGGGCTGATGTTGACCATCTGGTTGCAGCTGCAGCCGCTGGCATCAGCAATCAAGGTCCTCCCCCCTCGAGGCGAGCACCATCTCAAAGACGGACCTTGTCTGGCCGACTTGGTCCACAAGTCTCGCAGCAGAGGAGACGTGTTGCATCCCAGCAGGTGACTTTGCTGCCTCCTGGGGCATGACGCACCCACACCATCACCAGGATTCCGACTCATGACCTGCGGTCGGAACTTGATCGTCGTTACCGGCAGCAAGATGACCGAGTCCATATCGAGCGTGCTCGTGAGAGGCGAGAGGCTCGGGACAACCCTGCTCCTCAGCGAGTAGGAGGAGGCTGTTCTGCCCTGGCCATGCATTTATGCATGGTCAGATGCCCACAGAAGTTCCAGTCTCACTTGATGGAAAAATTCAACATGGCTGTCAGCCCCGCCGAGTTCCTACAAATCTACTTCACTGCTATACTGGCATCGGGGGGTGATGAGGCTGTGATGACCAATTATTTCCCGGTGGCTCTAACTGGGACTGCAAGGTCCTGGTTTATGAGTCTTCCACCCAACTCCATTAATAGTTGGGCGGAGCTATGCCAACAATTCACTGCCAACTTCGGGAGTTCTTACACTCGTCCTGACACTGAATTGAATCTATTTGCTGTAAAGCAAACATTGGGGGAATCACTGCAATCCTTCATCCAGCGGTTTTCTCAGGTACAGAATACTATTCCTTCAATCTCGAGCTCTTCTGTTATCGTTGCATTCAGACAGGGTGTTCGAGATAAACAAATGTTGGAGAAGCTGGCAATCAAAGAAGTCACCAGCGTCACGGAACTCTTCAGCCTAGCAGACAAATGTGCTAGAGCTGCGGAGGGCCGTGAAATGCACTCCAAGCCAGCTCCGGAGGCTAACAAGAAGTCCTCCAAAACTAAAGCCACTACCTCCGATAGTGGCAAAAAGAAGAAGAAGCTCAACGGCAAGAAGAAGTCGTTGGCTGGCGCACCAGCCGCTACAGCTGCTGCAGCTCCGGGTGGCCGGGGGCCACTTCCCGAGAAACGACCTCGTCCTTCATCAGAAGACGACAACAGTTCCAAAGCCTGGTGTCCGATCCACAAGATAGACAGACACAACTTGGAAGAATGTCGGGAGGTCTAGAACCTTGCCGAGCGTTACAACAAGCGCCTAAAAGAAGCTCCTTTCCGTCAGCGGGAAGGAAAACAAAAAGTCGATGAAGCTCCGGCTGAGGAGAAGCTGGTTTACAGGATCCCAAGAAGGTCCTAAAAGCTGTCTACAACACCGTCGACGATGATTCTGACGTCTCTGACAACGAGCGCCGGAAGACCCTAAACACCATCTATGGTGGTTCTTGGGACATCACCTCTCGCCGTATCCTCAAGACAATGCGGCGGGACATGGTCGTGGCAGCTCCCACTGCAAGGGAGGAGTCTTATCGCAAGTGGATGGATACCCCCATCATGTTCGATGCTTCGGACTGCCCCCGAAACATGATCAGAGCTGGCCAACTCCCGTTGATGGTGTCACCCACCATTAACAATATTCAACTCCACCATGTAATGGTGGATGGAGGTTCAGGGCTGAACCTCATAAGCTTTGAAGCTTTCATTAAGCTTCAGCTCCGACCTCCGGACCTTCGCCCATCTCGACCTTTCTTTGGGGTAGGTCTGGGGACCATTACTCCACTCGGTTCCATCATAGTCCCAGTGACCTTTGGGACTCGGGAGAACTACAAAACTAAGAAGTTGGTCTTCAACGTCGCGCAGATAAGTCTGCCGTTCAACGCCATTTTGGGCAGACCAACCTTGTACAGATTCATGGCCGCCGCCCATTATGGTTACTTAGTGTTGAAGATGCCAACACCCACGGGCGTTCTCTGGATCCGCGGAGATGGCACTGCAGGAGTCACTGCTTTAGAAGGACTCTATGCGTTTACCACAGCGCAAGAGGAAGCATCTGGTAAGGAGCCAGCTCTGAACCCTCCGAGCACTCGCCATAAAGGCTCTACCTCTGCACCCCGAGTGCAACCAAGCGGCGACACCGACATTCCCGTCAAAGTCGTCCAAATTGGTTCCGATGCTGCTCAGACTACCCGTATATCGGGAGGTCTGAACAACAAATAGGAACTCGCGCTCATCACTTTCCTCCGGGCTAATGTCGACGTGTTTGCCTGGCAACTGTCACAAATGCCTGGGATCCCTAGGGAGGTGATTGAGCACAATCTGAAGATTTACCCTGACGCACGACCTGTACACCAGAAGCCCTAGAAGCAATCAATCAAGCGATAAAACTTCATCCGACAGGAAATCAAGAAGTTGCTCGAAGCGGGATTCATCCGAGAAGTCTTCCACCCAAAATGGCTGGCAAACCCAGTTGTTGTACCTAAGGCCGGCGGGAAGCTTCAGATGTGTATCGACTACACCACTTTAAATAAGGCATGTCCAAAGGATCCATTTCCACTACCTAGAATAGATCAGATAGTGGACTCTACCTCCGGGTGTGAGTTACCGTGTTTCTTAGATGCATATTCTGGATATCATCAAATCCAAATGTTTAAGGAAGATGAAGAGCATACTGCCTTCATAACAGTAGATGGATTGTACTGTTATACCGCCATGCCATTTGGTCTTAAAAATGCTGCTTCAACATTTGTGTGAGCTATGTACAAAACATTTGGAGAGCTAATTAGAGACTTGGTGGAGGTGTACGTCAATGACATCATTGTGAATATCAAAAACAAGGAGTCACTCCTTGACAATTTACAAGCTGTCTTCGTCAAGCTACACACCACACGCACCAAGCTAAACCGGACAAATGTGTCTTTGGAGTTAGCTCCGGGAAGCTTCTAGGTTTCTTGGTGACTCACCGAGGAATTGAAGCAAATCCAGCGAAGATCAAGGCCATAGAAGATATGCGGCCCCCAGCCCACATCAAGGATGTCCAGAAGTTAACTGGATGTCTAGCTGCTCTTAGTCGGTTTATCTCAAGACTGGCAGAACGGGTGCTACCCTTCTTCAAACTCTTGAGGAAGTCCGGACCATTTCATTGGTCTGAAGAAGAAGAAAAGGCGTTTCAAGAGCTAAAAAAGCTCCTCACCACACTACCGATATTGGTAGCTCCGAATCCTGGTGAGCATTTACTGCTTTACATTTCGACAACCACCAAAGTTGTCAGTATGGTCTTGGCTGCGGAAAAATCAGAGCCACATCCAGTTCAAGAACCCAGACACCTCTGGGAGGGCCCGAAGTTAAATGGAGGCGTGTCTGGGTCCCAGCCCCCAGACATGGAATCTCAAGACAAAATGCTAGTAGATCAACCTCATTCACCTGAGGAGGTTCACCTGGTCGACCAAGACGATCTGGACCCTTCTAGCAAGGTCCGGGTCGAACAAGAAGGAGTTTTGGACCCCTCTGGGAGGGTCCAAGAAACACAGCATGAAGGTCCGGACCCTTCTAGGAGGGTCCGGGTTGATGGAGAAGAAGCTTCGGGTCCTTCCGAAAGGGTCCGAACCGTCCAACGCCCAGTGTACTTCATCAGTGAAGTGCTCCACGACGCCAAGACAAGATACATTGAGGTGCATAAGCTGCTTTACGCAATTCTTATTGCCTCAAGAAAGCTTCAACACTACTTCCAAGCCCGCAAAATATCAGTGGTAACTTCTTTTCCACTGCGTACTATTTTGCATAATCCTAACTCTACTAGGAACATTGCAAAGTGGGCAGCGGAGCTGGCTGAGTTCGATCTAGAATTCGTGTCACGACAAGCAATCAAAAGTCAAGCTTTGGCTGACTTCGTGGCGGAATAGACTCCCTCTCCATCAAACACTGGTGGCCACAGTGAGCAGAAACCAGAACCCAAGGTTCCGATATTCACCGAGCCTCACTGGACTCTCTACTTTGATGGCTCCATGCAAAAGCAGGAGGCCGAAGCTGAAATCCTAATCCTTGCTCTGATTGGGGAGAAGGTCAAGTACATGGTTCACCTTGATTTCAAGGCGACCAACAACATGGCGGAGTATGAACCTCTTATTTATGGACTCAAGGCGGCACTATCTTATGGTGTCAAACAACTGTTGGTGAAGGGAGATTCACAACTCATCATCAA
The DNA here is from genome assembly GCA_036927565.1 of Tuctoria greenei. Lineage (NCBI taxonomy): Eukaryota > Viridiplantae > Streptophyta > Magnoliopsida > Poales > Poaceae > Tuctoria > Tuctoria greenei. Next base: position 23,990,305 of record JAYESD010000001.1, on the reverse strand, counting down.
ACAAGTCAAAGGTGAATGCTCCTATAACAATCCTCAACTAGTTGCTTATCTCTTTGAAGTCCAGAGGCTCCAGAAGGACTTCGAAGTCCTGGATCTCCACCATGTTCAGCGTCTTCACAACGCTGAAGTCGACGAACCCTCGATGAAAGCCTCAACTGGAGCTCCAGCTCCTGATGGAATCTTCGTTCGGAGGTTGTTAAAGCCAACAACTCAGCCTGCCGAACTGAGCGAAGGGGGCGAGACCAGCACCACGAAGCTGGTAGTCCCGGTGGCCCTGTTACCATGGTGTCCACCAAGGGTCGTAGGTGCTATCGGAAGCTCCGAGCAACCCAACGCACAAGACTCAGAAGCTCAAGTAAGCTCCAATGGATGTATCTCGGAGATTCGGAGCTACTTGAAAGACAATATCCTTCCTGAAGGTAGTGTATCCACTGACCGGATTGTCAGATTAGCTAAAAGATACACGTTGGTAGAAGGAGATCTCTACCGGCGTGGTGCCAATGGCATCCTAATGCGGTGCATTGCAAGGGAAGAAGGCCACGAGCTCCTCGCGGAAATCCATGGAGGCGAGTGTGGGAATCACACCTCTTCTCGCACGCTGGTTGGTAAAGCCTTCCAGCATGACTTTTACTGGCCAACAACACTCCAGGATGCGGTTGAGCTAGTGAAAAAATGTGAAGCGTGCCAGTTCCACGCAAAATAGATTCACACACTGGCTTAGTCACTGCAAATGATACCTCCTACATGACCATTCGTTGTGTGGGACATGGACATCTTGGGACCTTTCGCAAAAGCCGTCGGAGGTTACAGGTTCTTGTATGTCGCCATCGACAACTTCACCAAGTGGTCGGAAGCAACCCCAGTTGTGATAATCAACAAGCAATCAACAATCAAGTTCTTGAAGTCCATTATATGCAGATTTGGAGTTCCAAACAAAGTCATAACTGACAACAGAACGCAATTCACAAGTGCTGCATTTCAAGAATATTGCGAAGACCTCGGCATTCAACTCAGCTACGCATCAGTAGCTCACCCAGCAAGTAATGGCCAAGTCGAGACAGCAAATGCAGAAATTTTAAAAGGACTCAAGATGCGCACATATGAGCATCTGAAAAAACACGGAGCCAACTGGATTGAAGAGCTTCCATCCACATTGTGGGCGAACAGGACAACACCTAATCGGTCAACTGAAGAAACACCTTTCTTCCTGGTGTACGGAGCTGAAGCAGTCCTTCCTCCGAAGATCACCTTGGGGTCCCTCCGGGTCCGGACCATCGACGAAGCCATGCAGGACCAGCTCCGGCGTGAAGACCTTGACCTCGTCGATGAGAGAAGGTGCCAAGCAGCTGTCCGGAATGCACGTTATCGCCAAGCGCTCCGGCGCTATCATCAAAGGCATGTGCGTAACCGACAACTTGAGGAAGGCGATCTGGTGCTTCGAAAGATAATAACTCGTGAAGGAATGAATAAACTTCCCCCCCAGCTGGGAAGGTCCATTCCGAGTGATCAAAGTATCCCATCCCAGATGCGTTCGTTTGGCAACTGAGGATGGGACTCCGCTTCCTAATCCTTAGAACATCGAGCACTTCCGTAAGTTTTATGCTTAGAATCACAGAGGTGAGTCTTTAATTACACATGATGTATGTTATAGAGTCGTTGAAAGTTGCCTAGAGGGGGGGGGGGGTGAATAGGCTAATCGACCTGAAATGACTCAATAAAATGAGATTAATACAAAGGGGGCGGACTAGTCTCGTACAGGGGCGGACTAGTCCGATCCACCTACAGGGAAGAGCCTAAAAAGGGGTTTCTAACAAGTTTTAGTCCACTTCTTGTGATGCAAAGTTTGTTAGAATAACTTAGTGAACCTCAACAAGTTATATGGCAAGTATGAAGCTAAGGATTACTATAAAGCAAAGGTGATGAACAAATCCGATAAAACTAACCCTAGAAGCAATATGCGATGAATGAAAGATAAGAGCACAAGTGACACGAGGATTTTATCCCGAGGTTCGATCCCACACAAGGAATCTACGTCCTCGTTGAGGAGTCCACAAAGGACTGGGTTCAACAACCTTTCCCTCACCAAGTTTACCGCACGGGCCTAACTTGGTTCTCCACTATCACAAAGAGTAAATACAAGATTCGTTGGGGCTTCTCACAATCTGAGGCTCCCACCACAAATACAATCGCAAATCACAAAGATTGACTCAAGCCATAGATCACAAAGATTCACAAAGTGCAAGAGATCAAACCGAGAGCCTAGGAGCGGTGTTCTTCCTCTTCTTCTCCTCACCAAACCCTAATCCACACAAGAATTAGTTTTAGAGGGAATGTGGGCAAGAAGGAGGCTTTTGGGGGCTCAAGGTTGCTGTGGCGGCGCTAGGATTTCAACTTGCTCAAAGGTTGGTTCAAATGAACCCAGGGGTCCTCTATTTATAGAGGTCCCAAGCCCATACTGCTGACTTCAGCAGATGGGCGGACTAGTCCGGCCTACAGCCCGAACTAGTCCGGCCTAGGGGACCATTGACGTCCCTGACAACTGTCGCACTGCGCGACAATCGTCACACTACCCGCCAAACTTCAAATTCAAACGGTCACTTCAACAAGGACTAGTCCGCCCGTTACCGGACTAGTCCGATCTCACACAGAACCTTTTGTTCCGTGTGAAAACGGACTAGTCTGAAGACCACGGACTAGTCCGGCCCCATGGGAGGACTAGTCCGGCCTTCCCAGACTTAGTCTCTAAAACACGGACTTCTCTCAAACCCAGACTAGTCCGGCCCCCAGGGCGGACTAGTCCGATCTCAGTCAGGACCTCTTGGTCCGGACTAAAACGGACAAGTCCGTGCTTTTGGGACTTAGTCCCCAAAACCCATTTTACGGCTATCCGGACTAGTCCATTCCACAACGGACTGGTCCGAACTCAGTCAGACCCTTCTGGTCCGGCTGAAAACGGACTTGGCCGGCTAGGGGCGGACTAGTCCAGCCACCTGCACGGACTAGTCCGGCCCTACTGCCAGACTTCTTCCAACTTTTTTCTCGCAATAGGTTTCACCTCTAAACCGCTTTGAGCTCCCAACTTGATCTCAATGCACTTTACACACACATCCTCACACAAATTTGGCTAGTCTAAACTCGACACACTAGAAACCCTAGTTTCTCCTTTTCGAGTTGACATCGCCGTTTCCATCTTTTTCCTTTTTGAGGGATTGTGCTTCCACTTAGTCCACACCTGTGCTTAAGATCACTGAGCTCATTAGCCACTTAATTGTCGTCATCAATCATCCAAAACCCATGGGGATCCTAGATGCACTTTCAATCTCCCCCTTTTTGGTGATTTATGACAACACATTAAGTCTTCATATGAGAGAGTATAAATTTGTGGTTTTCATAACGTGTGGGTGTATGAGTGACTCCCCCTCAATGAATGCATCATAAAAGAGAGATTGAGGAAGTCCTTCATATATGCACACGTTATGGTGGGGTGCCTACGTGTTGTGCTCAACAATTTGTGACAAGACATAATAAGCATTAATATAATCAAAAGATAGACATTCAAGGCATCATATTGATATTGAACATTCAAAACATTCAGAACATAGTCTTGCACAAATTTAAACATTCAACATAACATAGATATTACAATAAGGAGTGCAACATGTCCACGAATCCAAAATAAGAACTACACTCGACTCTCCACACCTAGATACCCTTGCCCAACCTTTCTAACTCTCCCCCATCTAACTCTAACTATCTCCTCCCAACTGACTCCCAGCTAACTCTCCCCCTTTGGCATCAAGACACCAAAAAGGGAAAAGAAGAAGGGAAACACGACCTCGAAAGCCTAGTCGTTGTCTTCCTCATCATCGTCGTCGTCGTGGGAGTCGCTCTCCGTGGCCTCTGGGTCCTCATGATCCTCATCGTCATCGTCGTCATCGGAGGCACGAGCCGAAGGAGCTACCTGGGAAGAGCTTCCGTCCTCTTGGAGCTGGGCGAGCTCGTTGGCGGTGAAGTCGGGGAAAGGAGTGATCTCCCCGTCGCTCGCCTCGGGAGAGGACATAGGAACCTCCAGCTTGTCACACACCGCCTTGAGATACTTTTCTTGGCGCTTGTGTGCCCTTTGGTTCCTAATCTCCTGCTTCCGGCAGGAAGTGAAGATCGCCTTGAAGCACTTGAAGAAAGCGCTCATCGACTGAGGCGGAGGCGGGGAAGGAGGCGCCACGGGGCGAGATGGAGGGTCTACGTTCTTCCGGCGTGAGGGAGCTGGCACATTCGGGGGCTGCTGAGGACGAAGCGGGCGATGCGACACGTCCTTGACAAAGGACAAGCCCGACACCTTCTCTATGAGGCACATAATGTAGGGGGCATACCTGCAAGTACGGTTGGGGGTATGCAAGATGTTGAAGATATCGTCAAAGATGTAATCGACGAGGTTGAATTTCTCCTCCCCATCAACAAGAAGTAGCAAGTGCCTCAAGTTTCCTTGAATCACCCCAGCATCACCATCCTTTGGTGCTATTGTCCTTCTAAGGATCCTGTTCATGATGCTGTAGAAGGGCTTGATATTGCGAGCATGTCCGACACTATATTGGACATGACTGGGGTACATGTATGCCAGCTCATCTCGGTCAACGGCCTTGAGGTTAGAGATAATGATCTCATGGTCCAAATGTGCCTCAAGCCCTAGAATTTCGGCAAATTCTGCGAAAGTGTCTGAGTATTGCTCGCCATGCGTCATCCATATGATCCTCCTGTCACCTGAGGTGGTGAAGTAGATAGTGGAGTAAAACTGCAGGATCACTTTGACGTTCCAGTCATACTTGAACCCCATGATCTCCTTGAGTTCATGGCGCTCAGCAGCTTCAATGACGGTGTCAAATGCAGAATGTTGCTTCTTGGCCATGTACTCCCAGTCTACCCACTGTGCCTCGATCACAGGCTTCTTCATGCTTTGGTAGACAAGAAGAAAATAATTGCAATGAAAGTCACACCAAAACCGAGGGTCGGCGGTGCTCCTCTCATACTTGTAGACCTTGTCCGTCCGGAGCCTTCGAGCTTTCTCCGCTCCCTTCCCTTGGAAAACATTTGCAGCCAAGTCACGCTGCCTATTGGGATTCCTTTTCGGGAGTGTGCACTTCCAAGAGGCCAATTGGTTTGGCTTTTCATTTTCCTCCAATAGCAATGCCCTTGGCCTTCGCAGCCGAGGCCTTTACCCAAGGCTTCTTTTTCTTTGGCTCAGCAGGAGCCAGGGCCATGCCCTTCTTCGGATCTCTCTCGATCCAGCGTTCAACAATCTCGTCTTGGGCTGGCTGCTTGCCTTTGTCTTTCTCTCCAATTGATACAAGTCTCTTCCTCTTGGAGACTTGAGCAGCAGTGGCCTGAGAGTTGTGAGCTTCACGCTCCTCTCGCTTCTTCTTCTGAAGTTCATTTCGGGACTCCTCAATGGCCCGAGCCATTGCTTCATCTTCGTCGTAGGCCAAAGCTGCGGCCTGAGTAGCTTGTTGCTTCTTGGTTGCTTTTGCTTTCTAATGCTGCTCGAGATACTTCTCCACAGCCTCAACTTCGGCTCTTGCTCGTTCTTCGGCGAGACGAAGTTGCTCCGCCTCCCACTCGGGGTCAGTGGGGGGAGAAGCGGAACGGCGAGGAGTGGCCATTTTAGCTGAAAGGAATAGAGTCCATAAGATAGAAGGTCAAGGAGTTGGAATAATGCGAAAGAATTCATGAAAAACAGCCAAAGTGTGAGTTTGACATGTGCAGACCGGACTTGTCCGCTCCAGGGGCAGACTAGTCCGTTTTGCACAGGCTAAACCCTAACTCTAACGGTTTTTCGAGAAAATTTGGAATCAAGTCGCAATACTCCTAGGCTATGATCACAAGGTCACTAGAAGCAACTTTAATGAAGAGGCATCTACCAAAAACTTAATGAATTAAGAATGAGGCTAGTTTTTGAACAAGGAGAAATACCTCTTCAAATCTTGAAAAATTGACTAGATCGGGGAGGGATCGCGTCGAGGATGTTTGGGAAAGGTCTCCCTTGCCTCCAAGGAGTCCAATGCACGGATTGGAATCGGTTTTTGGTGGAGGAAAGTGAAAATCGCCCAAAAGACGAGAGTCTCGAGCGTGAAGGAGAGAGGGAGGCTAAAGAACGGGAGAGGAGGAGTCGGGCCGCCTCCTGGGGGTTTAAGTCCCCAGGGGACGGACTAGTCCGATAGAGGAGCCGAACTAGTCCGGTCAGCGGACCAGACCCGGACCAGTCTGGATCCGGACTTGTCCGGCCATAGGGCAGACTAGTCCGGTCCTAGGAGGCTGAAAACATATATATTTGAGTTTTAGCCACTATAAATGATCCTTTTGGACATATTGCACAACAAAACCTTGTGAATATGGTCAGTAAGCAATCAACATTCAAACTATGACCATAACTCAAAAATTCACTAGTTTTTCAAATATTTTGGAGAGAATTGAGATAGAGATGAATTTTTCAACCACCTGCATTCTTTTGAATAAGGCAAAAGTAAACATTCAGATGTGCATGTTTCAAGCCACATTTCGAGAATCTAAGATATTGAGCTCACTCCTAAGCTCACAAAATCGCTTCTCATCTAGGGGCTTGGTGAATATGTCGGCTAGTTGGTTCTCGTTTCTCACATGGGAAATTACTATATCCCCCTTTAAGGAATGATCTCTCAAGAAGTGGTGTCTAATGTCTATATGTTTGGTCCTTGAATGCTCAACTGGATTATGGGCTATTTTGATGGCGCTCTCATTGTCACATAGGAGAGGAATATGGCGCAAGTTTATACCATAATCCCTTAGAGTTTGTCTCATCCAAAGAAGTTGTGCACAACAACTTCCGGCTGCGACGTACTCTGCTTCGGCTGTGGAAAGAGCAATGTAATTTTGTTTCTTAGAGGACCAAGACACTATTGATCTACCCAAGAATTGGCATGCCCCGTATGTGCTCTTTCTATCAACTTTGCACCCCTCATAATCTGCATCGGAATAACCAATGAGGTTGAACTTGGATCCTTTGGGGTACCAAAGTCCTAGGCTAGGTGTGTGAACTAGATATCTAAGAATTCTCTTCAAGGCGGTCAAATGACACACCTTTGGTGCAGCTTGAAACCGTGCACACATACACACACTAAGCATAATATCCGGTCTAGATGCACAAAGATATGACAAGGAGCCAATCATGGAACGATATACCTTTTGGTCCACACTTGGACCATCTTCGTTGAGGTCTAGGTGTCCATTTGTTGCCATAGGAGTCTTAATGGGTTATGCCTTGTCCATGTCAAACTTCTTCAATATGTCTTGAGTGTACTTTGTTTGACTTATGAACGTGCCTTCTTTGAGTTGCTTGACTTGGAAACCTAAAAAGAACTTCAACTCCCCCATCATGGACATCTCAAATCTTTTCGTCATAATCGTAGAAAACTCATCACAAAACACTTTGTTAGTAGAACCAAATATGATGTCATCGACATATATTTGGCACACAAAAAGATCATCATTGAAGTGCTTTGTAAATAGAGTGTAATCAGCTTTTCCTATCTTAAAACCATTTTGAATTAGAAAGTCTCTAAGACACTCATACCAAGCTCTAGGAGCTTGTTTGAGGCCATAGAGAGCCTTACGCAATTTGAAGACATGGTTTAGGAATTCTTGGTCTTCGAAGCCCAGTGGTTTCTCCACATATACTTCCTCCTTGATTGGGCCATTTAGGAACGCACTCTTGACGTCCATTTGATAGAGCTTAAAATCATGGTGAGTGGCAAAGGCAAGTAATATTCAAATTGACTCTAACCTAGCTACAGGAGCAAATGTTTCATCAAAATCCAAACCTTTGACTTGTGAGTACCCCTTGGCCACAAGTCGTGCCTTGTTCCTTGTCACAACACCATGTTCATCTTGCTTGTTGCGGAACACCCACTTGGTGCCCACAACATTTGCTTGTGGACGCTTGACAAGCTCCCAAACTTTGTTCCTCTCGAAGTTGTTAAGCTCCTCTTGCATGGCCACCACCCAATCCAGGTCTCTCAAGACATCTTCAACCCTCTTTAGTAATGTCTCCTAGTATGTTGTCAACGGGGTGATCCCGTTGAACACTTTGATGTACACGAGGATGTGGAGGTTGAGCTCTTGAGTCATCATCGTCTTCTTCTTCTTCTTGATCTCCCCCTTGATGAATGCCTCCCCCTTGACTTTCATCTTCTTGGTCGTTTTGAGGTCCCACTTGTCCGTCATCAACTTGATCGCGTGGGGGATTACTTGCATCATCTTGTTGTTGGTCACTTGAGCATTGAGGTTGTTCTTGTGGTCGAACATCTCCAAGTGCCATTCTTCTAAGTGCTTCTTGTGGAGAGTCCTCTTGATCTAGCACACTTTGATCAACTTGCTCCACTTGGGAGCCATTATTTTCATCAAACACCATGTCGCGTGCTATTTCAACAATTCCGGAGGTTTTGTTGAAGACACGGTAGGCTTGGGTGTTTGAGTCATAGCCAAGCAAGAAACCCTCATCGGACTTTGAAGCAAACTTTGAAGTCCTAGGCTTCTTGTTGAGAATATAGCACTTGCTCCCAAAAACACGAAAATAAGAGATATTGGGTTTCTTACCAACTAGAAGCTCATAGGGAGTCTTCTTGATGAGGCGGTGGAGGTATAATCGGTTGACGGTGTGGCAAACGGTGTTAACCGCCTCCGCGCAAAACCTATCCGATGTCTTGTACTCATCAAACATTGTCCTTGACATCTCGATGAGTGTTCTATTCTTCCGTTCTGCCACCCCATTTTGTTGAGGGGAGTATGGAGCTGAAAATTCATTCTTGATGCCCTCCTCATTCAAGAATCCTTCCACTTGAGTGTTCTTGAACTCGGTGCCTTTGTCACTTCTTATAGCTTTGATTCTTGAGGCGAACTCATTTTGAGCTCTCCTCAAGAACCTCTTGAGGACACCATGGGTTTCACCCTTATCATGCAAGAAAAACACCCAAGTGAAACGAGAAAAGTCATCAACAATAACAAGACCATATTTGTTACCGCCAATGCTTATGTAGGTTATTGGCCCGAAAAGGTCCATGTGTAGCAGCTCCAATGGTCTTGTTGTCGTCATGATGTTCTTGGAGGGGTGTTGAGCTCCCACTTGCTTCCCCGCTTGGCAAGCACTACATGGCCTGTCTTTTTCGAAGACAACATTCTTCAAGCCATGGATGTGCTCGCCCTTAAGAAGCTTTTGTAAGTTCCTCATGCCAACATGGTCCAGCCGTCTATGCCAAAGCCATCCCATGTTGGTTTTCGCCATTAAGCATGTGTCAAGTTGAGCTTTATCAGAGGCAAAGTCCACAAGATAAAGCTTTCCCTTGAGCACACCCTTACAAGCGATTGAGTTGTCACTTCTTCTAAGGACGCTCACACCCTCATTAGTGAAAACACAATTATAACCCTTGTCACATAGTTGTGATATGGACAAGAGTTTATAGTCTAAAGAATCAATGTGTAGAACGCTAGAAAGAGTGTGTTGAGGAGAGATGACAATTTTACCAGAGCCAAGGATTTTTCCTCGGCTATTGTCTCCAAAGAGGATTCCTTCATTTGGATCATCATGTTCTTCATACTCCTCGAACATCGTCCTCTCTCCGTTCATGTGGTTTGTGCACCCACTATCGAGCACCCATTTGGATCCACCGGAGGAGTATGCCTACAAAACAAGATTATGCCTTCCTTTTAGGTACCCAAGCGGAGTTGGGTCCTTTGATGTTAGTGGTAAGGCATTTGGGCACCCACACGCAAGGCTTGCGGCTCTTGCGGAGTGGCCCAACATATCTAGCATATACTTTGCCATATTTGTTCCTCATCAAAACATATGATGCATAGAAATCATGAAATAGAGGATGCAGTTCATCTTTAGGCGTGTAAGTGCTAGTTGAGGTGTTCTTCACAATTTTAGTTGGAGATGAGCTTCCTTTGACAAAGACAATAAAGTCTTTGCCATACTTGAAGGTTTTGGCATTTTGCCTTCCACCTTTAGTATAACCAAGACCATCCTTGACATTGGGAGGTCTTGTGTTGGTGTATGCACTTCGTGCATACGCCGCCTTCTCTTTTCAAAGATGCCACCCTTAGGTGCTTGCTTGTCTTAAGTCAACTTAAGCTCATCCTTTAATTTAAGAATCAAGTTAGAACATTTGCAAGTTGATATTGCTTTGGATGCAACTTTTGAGGAGGATGAGCTTGTGGAGGAAGAGGCTACATTAGTCTTAAGGGACTCAACTTGAGTCTCAAGGATCTTGTTAACTTTTGTCAAGTTGCCAAGTTCGTCCTTGAGCTCAATGGTTGTCTCCTCAAGACTTGAGCATTTTTTCTTGCTTAGAGCAAGTTCATGCTCTAATGCCTTGATCTTCTCTCTCTCAAGATCAAGGAGCTCAATGAGCTCTTTACATCTTTCCTTTTCTTGGATAAGCAAGTCCTCTTGCCTATCTAAGAGCTCCCCCTTCTCAAAAATCTCATCCGAAAGCAATTTCATTCTTCGCAATGTGCTCTTGCTTATATCCTTAAACATGTGTTCATTTTCGCTAGCACTATCAAAATCATCATGGGAGGATATGGAAGAGGATGAGTTAGAATTTACCTTTCTTCTTCCCTGTTTTGCCATGAGGCAAGTTGGCTTATAGTCGTGGAGATTTGGGAAGAGCTTGCTTCTCTTGGAGCTCCTCTCGATGGCTATGGTTGCTATCTTCTCCTCATCTTCAGACGAGGAGGACTCATCGTTAGATTCCCACTCCTTGCCTAAGTGAGCATGACCGGAGGACCTCTTCTTCTTGTAGAACTTCTTCTCTTGTGGCTTGCCCTCCTACTTCTTCTTGCCATCTTCATGTGGACAATCTACCATGAAGTGCCCGTACTCGCCACAATTGTAGCAAGCCCTCTTGGTTTTGGGCCTTGCCTTTTCTTTGCCTTTGCCCTCATGCTTGTATCCTCCTTTTCTTCTCCTCATCATGCTCTTGAAGTTGTTGATGAAGAAGGCCTCTTTCTCATCGGTGTCAAGGCTCTCCTCATCATCTTCTGTTTGCTCTTTTGAGGAGCATGTTGCTTTGAGTGCAACATTCTTCATCTTCGAGGCGGTGAACCTTTGAAGGTCATTGTAGAAGAGCGCCTCTTTTCCATGATCTCGTGATTGATGATCCTTCCAAGGACCTCCTCCGGGGTCATTTTGGCAAACCCCAGACTTTCTCGGATCATGGAGCAAAGAGAGACGTTCCTAGGCATGAATGCCCGAATCATTCTCTTCACCACCTCGTGATCCGTCCACTTGGTATAGCCGTAAGATCTACTCTTGTTGATGAGTATCTTTAGGCGGTTGCACATCTCTTGGGGAGATTCTCCATCAATAATGGCAAACCTCCCGAGCTCTCCTTCAATGAGCTCAATCTTTGCTTCCTTGACGACTCGGTTGCCTTCATGAGCCGTATTGAGAGTGTCCCAAATGTCTTTGGCCACCTCAAGTCCATCTACTCGGTTGAACTCATCTCTTGAGAGAGATGAGATGATCACTCCGACCGCTTGGACATTGCGGTGAAGGAGCACGGCTTGCTCCGGATTGATATCTTCTTCATTCTTAGCGATGTGCACCCCAGTCAACACAATTTGCCATAGTGAGGGATTGAGTGACACAAGGTGGATTTTCATGTTGTGCTTCCACATCCCGTAGTCGGTTCCATCGAATTGGGGAGGCTTCCCCAATGGTATGGAAAGGTAGTGGTTGTTGGAAACAAGACGCTCATAGTTGTAGCCTTGTTGGTTGTAGTTGATTGTACCACTCGATGTGGAGGTTGAGGTGTCAACTTTGAGAATCTTCAACTTCTCTCGAAGTTTTGCCTTGAGCTGGCGAACTTCTTCGTCATCCGTTGATTTGTATTGATAGAAGAGAATCTCTTCTGGAGTTGCTTGGATCTCACTGGTAGAGACTTCTTCGTACCCCACTCCGGCCATCTTCTCTCCGAGTTGTTAGACTCTTTTGGGAGAGTCTGGCTCTGATACCAATTGAAAGTTGCCTAGAGGGGGGGGTGAATAGGCTAATCGACATGAAATGACTCAATAAAACAAGATTAATACAAAGGGGGCGGACTAGTCCGGTCCACCTAGAGGGAAGATCCTAAAAAGGGGTTTCTAACAAGTTTTAGTCCACTTCTTGTGATGCAAAGTTTGTTAGAATAACTTAGTGAACCTCAACAAGTTATATGGCAAGTATGAAGCGAAGGATTACTATAAAGCAAAGGTGATGAACAAATCTGATAAAACTAACCCTAGAAGCAATATGCGATGAATGAAAGATAAGAGCACAAGTGACACGAGGATTTTATCCCGAGGTTCGATCCCACACAAGGAATCTACGTCCTCGTTGAGGAGTCCACAAAGGACTGGGTTCAACAACCCTTCCCTAACCAAGTTTACCGCACGGGCCTAACTTGGTTCTCCACTATCACAAAGAGTGAATACAAGATTCGTTGGGGCTTCTCACAATCTGAGGCTCCCACCACAAATACAATCGCAAATCACAAAGATTGACTCAAGCCACAGATCACAAAGATTCACAAAGTGCAAGAGATCAAACCGAGAGCCTAGGAGCGGTGTTCTTCCTCTTCTTCTCCTCACCAAACCCTAATCCACACAAGAATTAGTTTTAGAGGGAATGTGGGCAAGAAGGAGGCTTTTGGGGGCTCAAGGTTGCTATGGCGGCGCTAGGGTTTCAACTTGCTCAAAGGTTGGTTCAAATGAACCCAGGGGTCCTCTATTTATAGAGGTCCCAAACCCATACTGCTGACTTCAGCAGATGGGCGGACTAGTCCGGCCTACAACCCGGACTAGTCCAGCCTAGGGGACCACTGATGTCCCTGACAACTGTCGCACTGTGCGGAAATCGTCACACTACCTGCCAAACTTCGAATTCAAACGGTCACTTCAACAACAGACTAGTCCGTCCGTTACTTGACTAGTCCGATCTCACACAGAACCTTTTGTTCCGTGTGAAAACGGACAAGTCTGAAGACCACGGACTAGTCCGGCCCCATGGGCGGACTAGTACGGCCTTCCCAAACTTAGTCTCTAAAACACAGACTCCTCTCAAACCCGGACTAGTCCAGCCCCCAGGGCGGACTAGTCCGATCTCAGTCAGGACCTCTTGGTCCGGACTAAAACGGACAAGTCCGTGCTTTTGGGACTTAGTCCCCAAAACCCATTTCACGACTATCTGGACTAGTCCGTTCCACAACGGACTGGTCTGAACTTAGTCAGACCCTTCTGGTCCGGCTGAAAACGGACTTGGACGGCCAGGGGCGGACTAGTCCGGCCACCTGCACGGACTAGTCCGGCCCTACTGCCAGACTTCTTCCAACTTTTTTCTCTCAATAGGTTTGACCTCTAAACTGCTTTGAGCTCCCAACTTGATCTCAATGCACTTTACACACACATCCTCACACAAATTTGGCTAGTCTAAACTCGACACACTAGAAACCCTAGTTTCTCCTTTTCGAGTTGACATCGCCGTTTCCATCTTTTTCCTTTTTGAGGGATTGTGCTTCCACTTAGTCCACACCTGTGCTTAATATCACTGAGCTCATTAGCCACTTAATTGTCGTGATCAATCATCCAAAAGCCACGGGGGTCCTAGATGCACTTTCAGTCGTTAAACAAAAAGGGATATGTCCTCTGGGAGAACATCCGAACCCCTCCGGGAGGGTCCGAGAAGTTCAAGTACACTTCATACAGTCACCGTACTGAAAGTGTAACTACCTACCCTAGGTTAGTACAAGATGTATAGCGCACTTAGCTTGGTCCCGCACCCTAAGTGTGTCCTTGTCTCCTCTGTAATCCAGACCTATAATGAAATACATTGTTGTGTGAAAACAGACTCCACGTGCATTTATTTTTGTACAAGGCTCGATCTATCAAATTATTGATTTTAAGCTTCTTGTCTATAATGAAGTTATGCAATTCTTTTTTAGTTTTTACCCAAGTTATTAATATTCATTGCAAGTTATATTGTTGATCTATAATCTACTTGCCTGAATGCCAAGCCAACATAGGTCCGGAGTGTGCTATCGACTTAGTCTGGTCCTGCACCCTAAGTGCGCCACTCTACCTACACTCTGGCAGGCCTCAGTAGGGTGAGTACTAAAAAAGCATATGAGTCCGGAAGGGTTACATCAATATACTTGTTTCCATATCGAGTTACTTCGGAATAAAAACTCAAGTAAGAACAAGAAGTCACAAACGATTTATAGGCAAGAGGACAAATTTTACTTTTTTCTTGTATTTAATGTGCAGGAAAAACAAAAATTCATAGGCATAGTGGATGACGCCGGAGCTACTAAGCTCCGACATCCTCCGAGGGGACCCGCCATCAATATTTAATATGATGACAGTGGGTAATGTCGGAGTTACAAAGCTCTGACAACCCCTGGGGGGCCTACTTCAACTATTTGTGCAGCAGCATCAGGAGCTACCAAGCTCCGATAAATCCTAGGGGGCCCACCATCGGCATTTTATACGTTGATAGTGGGTACCATCGGAGCTAACAAGCTCCGCCAAACCCAAGGGGTCTGCCGTCGATGCATCAAAAATGAAGACTTCGGACATAAAATCTACAAGTGCGAAGCGTTCAAGTCATCAATATACTGTCAAATCCTTTGGTACATGTACACACTTCAATTGTACACATATACCAGGGGGCCAACAAGACAAAGCACACTATATTGAAGACAAAAATAAAGTGGAGTTCATGGCAAAATGGATTTCACTAATTTGAAGCACTGGATTACAAAATTGGGATTACAGCAGGAGGCAGAAGGAAAAGTCCTAGCTACTGAAGGGCCTAAGACCTGCGGAAGAATGAAGCGACTTTCTTGGCAACCTCTTGGATGCTGGCCTTGGCGGCGTCTTCCTCTTCAGCAATGGGACCTTTAAGCACCGGGTACAGGGAGAATTGGGGAGTCTCGGCTTACATAGCATGTCAGCACATATTCCACGATGTTCATAGCCAAAGACATCCAACTGTCTCGAGCTGGTCCGCAATAACGTCGCCCATCGCGTCGAGTTTGCCGCCAGCACCATTGAGGGCCACTAGCGCTCGGTCCAAGTCCAACTTCGGGTTGTCCGGACGTACGGGACTGAAGCCTAGTGGTGTCAGTGCGTCGTTGACCCGCCCCAAGAAGTCCCACACTTGAATGGACTCTGTCTCCTTCAAGCTCCGCAGCTCCTCCAGCGACTTCCGTGCAGCCGCAAGCTCCAAACCTTCCCGAGCAAGGCGCTTGACCAATTTAGCATGCTGCTGCATACTCTCAGCAACTTGCTTCTCATGATCGGTCAGCTCCATCTCCCGGAGGTGGATGCGGTTCCGCCTTTCTGCCAAGTCCTTTTCCCTGCCTTTCACCTTCCCTTCCCTGGTGGCAATGTCAGCTTCTCTTTTCGAGAGCTCCTGCCCCAGTTTCCAATCTTCTCCTTCTCCTCTTTGCTCCATAGATCCAGCTTCTTGTTGCGATCTGCCAAATTCTGTTCACCCAGAGTCGATTTCTGGGTGACCTTCGCCTCCCTCTTCACAACATCCTCTTGCTGCTACAGGAGCTTTTCTTCCCTTTCCTCAAGGTCCGCCCGACGCTTCAGGAGAACCTCATTCAATTCATTCTCGTGACGCTCATCAGCAGCATCATGCATCTCCTTGGCTTGGTCAAGGATCTCCCTGGAGTTAGCGTCAAGCGCCCAGATGGCGGCTTCCTTCTCCTCCAGCAGCTTGTCCCAGTATTCCAACTGGGCCTTCTCCCTCTTGATCCACTCCTTCTGGTCAGTCATCCTCGTCTGGGCAAGCCTGGTCTCGAAGTGGAGTCTGTTGCGCCAACGCCTCAAGGTGTTGCGCTCCTCCTCCAGGGCTTTGCTCTCATGATCGAAGGCGAGTTGGACTTGTCGGAGGCTCGAGCAGGCGTTGTCTATAGACAACGCCAAAGGGATAGGCTCCAGACCTACTGGGACCAACTCCACAGGCTCCAGAGGATTTTCCATCAAAAAATTGGGTTCCACTCTACAAGAGTGGTCCCCTGAGCTCCTGCAACACTAGGGCCGCTCTCTAGATGCCCTTCAGTAGCGGCAGAGGAAGAACCCACTAGGGGAACTCCCACCTCTGGAGCAGAAGTTGAAGGCGCTGCTTCTGGGTCTTCGGTCGCCGGCTCCGAGGGTGAAGGACCTATCACCACCTCTTCATGCAGCTCCGGCTCTGGTTCAGCTACCTCCGGGATAATGGAAGGGGCTTCATCCGGGGCCTCTACCGCCTCTGGCTCAAATGCCGACACGTCAGCTTCTTCCGGTTCAATGACCGGAGCTTCAAACATTTCCAGCTCAGCTGCCGGACCTTCAAAAACCTCTGGCCCAAGGGCCGGAGCATCAACCATCTCTGTCTCAATGGTTGGGGCTTCAATTGCCTCTGGCTCAGCGGCCAGGGCCCCAATGACTTCTGGTTCAACGTTCGGAGCTTCAAACATCTCCGGCTCCGGTGTTGGAACATTAGCCTCTGGCACCATTGTCAGAGGTACACCTTCAATTTCTGCCCCGTGGTTTGGCACTACCACTGGAGCTTTAGGCGAGGACTCCGAATCCAACTCCACGACAGCTCGCGCCGGAGCTTCCGTGACTTCTGCCACCACTTGAGGAGGAGGCTTAGTGCTTGAAGCCAGAGCTTCGGCATGCGCAACCCCGGTCGTTGCGACAGACGCCGAAGTTCCTGACTCCTTCTTTGACATCCTAGAAATAAAGGGAAGAGAAGATTAAAGACACAACAAAAACAAGATCAACGTTTTAAGGTGAGCAATCAATGCTTACCTAGGGATGCTACCACCCCAGTCGCCTCGGAACCTCTTCCTCTGAGGTCCATAGCCAGAGCCCACCAAGTTTGGTGAGACAACGACTTTGGACCGCAGCTGAGGATTACTTGTGGCAGCCGGTGTCCTCTTAGCCAAAGCTTCTCTTGATCGGGAAGAACTCTCAGGCCTCGAGCTTTTAGCCGGCACTAAGGCCGGGGTTGACTGCCCGGAGCTAGCACCTCTGGAAGACGCCTACGTCGGAGAAGGTGCAGTCACAGAAGACCTCCTCCGCCGAGGAGAAGGAGTCGTCGTAGAGGGAGCAGCCCTGACAGACCTTCCATTGGCATGCTTCAGCTTCCTCTTCCGGCTGGATGGTTCGACTGGCTCCTTGCCCTTGCCCTTGCCTATGTCTTCAACCCTCCGGCTTTGGGTGGAGGCATGCCCTCCTTTGGAAGCTCCGGAGATTACCACCCTGGAGGTCGAACGCCTTTCTACCTCATCAAGGTCATCAAGCGCCGACATCTTCCTCCGGAGCTCTCTACTGAACTGCGGCTCCATGTACAGAGGAAGAAAAGCTGCCGGCAGAACCAAGTCATCGCCGTCGACGTTTATCTCATGATGGAATTTCTTGAGATGAATATTCAAAGCTTCATCATCCAAGTTGGATTTTAGACCAGTTCCAATCCGGTCGTCATCTATCACGCTGTTGAGGGCCCAAGCAAGCTTCTCCCTATTCCTCAGCGGAGCCCATCTGTTGACCAGGAAGTTGTAGAAGACAACCTGAGGGGTTACTCCACCCTCTACGCATTCACGAATCCTGTTCAGGACGGGGTTGAAGGCATCTGACTGCATCGGAACTACACTCCAAGCGTCGGTGTCAACGTTGGGGAGTCCTTGGGACAGCTCTGTCGGAGTGTTGATCCGGCAGTTCTCCCGGTACTACCGTTGGTAGACCGTGGAGTTTGTAGTTCGGTATTGGGCGCGCATAGATTCAAAAGACAATGTCAAATGGACACAAGGGTTTATGTGGTTCGGGCCACCTGAGTGTAATACCCTACTGCACGGGGTGTGTAGTTGTTGTATTGGGTATCAAAGCTGTGTATGGGAGGGATTCAGAGAGCCGTCCCTTGTGTATCATTGGCCAATCCTTTTATAGTACAAGGACTGGTCATTACATCGTTAGCCTGGCCCGACATGTGGCCCTGGCGGTTACTGATGCTTAATACATAATTAATGAGGTTAATTACCCTTAATAGCATGGTAATGGGCCTTGACAGTGCCATTACTGGCATTAAGAGCCTTCTAATAGTGTGTCATTAATATGGTATTAATGACACTTAATCGATTCTTGAAGTCTTTGATTACCCCTTGAAGGTCCGAGCCGTTGGGGGTCCACCAGTCTGATTGTTGAGGCTGAATGTCCAGCGGTTGGACACGTGGCAGCATTGGAGCTTTCTGTCTGGGACGGGTAGGTCCGGTGTAGGTGTACACGTGTCGGTATCGGAGCTTCCCTCTGTCGGGGGTTAGGTCCGGGGGTGCCGCACAGGTGTTTAGCCCGGAGCTATCCCATGTGTGGGATGTAGGTCCGGTTGTAGTATACACGTGCCAGCACCAGGACTAACCATAGATCAAAGGCAGGTCCGGTCCCGTATGACACGTGGGGCCTTCGCAGGTCTTCAACTCAAACAGGTGAAGTTCCTTTGGTCTTTTTGAAGTCCTAAGGGGTATACGATACGCAGAGTACCGACAGTGGCCCCATGGGCCCACCTCTGGGAGAGACTTTTTGGATGAAGTCGTTCTGCCGGAGGTGGGTCCATCCTTCGGTTTTCGAGCCGTGTCTTCAAGGGTCTTCGAATGTGCCGCTGGCGGTAGTTGGCAGTTAAACCAACGCCACATGGCATATCCAGGATGCGATAGGTGAGATCTGAGCGTGCGGATCTCATGCAATTGAAGGTCGCCGGTTCCCGATACAAAAATCGTATCGGTTTCGCGCGCCATGTCAGGCCGCCGCCCTCAGGCTTCCCGCCTTTCATGATGACAACCATTCACCTGGGGTAAGAACCTCGACTTGATCGTTGGGGTGGCCCTGGGCCCCCTTGTCATTGGCAGGGTGAAGTTTTTGAATTGTATCGTCGGGTCCTCCGCAGTTTCCATCCAAGCGTTGCGGGGGCTTACTTAAGAAGGAAAGCGCGCACCGTTTGGGGATTCTTTACGCCTTCATTCGAACTCGTGCTCAAATCCTCCAAACTTTCGTTTGCTTTTCATCTCTCGCACCGCTGTGCTGTGATGGAGTTGGGTCTCCGCAAGAGCCGACTGAAGACCGACAGTGGGTTGAAGAAGGTCTGGGCCCTCATGGGGTGGTCCAGTGACTTCTTCAACCATTAGGTCCGCGCTGGCAAGCTTCCGTTCAAGAAGGAACATGCCGACGACATGGTGTACTTCTCCGCGTACGCCATGGTGGGACTGATCCCACCCTTTTCCACTTTCCTCTTGATGCTGCTAGACTTCTATGGTCTGCAGCTGTACCACCAAGCTCGGACTAGTCCGGTTCTTTGTGAAGGTGAACTCCAGAAAGTTCAATGGACTAGTCCGAGGACTAGTCCAATCTCCACATATGGGAGACTCCAGAAAGGTCAACGGACTAGTCCGGTGGACACATGGACTAGTCCGGTCCCTCAATGAGAGAGACTCCAGAAAGTTCAACGGACTAGTCCAGTGGACACACGGACTAGTCCCGTCTCCCAATAAGAGAGATTCCAGAAAGTTAAACGGACTTGTCCGGTCCATGATCGGACTAGTCCGGTGCATTGTGAAAGTTAGGTTAATTTTAATCTCTTACCCTAGCGCAAAGTTGTGAGCTCTTGGAGTGTATCTTTCATATACTCCCTATACATTCAAAATCTAATTTGGTCTTCCAAGCTCCATTAAAGTATCCCTCTTTGGACACCACTTCATTTTTCACCTTTTTGTGTGCACCGAGCTGTTTCACTTGTTTGTCCTGCAATCATCTCAATAGTTTCATTAGGATCTCATATGTTTGTCATCAATTAGCCAAAACCCACAAGGGATATCCTAGATGCACTTACAATCTCCCCCTTTTTGGTGATTGATGACAACCATTTGAGATATCACAATTGAGAATAATATCTTGATTTTCATAAGGTGTGCACATATGATAATAACGATAAATCCACAAAAAGCTTCTCACATATGCACACACCTTATGGTGGGGTGCCTAACAGGTGTGTGATCAACAAGGTGTGATGAAATAAAGATAATCAATAATGAGCATAGATATAATCATTCAAGTAACAATAAGCATCACACATAAGAGAAGAAATAGAGCATTACGAGGTTTTTAAAAATAAGTACATGTCCTCGATCACAAAAACAAAAAGACACCAACTAGAGAAACCACTAGTCTCAATCTCTCCCCCTTTGGCATCAAGGCACCAAAAAGGGAAAAATTGAGGGGAATCACTCATCACCGCTCTCTTCTTCAGTTTTGGTCCGGTCTTCATCTTCACCACCATCATCATTTGCTAGAGCAGGCTCTTGCTCGGGGTCCTCGAAGGCGGGCGGGGATCCAACCAGCTCAATCTCAAGCTTGTCACAAATAGCTTTGATGTTGGCATTCACATATTTTTGATGCTTCTTCTGCCTAACTTCAATCCTGCGGCAGCAGGCAAAGATAGAGGTGAGCATTTTGAGCACACCACCGGAGGGTTCATGAGCAGGTGCAGAGCTAGGAGGAGCAGCTGCAGATTTTGAGACATTCACATCCCGAGCTTTGTTTTGACCCCCTCTCAGCTTCAGGGGAGGGAGGTGCACCAGGAACTTAGGGTAGAGTGTACTCGGTGGGCTTTTGCGGCTTCAACCCCGTATGGTGAACATCCTTGACAAACTCAAGTCCAGTCACTTTCTCAATCATGTACATGATGTACGGGGAATACCCGCAATATCTGTTTGGAGTGATTGAGATGTTCACAATGTCATTGTAGATGTATTCAAAGACATTTAACGGTCTCCTCTCACCAATGACCTTCATTAGGGTCCTCAAAGTTCCTTGAATAGTCCCCGCATCTCCATCTTTCAGGGCTATTGTCTTCCTCAAAATTCTGTTGAGGACCACATAGAAGGGCTTCAAATATTTGATAGTGGGAGGGACATAAGGAATCCTTGTGTCATAGAGAAATTTGAGCTCATCCTTCTCTAAGGATTGCAGATTGTGGATGACAAGATCATGATCCAAAGTGTGCTCAAGGTGGAGGATCCTTGCAAATTCATCATAAGTGACACTGTACTTGGAACCATGAGTCATCCAAGTAAGACTGTCTCCATCACCACTAGCAAAGTAGAGGGTAGAGTAAAATTGGGTGATGACCAGATTGTTCCAGTCATACTCAAAGGCAAGCAGATCCTTCAAGCTGTGCCTCTCCAGGGCCTCAACCACCTCATGAAAGGCAGGATATCTCTTCGACTGTAAGTATCCAACATTCACCCATTGACTCTCTACTATGGGATTCTTCATCTTCATGTACACGTGCTCATAGTAGTCGGCATGGAAGTTGCTCCAAAATCTTGGGTCTGAGCATTGCCGAGGTTGATCATACACATTAACCTGCCTGAAGCTATCGCCAAGCTCACCCCCTTTTCTGGTGAAATCCTTACTCGAGCGCTGCCTATTACGGTGACTTGGGTTCTTCATCTTCATGGGTCCAATGGGACCACTAGCAAGCCCCTTTCCTTTGTTGAGAGTCCTCTTTGGCCCTGAAGAGCTCTCACCAGCTTTTCCTTGGGCCTTCTTAATAACCACCTTCCTTTTCCTGGGCAAATTGTCGTTGGAGGGTGGAGAGTGCACATTGACATCATGTCTTTTCTTCATGTACCTCTCCTTGGCTCTCTTCACTTTTTCACATTCAACTTCTTCATCAACGTGGAAAGAGGTGTCATCTGAGCTTGAAGACATCGTGCCTAATAAGGAGTTCATGGATTAGACGAGAAAGAACCAAGAATTGAAGGAGATGTGAGGATTCAAATGTCAGATACCAGACTTGTCCGGTTTCAGAGTGCGGACTTGTCCGGTGTACCGGACTAGTCCGTATCTGGGAGCCGGACTAGTCCAGTCTGGCATAAGAACCCTAACAAAACCTATGAATCACAACTTCTATCTAAGGATGCAAGGGGGCATGAAAGTGAAAGGAATACATCTCTGAAGCTAATGTACTGCCTTGGAATCAAGGTAAACAAGCTAGAACTAGAAGAGTTGAGAGTTTGATTTTAGGAAGAAATTTACCGAGATTTGAAGATTCGCGTTGAAGGAGCACGAATCTGTCTGGATGAGTTCGGAGTGGAGTATCAAATCGTCGAGGGGAGGATTTCCCACGGAGAAAACATGGATTTTGAGGGCTCAGCTCGAAAATCACTTTTGGGGGCTAGGGTTTGAGAGGTGAGGGCTCAACTCAAAGTGGAGGGAGGTTTGAAATTTTGATTTTGGGCCGGCCAGCTGCTTATATAAGCGGCCGCACAGACTAGTCCGGTCGGAGGATGAACTAGTCCGGTGCCCCTGGAAAAACTAAGTATATAGAGATAACTAATAGTGATCCAAGGACAAGTTTTGCAAATAATCTTGGTACTTATGACCAGAAGGCAATCAACAATGAAAAATGGTCATAAACTCCAAGATTTTTTCATTCAAATTAGTTTTCTTAGAAGAAAAAGAGGTGAGGGGCAGTTTTAGCAATAAAATGTAACATTTGAAGTTTCAACCAGGTGTGCAACGTTTCAAGCCACATTTCGAGAGTCAAGAATATTAAGTTCATTCCTAAGCTCACAAAACCTTTTCTCATCTAATGGTTTGGTAAAAATATCTGCAAGTTGTTTTTCAGTTCTAACATGTGAAATAGCAATGTGACCTTTTAATGAATGATCTCTAAGAAAATGATGACGGATATCTATGTGCCTAGTTCTTGAGTTTTCTACAGGGTTGTGTGTAATTTTTATAGCACTTTCATTATCACATAGAAGCGGGATATGGCTTAGATTGTAGCCATAGTCCCTAAGAGTCTGTCGCATCCAAAGTAGTTGTGTGCAACAACTACCGGCTGCAACATACTCTGCTTCCGCTATGGAAAGAGCAATGGAGTTTTGCTTTTTAGATGACCAAGAAACTACGAACCTACCAAGAAACTGACAAGTCCCTGACGTGCTCTTTCTATCGACTTTTCATCCTGCATAGTCAGCATAGGAATACCCTATCAAGTTAAATTTGGATCCTTGGGATACCAAAGGCCCAATTTGGGTGTGTGAACAAGGTACCTTAGGATTCTTTTTACAGCAATTAAGTGACACTCTTTGGGTGCGGCTTGAAAACTTGCACACAAGCAAACACTAAGCATAATATCTGGCCTAGTTGCACATAAATACAGTAAGGAGCCGATCATGGACCGATATACCTTTTGGTCCACATTGGGACCGTCTTCATTGAGGTCGAGATGTCCGTTAGTGGCCATGGGTGTCTTGATGGGCTTGGCTTTGTCCATGTTGAATTTCTTGAGAATGTCCTGTGTATATTTGGTTTGGCTTATAAATGTACCTTCTCTTAATTGCTTCACTTGGAATCCCAAGAAGAACTTCAATTCGCCCATCATTGACATCTCGAACCTATATGTCATAATTTTACTAAATTATTCACAGAAAGACTTGTTAGTGGATCCAAATATAATATCGTCAACATAAATTTGACATACGGATAGATGATCATCACAATGTTTATTGAAGAGTGTATAGTCAGCTTTACCAATCTTGAATCTATTTTGAGTCAGAAAATCTCTAAGACACTCATACCAAGCTCGAGGAGCTTGTTTGAGGCCATAGAGAGCCTTACGCAGTTTTTAGACATGGTTGTGATACTTTTGGTCTTCGAATCCTGGTGGCTGCTCCACATAAACTTCCTCCTTGATTGGACCGTTTAAGAAAGTGCTTTTGACGTCCATTTGATATATCTTAAAATTATGGTGAGTAGCATATGCCAATAAAATACGAATGGACTCAAGTCTAGCTACAGGAGCGAAAGTTTCATCGAAGTCCAAACCTTTGATGTGTGAATAACCTTTGGCCACCAATCTTGCTTTATTTCTTGTTACTACTCCATGTTCATCTTGCTTGTTCTGAAAGACCCATTTGGTTCCAACTATGTTCGCCTTTGGTCTCTCCACCAGCTCCCACACTTCATTTCTCTTGAAGTTGTTCAACTCTTCTTGCATTGCAATCACCCAATATGGATCCCTTAAGGCTTCTTCTACCCTGTATGGTTCCAGAAAAGACACAAAAGAATAGTATTCACAGAAATTTGCAATTCGAGATCTAGTAGTTACTCCCTTAGCGATATCTCCAATGATATTGTTGACAGGGTGGTCTCTTTGCACGCTCTGGTGTACTCTCGGGTGTGGAACTTGTGTAGTTGCTTGTTCTCCATTATCTTCATGTGCATTGTCTCCCCCTAGATCATTGCTTCCATGAATGTCCTGATTTTCTTGATCTTCCTCCTCTTGATCTTGTGCAAGAGCTCCCCCTTGATCATTGCCTCCGTGTTGAGGTTCATCTTGTGCATTTGAGTCGAATGTTTGCTCTTGTGGTAAGATATCACCAAGTCCCATTTTCTTCAGTGCTTCATATGGAGCTTCCTCTTTATCTAGCACACACTTATCAACTTGCTCCACTTGTGAGCCGTTAGATTCATCGAACACTACGTCACGTGCTATTTCAACAAGGCCGGACACCTTGTTGAAGACACGATAGGCGTAGGCATTCGATTCATAACCGAGCAAGAACCCTTCATCGGACTTCGAAGCAAACTTCGAGGTCCTCGGTTTCTTGTTCAGAATAAAACATTTACAACCAATTACTTTGAAATAAGAAACATTGGGCTTTTTACTGGTAAGGAGCTCATATGGAGTTTTCTTCAGTAGTCGATGGAGGTACAGCCGATTTGTGGCATGACAAGCAGTGTTCACCGCTTCTGCCCAAAATCGATCCAATGTCTTGTATTCATCCAACATAGTTCTTGCCATTTCGATCAATGTTCTGTTCTTCCTTTTGGCCACCCCGTTCTGTTGAGGGGAGTAGGGTGCCGAGAACTCATGTTTTATCCCTTCTTCATCAAGATACTCTTCAACTTGGAGGTTCTTAAATTCTGCCCCGTTGTCACTTCTGATGTTCATTATAGTTGATGAGAATTCGTTCTGAGCTCTTTTCAAGAACTTCTTGAGGATTCCTTGAGTTTTTGATTTATCATACAAGAAAAATACCCAGGTAAATCTTGAAAAATCATCAAAAATTACTAAACTGTATTTGTTACCGCCGATGCCGATTTACGAAATTGGACCAAAGAGATCCATGTGGAGGAGTTCTAACGGTCTTGTGGTAGTCATCACATTCTTTGCGGGGTGTGGTGCTCCGACTTGTTTTCCCGCTTGACAAGCGCTACAAGGCCTGTCTTTTTCAAACACCACATCCTTAAGACCACGGATGTGACCACCTTTTAGAAGTTTCTGCAGATTTCTCATCCCAACATGGGCTAGCCAGTTATGCCACAGCCATCCCATGTTGGTCTTAGATCCCAAGCAAGTGTTGAGTTCGGCTTTATCTTTGTTGAAGTCAACAAGATAAAGCTTGCCCTTCAACATTCCCTTGAATGCAATCAAGCCATCGCTTCTTCTAAAAACGGTCACACCCTCATTAGTGAACAAACACTTGTAACCTTTGTCGCATAGCTGAGATATTGACAAAAGGTTATAATCTAGAGAATCTACATGTAAAACATTGGATAAGGTATTTTGAGAGGATATTTCAATGTTACCGCTACCAAGGACCTTTCCTTGGCTGTTGTCTCCGAAGTATATGCCTTCACCTGGATCCTTGTTGTACTCGTACTCCAAAAACATACCTCTCTCTCCGGTCATGTGATTTGTGCATCCACTATCAAGCACCCATTTAAATCCACTGGAGGAGTAAGCCTGCAAAAAAGAATTATTCTTTGGTTTTAGGTACCCAAGCTTGCTTGGGTCCTCTCAGGTTAGTCACAAGAGTCTTGGGCACCCACACACAAGTTTTTAAGTTCTTGTGGCGTGGCCCTGTATATTTAGCAACAACTTTTCCATGTTTGGCTTTCATAAGAACATATGAAGCATCAAATGTACGAAACAATATTTGTAAATCAAATTCATGGGATTTTTCTTTAACAAAGACAATTCCATTCTTAGCATGATTGGGAGTAGACATGTGTTTGTTCCTGTCAAAACCAAGGCCATCTTTGACATTAGGAGGTCTAGTGACCATATATGCACTGCGTGCATATTTGATCTTCTCCTTATCAAAGATGCCACTTGGAGAGGCATGATTAGAAGTTGAATTATTAGAAATAACATTCTTCTTACTAGAGCAAGTGCAAGTTCCGATTGTTGACGAACTCATATCTTTGGAGGAAGAGCTCTTGGAGGAAGAGGAGTCACTTTGCTTGAGCGACTCAACTTGCACCTCAAGGATCTAGTTAACTTTTGACAAGTTAGCAATTCTTCCTTGATTGCAATATGCGAGTCTTCTAGCTTTGAGTAAGTTTCCTTACTCAAGGCTAGCTCAACCTTAAGCGACTCATTCTGCTCTCTTTCAAGCTCGAGAAGCTTTTCAACTTCTTGATATCTCTTCCTTTCACGGATGATCATATCTTCTTGTCGGTTAAGAAGTTCCTCCTTTTCAAAAATTTTGTTCGACAACATTTCCATTTTCTTTAGAGCAATTTTACTTAGTCCTCCAAACATTTCTTCATTATCACTAGAGCTATCAAAATCATCAATAGAGGAATTTAGCGTAGGAGGGGTGAGTCGTACCCTTTTCTTGCCTTCCTTAGCCATAAGGCAAGTGTGGTTGTTCATATCCCATCCCATCCTCCCATGTTTGGGAAGAGTGTGGCCCTCATAGTAGGTTTCTTGATTGCGATAGTGGCCATCTCTTCTTCTTCTTCATCGGAGGGGGACTCGTCGTTTGAGTCCCACTCCTTGCCAATGTGAGCTTGATGGGCTTGTCTTTTTTTTTTTTTTTCTGAAAATTTTCTTTTCTTGAGGCTTGTTTCCTTCTTCCTTTTGTTTTCTTCATAAGGGCAATCCACCATGAAGTGACCATACTCTCCGCAGTTGTAGCAAGTGCGTCGAGCCTTGGATTTTCCTTTATCCTTGCTTTTGCCTTCATTTGAGTTGTTGCCGTGTCTTCTTTACATCATTCGCTTGAACTTCTTGATAAAGAGTACCATTTCTTCATCATCAAGATCGGTGCTCTCGTCGCTTGTATGCCACTCGTCTTGATCTTCACGAGTTTCTTTGAGTTTGGGTCGGCATGTTGCTTTGAGAGCAACCTCTTTCTTTTTGGAAGAAGTGAGCTCGGCCAAGTCTTTGACGTATTGTGCCTCTTTCTCCATCATTTCATGATTTATGATCTTTCCCAACAATTCATCGGGAGTCATTTTGTGAAACTCGGGGCTTTCTCTAATCATTGAGCAAAGTGTGACATTTCTTGGCATGAAGGATCTAATCATTCTCTTGACCACCTCGTGATCCGTCCATTTATTACTTCCATAGGCACAAATTTTGTTGATGAGTGCCTTCATCCGGTTGTACATGTCTTGAGGTGATTCGCCTTCTTCAATAGCAAATCTCCCCAACTCTCCTTCAAGCATCTCGATTTTAGCTTCTCGAACTGACCTATTTCCTTTGTGAGCTGTCTTGAGTGTATCCCAGATTTCTTTTGCACTTTCTAAGCTATCGATCTTGGTGAATTCCTCTCTGCTTAGTGATGACGTGATCACGGTGACGGCTTGTGCATTTTTGTGAATCTCTTGTTCTTGTTCTGGGGTGAGTTCCTCATCCGTGTCCAGGATATCTATGCTAGTGCAAACAATGTGCCACAGACTAGGATTTAGGGATATTAGATGCATCTTCATGTTGTACTTCCACATGGTATAGTCGCTTCCGTCAAACTGTGGAGGTTTTCCCATGGGAATGGAGAGATAGTGATTGTTTGAATTGAGACGGCTGTAGTTGTAAGGATGTCGGGAGTAGTCATGATGACCACTCCCCGTCGTCTTCTCATCTTCTTTTCCTTTTTGTCCTAGCAGTTTCTTCCTCAGGAGTGCCTTTAGTTGTCGCACTTCTTCATCATCATGTGGACTTTCTTTCAGCACATCGAAGGCTTTAGCTTCTTGTTCCTCCTCATGATGTTCATCTTCGAGATATCGTTGTTCTTCTCAGAGGCCATTGATCTCTCCGAGATGTGAGTCTCGTTGGCGGAGAACCTTGCTCTGATACCAATTGAATGTGGCCTAGAGGGGGGGGGGTGAATAGGCCTTTAAAGTTTCCTGCACACTTAATAGAATTGTTAAAACTTGGTTGACCGGACTAGTCCGGTTGCATGGGCGGACTAGTACAATGTGCTAGAAGTATGTGTGTTGATTAAGCGTTATTTGGGAAACCAAATTCTTTTAGCAGCGGAAATGAGAACAACTAATATTTTTATTTGAGATTAATGTAAGAATGCAAGTAAAAACCTATAAGTGCCTTAGATTGATGTTTAGCAATCAAGTGATCTAATGAACAAAATGTAAAGGAAATAAGGCACAAGACACACGAATTTTTCCCGAGGTTCGATCTCACCACGAGATCTACGTCCTCGTTGAGGAAGCTCACACAGAGTCGGGTCTCCAACCCTTTCCCTCTTCAAGTCACCACAAAGGCCGACTTGATTCCACTATCACGGGTAATCACCAAGTTTGTGGGGCAACCTCACACGTTGAGGGCTCCCATGAAAACTACAACGAAAGAAGTGATCAAAATACACTCGAAAGTATTACAACGCAGAGTATGAGTGTAGAAGGATCAAACCCCAAGAGCTCGCAATGAAAGAACGACGATCTCCCAATCCCGAATCCAAGTGTTCAATTGATTTCACTCTTTTTGCACTTTAGATGTGTGGGGAGATGTGTTTTGGGCTCTTGGGACGAAGTGGCGGCACTAGGGTTTATGTTTTCAGCAATATTCGACGTGTATGTTCTTTGGAAGGCCGTGGATTCTCTATTTATAGGGTTTCCAAAAAGTGACCGTTGAAAAACCCTAATACCGGACTATTCCGGTGCAAGTCCGGACTTGTCCGGTCACTGTGTATTTTGAAGTTCAGAAAGTCTGCCAGACTAGTCCGGTCCAAGCTCAGACTAGTCCGGTTCTTTGTGAAGGTGAACTCCAGAAAGTTCAACGGACTAGTCCGAGGACTAGTCTGAGAACTAGTCCGATCTCCACATATGGGAGACTCCAGAAAGGTCAACGGACTAGTCCGGTGGACACACAGACTAGTCCGGTCCCTTAATGACAGAGACTCCAAAAAGTTCAACGGACTAGTCCGGTGGACACACGGACTAGTCCGATCTCCCAATAAAAGTGATTCCAGAAAGTTAAACAGACTAGTCCGGTCCATGATCGGACTAGTCCGGTGCATTGTGAAAGTTAGGTTAATTTTAATCCCTTACCCTAGCGCAAAGTTGTGAGCTCTTGGAGTGTATCTTTCATATACTCCCTATACATTCAAAATCTAATTTGGTCTTCCAAGCTCCATTAAAGTATCCCTCTTTGGACACCACTTCATTTTTCACCTTTTTGTGTGCATCGAGCTGTTTCACTTGTTTGTCCTGCAATCATCTCAATAGTTTCATTAGGATCTCATATGTTTGTCATCAATTAGCCAAAACCCACAAGGGATATCCTAGATGCACTTACAGTGTCCCCAAAAGAAGGACTGAAGCCCCGGCTCCCGCGACAGCAACTGATGCTGTGGAGACGGAAGCTCCGGCTCCAATTCTAGCACCGCCCCAAGAGGTGGATGAGGTTGCGGC